>CM056051.1:133932853-134320353 GCA_029574335.1 Rana kukunoris
AGCAGAGGAGACGCTGCAAAACGAGCAGAAAATCCAGGAAATCGTGGAAAACATTAGCTAGCTAAAGGACAGCACTCACAACATGAATGGGGATTTTTCACGTAAGCTTATACCAGATTGTTCAAATTCGTTTTCTTGAACATTTGCTCATCCCATCTTTCTGTTTCCCCAGCAGTGAATAATAAATTAATTCAATTGTACATTCTACATCTCACCCCATTCTGCTTTAATTCTATGGATTATGTATCCATGGCAAACTCTGTAAGGTGTACTTACCCTAATGCCAACTTTTTCATTCAATCTGGACATGCCTGGTTGCCTTTAAGTGTTTGAACAAAGTTGTGGACCTCAGCTCTTGCTTACTGAATACACCTGTCCTAATTACACCAGAGGTCTGTTTACTTGGCATACTTGATGAGGCGGTATGGCCCAGGTATGCCAGTTTTTTCTGAAAGAAACCTTGCTGGCTTGTAAAACGATAGCACTTAGATGGATGCAGACTTCTGCCCCTACCTCTTTCCAATGGATACACAAAGTTAGCCAAATAATCCCTTATGAACAGATCAGCTATTCTAACAGAAACTGCCTCCACCAATACCATAAAATATGCAATATTTGCTGCAATTCTACTCACTCACTTTGAATGTCAATGCGAGTTGACCCGATCGTGATTGTGGGGGAGATTTATTAAAACTGGTACAGCTGTGCAACCAGCTTCTAACTTCAGCTTGTTCAATTGAGCTTTGGCAATAAACCCTGAAAGTGGATTGGTTTCTATGGAGAAGTGCACCTGATTTTGCACTCTCCAGCTTTAACCACTTAAGACCCGGACCTTTAGGCAGCTAAAGGACCCAGCCAGTTTTTGGGATTCGGCACTGCGTAGCTTTAACTGACAATTGCGCGGTCGTGCGACGTGGCTCCCAAACAAAATTTGCGTCCTTTGTTCCCCATAAATAGAGCTTTCTTTTGGTGGTATTTGATCACCTCTGCCGTTTTTATTTTTTGCGCTATGAACAAAAATAGAGTGACAATTTTGAAAAAAAATCAATATTTTTTACTTTTTGCTATAATAAATATCCCCCAAAAATATATAAAAAAAACGTTTTTTCCCTCAGTTTAGGCCGATACGTATTATTCTACCTATTTTTGGTAAAAAAAAAAACCACAATAAGCGTTTATCGGTTGGTTTGCGCAAAATGTATAGCGTTTACAAAATAGGGGATAGTTTTATTGCATTTTTGTTAATTATTTTATTTTTTTACTACTCAATGTTTCTTTTCTGAATTGTTGTAACAAACAAAACTGAGACAGTCGTTTACTTGTGTTTAATTTATTAAGGCCGGTTTTCCTGTTACTGCAATGCAAAAGCAGAAATGCTTAGTCTTCTGTAATGGTGGAACGTATACTTTGTCACTTTACAATCTATGGAGAAAATAATGCTGATGTTCTAAAATGAAAGTGTATACTGCTACTATAGGATTTCTTTTAATATAAAAAAGGTAACTATTTTATTCATGGTCATGGAATGCACTGTTCCAAAAATAGAAACAGCTGACTAAATTCGGAAGTTTTGATTTACCAGATAAAGGTCTTTTCTCTCATCTTTCAGTTTCGGTACATCTAGGATTAGTGACCAGACTTGACCTCTGAGCTGAAGGGGAATGCCTTTGTAAATTCTTCTGTGTAGCTGAACAAAAGCAATATATAGACCACAATTAGAAAAACAGCAAAACACAGCTAAATTATATTACATGCGTAGACAAAAAATAATCCATATTCTATAAAAAGGTAAAGGATGACTAAACAAACTGATGTGGCTGATTTTTCCCAGACTGAACAATAACGCCAACAGCTTATTAGTAGCTAGCCTATTGCCCACAGCTGACCAATCTTGGCAGACACATCTTTCATCGCCATATTTTAACCGATTGGGAAATTGAATTTGTAACAAATGGAGTTGTCACACCCGAGTCATATGGATAGGTAATTGAGGAGATTTCTGTGAAGGATTGCTGGTTACTACTGGAAAACATCAATTTTTTTGGAGGACTGCACAAGAGAAGAAATTCTATGGCATTATTGTAATGATGCGCATTTTGACCTTTTAGTTAGAAGGTCACGGCTATCTGGCGTTACCTAGTGGAGGCTCTTCTAGTTTTCATCAGGATACCTTCTTTCCTAGGTTTCTCACGTTGGTGGATGCGGTAATTTCTCTTCACCTCTTTTTTGGACATTTATTTCACATTTGGAATTTTTATATGTGTACTATATAATTTTATGTGGGGTTAATTTGGTCCTTTTCAAATTACTAATCAGTCACATTATATATACTTTCATACACTGGAAATAGTCACGAATATGAAAAAAAAAACATGCTGCGCTATGTTAAAGTGGTTGTAAAGGTTTGAGTTTTTTCACCTTAATGCATCATATGCCCCCCAGCCCCCCACCTGTTTTATTCACCTGCTCTGTGTGGCCTCCAGGATCCTCTCCACTGCTTTTCGGCATTGAGAGGATAGATTGATAGCAGCGCAGCCATTGGCTCCAGCTGCTGTCAATCAAATCCAATGACGCAGCTGCCCGGGGGCAGGACCGAGACATACACGCTGTGTCTATGGACGCATAGTGTATGAGACAGGAGGGTGCCCGTAAGGTAACCCTCGCGTTAGAGCTTCACGAATGGGTTAGCTATTGCGGGGAGAAGTCGAGAGAGCCGTTGTGGGACCCCAGAAGAGAACAATTTGGGCAACTCTGTGCAAAACGAACTGCACAGTGGAAGTATGAAATGTTTATTTAAAAAAAATACAAACTTTACCTTTACAACCCCTTTAATATATCATAGTATGTTTGCAGCTTTTTCCATCTAATACTTTTTACATACCTAGGCACAGTTTATGGCACTTGACACTGCAAGAAGTTCCTATTTACTTTCTATATGAATAAACATATACAGGACTGATCTAAGCATATATTTTTTTATTCACTAATCTGCACATCTGGCTGCCCAGTAATGTTCGATATCTTTCTTCGATTTATAACTCAAAGGGGTCGATTTACTAAACCTGGAGAGCGCAAAGTTTGGTTCAGCTGTGCACAGCAGCCAATCCGCTTCCAACTTTCACTTAAGCTTTGATATAAAAATCCTGAAAGCTGATTGGTTTCTATGCACAATGGCACCAGATTTTGCATTGTCCAGTTTTAGTAAATCAACCCCAACATCTAAACATAAAAGAGGAGAAAAAAAAAAAAAAAACACAACAAAAAGGTAATACAAGACAACCAATGAAACAGAGGTTTCAAAGATGCAATAAGCCTCTTTCTTTGGGCAGAACATGATTTACAATAACAAATCACCATCGAAAGTAGTCTTCAAGTTAATTTAGTAATTTACTTTTCTGACTGCAATTTTGTAGCTTTTGAAATATTTTATAACCTTCTACACCTTGCTGACACACTCTTGATTTACACATAATAGTTTATCAAGCACAGGTTCATGCTGCACATGAGATACAGATGTACAATCATCAAAATCCTTAGGGCACGTCAGTCTTTGTTATTCACATCAGAACTTCTATACAAGGAATATACTTTCAGGCATTTCCAGCAGTGTGAGAGAAGCGGGTGAAAGAGGTTATCTGCTGCATTACTTCAAGACAAGCTGTTTTCAGAAATCTAACAGAACCTAAATGTCAAGGCAGCATTAGCAATGCGCTTAGAATAAAGCACAACCTGGGAAATTCCAGGAGGCAACACCTTCCAGAAAAAAATTTGGAATCAAAGGTTATCTGGCACAATAAGGAATAAAGGAAAATGATTTTATTGGGGTTCAAACATTTAGACAAAAAGAAAAATGAGCTCCACTTTTCTACACATTTTGTCTAAAAGCAAACGTGTATAGTGAGGTGTGTTTCCAGAGGTACAGAAATTGCGGAGATACACCACTTTGTTGACTTCTTGGTCTACTGGGAAACCTCTTTTAGTTTTCATAGAAAACTAAATCTCTGTTGATTTAATTTGTTTGAAATTTCATTTTCCTTAACAGAAATATACTCCTTAAAGTGTCACTAAACCCACATCATAAAAAAAAAAGAACAAACATCAAATGCTGTACTACATGTTGTTCACACTCACTCAGTCACTATGGGATTGGTTTTCTGTATTCTGCAAAAAAAACTGGTTGATCCTGCTGTTCTCAATGTCTACCTTCTGTTCATGTCCCCAATGCAGTTGGGTATTCTGCAGATCAGAGGTGGCATTTTCCGCACATCTAGTTTTCAGTGAGTTTCTATGCTGAGCATTTGCCATCACATCTGTGCAGCCCATGTGACTTTAGAGAGAGTCATACATTTGGGTGTATACACAGGGGGTAAATAACAGCAAACTCCCTCCTCCTCTATGCCCACTAACCATCTAAACAAAATGGGGGCGGGATGCAACATATAATGTAGATTGATGGAGGCTTTGCCTAGCTATTTTTCTAAAAAAAAAAAACACAGGCTGGATGAGCATGACAGCCAATGTTATTGCCAAAATTAATAAAGATTTAATTTGAAATACTGTATTCATTGGCGTAGTACACTCACTTTTTTACCCTGAAAATAGAGGGTAAACTGTGACTGCGTGTTATACACAGGGGGCTGTGGAAAGATTTTTTCCTGAAACTTCTCTATTAAAGTTAGGGTGTGTGTTATTTTTCGCCTGTGTACAAGTATTTAAAACTTTATTGATATATTTTTTTTTTTGGATCGGCAGCAGAGGATTAAAAGCCCCTCCTGTTTATGTTTCTCTACAGATAGGCTGGGAAGAGCTGGGTCATGTGACAGCTGTATAAGAAAAAGGTACTTTTTTATTAAAATAATTACAGTGCAATCGTCCCTATACAGAAAGAGAAGGGACCACGTAAATTAAACAGTGTGCGTTTAGTATCTGGAACAGGCGCTTTCAGTGCAGTAATGCGTTCCAGCCTGGAACGCATATGGCCCCCGCGCGACGACAACGACGCCTGCGTTCCAGCCTGGAACGCGGAAGTGTGCCGTGTATCACGGCGGTTTCTCCGCTGCCCTGCCTTGTATCCGTGCTTATGCACTGCACCTGTTAGCTGCCTATAAAGGCATTCAGACTTCATAGAAACCTTGTACTATTATTGTCGGCCGTAGCCGGCCTGGCTGCAAGGAACTACAGGTACCATCTCTCCCAGGCTGGAAACTATCCCATTTCTACATCTGCGCTATCAACCTCACTGTTGTTGCTGCGGACACCCTAAAGATACCTTCCTTCTTGGATCCCTGCATCACGGAATCCCATTGCTGCTGAACTACAACAAGACTTCCTCTGCAAATAAATAAGTAGCCATTGTTTTACTTGTAGTGCTTCACAATCATCTGCTACATGTATTTCTTCTAATCAAATTGCTGTAATCAACTCTGGCTTACTATGTACTACCATACACCTTGAGATTGCCAGTTGTATTCTTGGCTGCTTACGGTGGAGTATCTTAAAAGGGACATACACTCTCAAATTACCTGAGCTATATTTGCTTCTCTAACACAACTACCAGTTGCCTACACCTTGCTTAGTTACTACGTGCTTGACATAAGTTATAACTTGTTTATGGGCCTATGCCCTAAGTTACTGAACATGTTCGCCCTAACTTTTCTATGCCAAGGCTTGAGGTATTTCATACTTGCTCCCTTAGTGACCTAATGCATTCTTTACGTTAAAGTAATATGATATAGAGAACTCCCAAACTCCTGTTCCCTGATTGGAGTGATGCCTGGGGTACGATACTGATAATCACTTGCATACAGTAGTGCATTGGAATCCTCACGTGCATTGTAATCTTTTAACGCTACGGTTTGGTCGCATGTTGCAATACGTCCTCCCTATTAGCTCAACGCCTTCCTTTATGTGAGCGAGAGAGGATGTAGAGAACCCCCAAACTCCTGTTTGTGTGGAGTGACGCCTGGGGCTCAGTACTGAAATCTCACATAACATAGGCACATGCATTGAAATCCTTTCTATCCGCAGTTGTGGTTCACTCCCGTTTGTCAGAGCCATTACAGAATCACTTTAATGTTAAAGGTAAAACAGCAAAGTGATTTAGGTTATATAACCAACTGTATATCAAACTGGTGTAGCGCAACTCACACCTAAATCGCTATAAATAATTGAATAAAATTACATAAAATTCATGCCCTTATATCACAAGTGCTATGTAGCAACAACCTAAGAAGTCTAAAAAGAAAAAAGGTGCAACAACCCACCCATCACACCATTAAATTTAAGTAAAAAATACGAACATATCAATTTCATGCAGAAATATTTCCAATAATTTTTTATTTTTTTCAAATATATATTTTATTGAGAGAACACATGTGAAGAAGTTCCAACATTATAACAGAAATATACATGTCTTCAAAAAGTAAAATAAATGAGTACAGAAGGGTTTATGGACATTTCAAACATCCCCATAATATGGCACTGTATATACGTGGAAAAAGATCCAACGACACTCACATTGCAATTCAAACAAGTAGGGATAACATCAATGAGTAGGAACCTCTCCGTGTTCAATTTTATATTAAAGGGGTGTTCCAGCCCTAAGTTGTGTTTATTAAAAGTCAGCAGCTACAAAAAGTGTAGCTGCTGGCTTTTAATAAACACTCACTTACCTGCTCCTGCGTTCCAGCGACGCGCCGACCGGGGCTCCGCTCCTCTGCCCCCCTCCCCGGCCGGCGTCTCCATCCTGACTGTGGGCACCCAGCCGTGACAGCCTTCGGCTTCACGGCCGGGCACCCACTGCGCATGCGCGAGCCGTACTGCGCATGCGTGCGCGGCGCGGCTCGCCGCTGATTGGAGAGGTGATCGCATGGGACCTGTCAGTGTCCCATGTGATCGCCTACAGGGAGGGGGCTGGTGTAGGCGATTAAGCTTAATCGCCTAACCAGCCCCTCGGCGGAAGCAGGAAGTGGGACAGGAAGTCCCACTCCTACTGAAGCCCCCACTCCCCCCCCAAAAAAATTACATGCCAAATGTGGCATGTATGGGGGTGAGGAGTGGATTGAGAAGGGGTCATTTTTTTGGGTGGAACACCCCTTTAAGGAGGAATCAAAGTGATAACAAGTGAAGTAGGAAGAAAAGAAAAAGGAAGGGGGAGGACAAGAAGGGAGGATGGGGGGGAACGTAGACAAGGCGAGGACTGTGAGTGGCCACGTCATCTCTGGTCAGAGCGGCGTTAAGACCCTAGTAGGGAAACTCCCTCATCCGAATAAATAAAAAATATTTCCAATAATTATTGCATATAAAATGGTCCAACAAGTGTCCGAATTAAAAATATTCCAATGTGGAAAAGGGATATTGATCAGTAAAGACAACCTCCTAACACAGTAATGGCGAAACTTGGCGCCACTACATTTCCCATGATGCTCATCTACACTGTAGGGAAATGTAGTTCCAAAACATATGGGGTGCCATGGTTCGCCATCAGTGTTCTAGAAGGTGGAGTCCCATAAGCAACTTCATCCCACGGCCCTCTCTGTCCTAGGCCGAGTGCCAGCAATTGTATAACACATGCGATACACTGCTAGCACTGGCTTTAATGCTTTACTTATAAGCGCATTACCCTTTAAGAGCTATAAATGCAGAACACTAGGGGTTTGTGTGCTTTTTATGCCTACATGCATATTGGTCATACCACTCTTATCTGGATAGGATGCAATGAGAATTCAGAAGTGGCAGCTAAAGGGAAAACTGGGTGTTGTGACCTACTGGTGATGAAGGGGTCATGACAGCAAGGTGAGAGGTGGTGGAGTCACTATTTTTAGTTTGAACACTTGAAGACAAGCTGGATTGTCTTCACTGATTAATATCCCCTTGCCACATTGGAATACTATTTAGAATTTGGACTGTTTTATATACATTAATTGGAAAAAAATTCTATGTGAATTTACTAAGTTCTTATTTTTTACTTAAAAAATAAAGTGATATTTGATAGGGCGTTGCACATTTTTTTTTAATATTTATTCGGTTGTTGCTATATAGCACTTGTAATATAAGAGAATGAATTTGACGCAATTGTATTCATTTATAGGTTTTCAGGTGTGAGTTGCACTACACCAGTTTGGTTTAAGGTTAATGGAGTAAGTTGTTGAATCACTTCTAGGTGTTGGCAAGCAATTTGTTTATTTTGTAATTAGTAGATTGTGCCGATTGAGACAGTTTGTTATACAACTGAAATGAAAGTGGAGGGAGCCTGCAGCAGTTGACTAGCAAACATAACAGTGTTCCAACTGGATTATAATTTTTTTTTTAATATGACAGCAACAATTTGAAACAATGGCCCCAAAGTCAATATTTGTCTCTAGTACCACATTTAGGCAATAAATTGGTGGTCTGTAGGTCTCGAGCAAAAAGCAGTTCTTCCCACCAGAATTCCATCTCCTAAACCCTTTTCTCCCAAACATGCAGTCATGCTTCTCCTACTATAGGAGGAGGAGCTGCAGTCTAAGGCCCCTTTCACACTGGGTCGGGAGGTGCGGTGGCGGTATAGCACCGATATTTTTAGAGACGCTATACCGTTGGAATTGCGGTGGTAATCGCCCGCTAGCGGTGCAGTTTTAACCCCCGCTAGCAGCCAAAAAAGGGTCAATACCTGCAGGGCAGGTGTTTTTAAGGCAGTATTTAGGCGCCATTTTTAGCGCTAAACCGCATAAAAACTCCTCAGAGTGAAAGGGGTCTTATGTTTCACATTAAGTTCAATGAAGACAGAAAGAAAAACCTCAAAATGTAAAAAAAAAAAAAAAAAAAAAAAAAAAAAAAACGATACTGGTGACAGTTATCTCAGAACTTACCTCAGCATTTTGAATAGAACTGCATAAATAAATCATTACCATTTGATTTCTGTTTGATTCTACGATCCCCAAAAAGTGTATTACCTTTTCAGAGTTCTTGTACTTATCCCAGCTCTTCAGCATTTTCAGCCATTTGGAGATCCTTTCAATTTCTAAAAATTTTTGCTGGAAAAAACAAATGATTAGCCAAAACACTATGTTAGGAAATCAATCTATAGCAAAGTAAATCCCACAAAGCTCCAACAGTCAGTAAAAAGAGGTGCCTGTATATATATTTTTGTACACTTAGTCCTGGGCATTTCAGGAGCTGCTATATTCAGGGACACTTGATATGATAATACATTATTTTTAATCTCCAATAAACTGACATGATTGTTGATGGAGCTGCTGTTTGTGTTCTGAAATTTCAGACAGCAAATTGTCGGCACAACTGACAAAATATCAGTATTTTCTCCCTTCAAATTAATATGCTCCCTGCAGGATTGGTAAATTAGCTCCAGTGTTGCTACAAATATTGTAAGTTGGTTATACTGAAGAAATGTGTGTCTTTTACATAAGACATGCTAAAGTTTAGGACTAGGATATATATATTTTTGCAGATTAAGTGCCGATTCACACCCCAAAAACGTTCTCCAAATCCGTTCTGCATGTGCGTCTTTATTGCTTTACAGTGCATTTTGGTGCGTTTCCAGATGCATTTCAGGTGCCTTTCTTTTTATTTCCTGTTTATTCCCACTATACTAGGGTCCAGTTTGTTTTTGATGTGTCCCCACGCATTTTTGAAGTGTTTTACTGCGTTCTCATACAGTCCAGGAAAAATGCAGCATGTTCTACTTTTTTTTTGGAACTGGAAATCCCTGTAACTGACTGCACTGGTATAAACTGTCATTGGAAACCATTAAGGGTACTTTCTATGCGTTTTTGGTGCACAACAAAAAATGCACTGGACTGCATCTGGTGTGAACTGGCCCTAAGGCTGCATTCACACCTGAGTATCGTTTTCAGGTGTTTTTTTCAGATGTTTTTGCAGAGTTTTGCAGCGTTTTTATACAGGCATTTTCATGGTTTTAAAGGTCACCAATGAAAAAGCAGAAAAAAGCCTGTAATCTGCCAAAAAAGAAACTCATGTACTCTGAGCTTCAGATGTTTTTCTTCATGCGGCAGAATGCCTAGATGTGAACAGGGGTCAATGAAATCAATGCAATTTTGCTTGTTGATCGTTTTGGAAATTTTGAGATGAGTTTTACGAGCCAAAAACGCACGGGTAAAAAAAAAAAAAAAAACTTGTACAAGGCCCCTTTCACACTGGGGAGTTTTGCGAGCGTTATTACATCGTTTTTTGAGCGTTCTTACAGCGTTATTTGATCGTTATTAGAGTGAAGCCTCATCTGCAATACCAATGTGCTGGTAAAGCACCACTAAGACCCCAACATTTTAGGGTGTTTTTGCAGTGCCTCAGTGTGAAAGGGTAAGGCGTTTTTACAGCGCTTTTCAATTCATTTCAATAGAGAGGGGGTTTTTGGAGTGTTTTTTTCAGCGCTCAAAAGCTGCTCCAAAGATGCTGCTTGCAGGACTCAGTGTGAAAGGGTCCATTGAGATGCATGGAAAGCGTTTTAAGAGCGATATTTTTAACGCTAAAACGCTGTAAAACCGCTTCAGTGTGAAAGGGGTCCAAGGGTCCTTTTACACGGGTGTTCTGTATGTCCGTTTTTCCTCCATCCATTGACGGAATAAAAACTGACACACATGTATGTCTATAGGCTAGCGGACGTTAGTGGATGATCATCCGCTGACATCTGCCTCCATTAAGTTCCGTTCTTTGAGATGGAAGAAAACCCTATTTTTCTTCCGTTTAAGCCCAGGTTCACACTAGCTTCAACCTCAGATGAACTTGCATGATTTAATTTCCACTTGTCAGCCCCGATTTTGGCTGCGATTACAGAGAAATTTGTGCAGATGTCAATGTAAATCGCGTACCGAAATCGCAAAAAGTAGTGCAGAAACCAAAGTACTAAAGTAAATGCAGCGTCGCACCGATTAGGGCGTTGCCATTGCTATTTGTCAAATCGCATCACTGTGAACCAGGGCTAAAAACCGGAACGGACGGAAAACTGATGTTAGCGGATGACATCAGCTTACATCCGCTCCACTGACATCCGTTTTTCACCCAAAAACATGGGCGTTCAGTTTAATTCAGTTTGGTCACATTATTTGGGTAAAAAAATGCTGATGAAAAACAGAGGTCAGCGAACATCAAAATGGATGTATAAATCTGTATCAGTTTTTTTACCAAAAGAGAACTGAACCAAAAAAACGGAACGCCTGAGTAAAAGGACCCCATGTCTTTTTTTATTAATTTTTTTGACAGCTGTGTGAATAAAGCCTTACTGATCTGAATGCAGAGCCTGTTTAGGCACCTGTGTGAATGGCTCTTTCGAAAACAATGCAACTGAATTCAGATCCATAATTAAAAAACATTTCTACATTTGCTTTTTTTTTTTACAGCCATGTAAATGAAGCCTAAGCTTAGGTTCACGCCTATGTGGATTGCAGTTGATGCGTTTTGCCGATGCATTTAACTTTGTTTTTACATGCCTTTTTGATGAATTTTACATGTTTGGGAGTTGTCTTATGTATAAAAATCTGCAAAAATGCAAAGAAAATGCATCAAAATCGCAAACACTGCAATTTTGATGCATTTATGCTGCATTCCTATTGAGGTCTTGCTACAGGCAAAAAAGACCCTGACCCTTTCCAAAAAACGTGACCTATAAAGAAATCCTTTTAAATGGAAAACTGCAAAACTGAAAATGCACTGCAAAATGCATAGGTGTGATCCTAGTCTTATAGTTTGATGATTTGTTTCGAACCATATTTCAAAATCAAGGACCGAGCAATCAGGAAGTTTGTGAAGTTACATACTGAAACAGGCTTGTAGCCAAAACCCCCCCTCAAAAAAATAAATAATAAATCCAATTGTAAAAAGTATACCTTTTCTATTGCTTCATCGTGAAATGGTAGTTCTTCTTCACTGTAAAGGAGAGAACAGGACATTTGTTAGGAAAGATGCTAAAGGAGATGCATGACATTTCTCATCCTGTTAGAGGCAGTATAAGTACAGGCAAATGTATTCACTGCAAACCTATGACAGAAAAGAAAAAAGCATTATACCTTACTGATCCCTGAAAACTCTGCAGCCACGAACAGTCACAAAAAAGAAGTTATACAAAGACCAGCCATAACATTACGGCCACTGACAGGTAAAGTGAATTACATTGGATTATCTTGTGACAAAGGCATCTGGAAATTGGAGGGATATATTAGGCATCAAATGAACACGTTGTCCCTGAATTTGATGTGTTGAAAGCAGAAAGATTGGGCAAGTGTAACAATTTGAGGAGGGTGAAATTGTAATGGCTAGGTGACAGAGTCAGAGCAACTCCAAAACTGCTATTTGAAGATACTCCCAGTCTGCAATCTTCAGAACCTACCAAAAGTAGCCCAAGGAAAGAAAGAAGGAAAAACTGTGAACCTTCGACAGGGTCATGGGTGGCCAGGGTTTACTGATGCTATGGCAGGGATCTTAAAACTATGGCCATCCAGCTGTTCAGGAACTACAATTCCCATCATGCCTAGTAATGTCTGAATATCATTATTTTACAATGCCTCATGGGATGTGTAGTTTCCGCAACAGCTGGAGGGCCATAGTTTGAGGATCCCTGTGCTATGGGGATCAAAGCCTGGCTCCTGTAAGCTGATCTAATTGAAGAGCCACTGTAGCACAAATTGCTGAAAAAGTTAATGCTGGTTCGATTGCAGTTTGTTGTGAATTGGGGCTGCGTAGCAGCAGCCTAAAAATAGTGCACATGCTGTCTCATGTCCACAGCCAAATGTGCGTACAATGGGCACGCAAGCAGAAGAACTGGACCATGGAGCAATGCAAAAAGGTGTTCTGGTCTTACGCATCACGTTTTCTTTTACATCAGGTGGATGGACGGGTGCGTTTGCATCTCTACTTACCTGGGGAAGAGATGGATGCAGGATGCAGTATGGGAATAAGGCAAGCTGGCAAAGGGAGTGTGACTTAAAGCAGAGGTTCACACAAAAAGTGAACCTCCGCTTTTTGGATCCCTCCCCCCTCCGGTGACATTTGGCATCTTTCAGAGGGGAGGGGGGTGCAGATACCTGTCAGACAGGTATGTGCATAACTCCCGGGTCTGATCGACGTGTGGAATCCAGCTTGTGACCTCACTCCCCTGCTGTCTTCTGGGAAACACTGTTCCCAGGAGAGAGCGGGGACCAGTGACGGCGCGCCGCAAACTTCGCGCATTCGCAGTAGGGAATCGGGCAGTGAAGCCGTCAGGCTTCACTGCCCGATTCGCTCACCGAGGATGGTGGCGGAAGCAGCCGAGGACCGAGCAATTGCTCAGCCTCGGCTGCTGGACATCGAGGGCGTGCTGGACAGGTAAGTGTAAATTTTTTAAAAGTCAGCAGCTGCCGTATTTGTAGCTGCTGACTTTAAAAAAAAAAATTAATATATATATATATATATATATATATATCGGCGGAACCTCCACTTTAATTTGGTTGTAGTGGTTCGAGTTTTTTTTACCTTCATGCATTATTTGTATGAAGGTAAAAAAAACCTGTGTGCAGCATTCCCCTCACCCTCCATCTCAATCCAATGATAGACACGCAGAGCCACAGCTGGGAAACAGGCGAGCCTGCTCAGGTGTCCCCAGTGCAAGCTGTTTGCTCTGGGGGCACTTGTCAGAAGGGAGGAGCCAGGAGCGTCAGCAAGGGACCCGAGAAGAAGAGGATCGGGCTGTACTGTGCAAAACCACTGCACAGAGCAGGCGAGTACAACATAAAAATCTCTCTTTTTTTTTTTAAAGAATTGACATATCACTTTAAAAGATCTGCTACTGAATGAATGAATGAATGAAGAACTTGTATAGCGCAGCACATGCGAAGTAAATCGCCTCTGGGCGCTTGTTGTTCCTGTCTCCTTTGAGATCAAAAGAGATGAGTCTTAATCTTTCTCCTGAAGACTAAGTAGTTCTCCTCCAGTCTAATGCTGACTGGTAAGGCGTTCCATAGTCTGGGACCTTGGACAGCGAATCTCCTGTCTCCTTTGGACTTGTATCTGGCTTTCGGTATCTGAAGCCGATTTTGATTGTTGGATCGTAGAATACGATTGGGATTGTACATTTTTAATTTTTCGCATAGATAATGGGGAGCATTCCCATGGATACATCTATGCGTTAGACAGAGTGCTTTAAAGGTGATTCTGTCATTGACTGGTAGCCAGTGAAGAGATCTCAACGAAGGTGAGATTGATTCCCAGGGTTTTTTCCCAGTCACAAGTCTGGCGGCCGTATTTTGAACGACTTGAAGACGAGCGATTTGGTACTTGGGGAGTCCGAGGTAAAGGGCATTTGCATAGTCCAATCTGGAGTTTACAATCGCTCCCACCACGACCGCTATGTCTTTCTTCGGAATAAAAGGCGTGAGTCTGTGTAGTAGGCGCAGCAGATAGTGAGATCCGCTGACTACTGCCCCTATTTGTGCGTTCATTGTCATGTCGGAGTCAAAGATGACCCCAAGACTTTTGACTTTGGCGCTAGGGGTGATGACTTTGCCCAGAATGGGCGGGGGGATCCAGGTTGTTATCGATTGATTCCTACGCTTGGCGTGAAACAGAAGAAGTTCTGTTTTCGCTCTGTTGAGTTTGAGATAACTCTTTGTCATCCAATCCTCTATCAAAGAGAGGCATGTCTCTAGATCGAGGTGGTGATCCTTTTTATTGCTAATGCGGAAGTACAGTTGCGTGTCGTCTGCGTAAGAGTGATATAGCAGTTTTTGGCTGCTGATGATTTCAAAAAGAGGACGCAGATAGATGTTGAATAACATCGGCGACAGGGGAGATCCCTGAGGGACCCCGCACGATAATGTGCGTTGTTCCGAAGTGAATGGTCCTAGCTTGACTATTTGCGATCGGTTTTCCAAAAAAGAGGAGAACCAAGATAGATCGCTTTCTGCGACTTTGGCTATTTTAGCCAGCCGAGTCAATAACAGCTTGTGATCAACTGTATCAAAGGCTGCGCTTAGGTCCAGCAGAACCAGAAGAGAAGATTCTCCTTCGTCTGCGGCCTCAAGAACGTCGTCCCATATCTTAAGCAATGCTGTTTCCGTCCCGTGTCCGGGACGGAATACTGATTGCAATGGGTCGAGTAAGTTGCTACTGACAGTTTGGTGCCAGACACCACAGCATAACTTTGGAGGTCTAGGTGCGTCCATGCCTCGATGGGTCAGGACTGTTTTGGCAGCAAAAGTGGGACCTACACAATTTTAGGCGATTATGGTGGGTGTACAAAATGTTATGGCTGATCGGTGTACTTTAAAGAATTATAAAAAATAAAAATAAATTAGGGCTGTGTATTAAAAAAATAAAATAAAAAATTTCAGCAGGTAACCAACCCTATGCTCAAGTATTTCAGATACACTATTTTACTGTATAGCTCATTAGTTTCCAAACAAATAAATGCTGTTATTTAAAAAATAATATTAATTAAAAAAAAAGTTGTTTTATTTTGAGACATTTAGGTAGTATATACTATAGAAACAGCTGTCAATGAATCCGTTAAATTAGTTCAACTTTTAAGCTTTCCTGGAGTGGAGAACAGATTCCAGAATTATATGTTATTTTTATTTAAATGAGCTGAGAGAACGCTGACAATGCCAAACCACTCTCGTCTGCAGATGGTGAAGTGACTTTGCAATTTTTTTTTTTCAAAAGACTGGGACTTGGGTTTAGCATAGACTAATAATTTACCAGGTTCCTTGACTGTTCCAGAAGCAGACAAAACAATGGTTATTAACAACACACAAGAGACATTTCAACCATTAATGAAAAGAACTGCAACTCATTGGTGATTAAGTTGATTTTGGGCAGAGGTATATTTATTTAGCAGGATCATTTCTGAAGTGCGCTTGGTTTTCGACTGGGCTGTGATGCAATTTAAAAATCCCATAAATATGGTTTTAATAAATAAGGAGGACCACTGCAAGATCTGTGCAATTTATTGTTAAAGCAGTAATAACCCAAAAGGAATTATATAGTGTATCTAGAAAGTTTTCACAGCGCTTCACCTTTTTCACATATTACAGAAATATTAATAGATTACATTTTTATCATTTTCCTCAAAAACCTTACCCCATAATGACAATGTGAAAGAAGTTATTTTTTATTTTTAATAAATTTGCAAAGATTTCAAAACGAATAAAAAAATCCCATGTACATAAAAGTATGCACAGCCTTTGCTCAATACTTTAAGCTTCTTTGGCACCAACTACAGCCTCAAGTCTTTTTGGCGTATGATGCTACAAGCTTGACACACCTATTTTTTGGGTAGTTTCTCCCATTCTTCTTTGCAGGACCTCTTAAGATCCATCCGGTTGGATGAGAAGTGTCAGTGCACAGCCATTTTCTGATCTCTCCAGAGATGTTAAAATCGGGTTCAAGTCTGGGCTCCACATTAGGCCACTCAAGGGCATTTATAGAGTTGTCCTGCAGCCACTTTGTTATCTTGGCTGTGTGCTTAGGGCCATTTTCCTGTTGGAAGATAAACCTTCACTCCTGCCTGAGGCCCAAAGCACTCTGGAGCAGGTTTTCCTCAAGCGTGTCTCTGTACATTGCTGCGTTCATCTTTCCCTCAATTCCAACTAGTCTCCCAGTACCTTTCGCTGAAAAACATCCCTATTGCATGATGCTGCCACCATCATACTTCACTGTTGGTATTGGCCAGGTGATGAGCGGCGTCTGGTTTCCTCAAGACATGATGCTTGCCATTCAGGCCAAAGAATTCAATCTTTGTTTCATCGGACCAGAGAAGTTTGTTTCTCATGGTCTGAGGGTCCTTCAGGTGCTTTTTGGAAAACTCCAAGCGAGCTGTCGTGTGCCTTTTACTGAGGAGTGTCTTTCGTCTGGCCACTCTACCATACAGGCCTGATTGGTGGACTGCTGCAGAGATGGTTGTTCTTCTGGAAGGTTCTCCTCTCTCCACAGAGAAACGCTGGAGCTCTGTCAGAAAAACCATTGGTTCCTGGTCACCTTCCTCACTAAGGCCCTTCGCCCCGATGCAATCCCGTCTGGGAAATCTGCAGAAAATTCCTTGGACTTCGTGGCTTGGTTTGTGCTCTGATGTGCACTAACTGTGGGACCTTATATAGACAGGTGTGTGCCTTTCCAAATCATGTCCAATCAACTGAATTTACCACAGGTGGACTCCAATCAAGGTGTTGAAACATCTTAAGGATAATCAGTGGAAACAGGATGCACCGGAGCCAAATTTTGAGTCTTATGGCAAAGGCTGTGAATACTTATGTACATGTGATTTTTTCATTCTTATGTTTAACCACTTCTGGACCAATCGCCGTCGTTTTACGCTAGTACTTTGAAGAGGAATACCGTTGTTAGAGTAGCAGCTAGCGAACATAACCCCGGTATCTTCTTCTTCAGCAGGCAGCCTGCTTCAAGATAAAAGTGGTCCTTGTGGCGGATTCACCATAAGATCACTTAGCAGCGGGAGGGAGGTGATCGCGTCCTGTCCCTGGCTTGTCATGGAGATGAGAGTGAGGGGAAGATGGCCCATATCAGACTCAATATCATTGCAGGGCAGAAGTTGCGTCAAAACTTAACTTCCGCCCACCATAGCTCTTCCACTAGTGGACACAACTTTGAAGCGTGACATGTTGGGTATCAATTTGCTCAGCGTAACATCAGCTTTCACAATATAAAAAAAAATTGGCTAACTTTACTGTTGTCTTATTTTTAATTCAAAAAGTGAATTCTTTCCAAAAAAAGTGCGCTTGTAAGACCACTGCACAAATACAGTGTGACAAAAAGGTATTGCAACGACCGCCATTTTATTCTCTAGGGTGTGAGAAAAAAATATATATAATGTTTGGGGGGTTCGAAGTAATTTTCTAGTGTGTGTGCATATTTTATATATATATATATTTTTTTTTTTTAAACTTTCATCTTCAGTTTTGGCCAAGTGCATCCTGAATTGTTGGTTTCGGCACCAAAATTTCTATTCGGTGCTCCTCTAAACCATTATTTTTAGTATAGTTTCCTCTGTGTACCTTTATTGACCATTAGGGTTCCAGTTTGGTCAGAAAAATTGTAATTTTGACCCAAACATTGCACATTTGATTCTGAAAAGCTTGAATCGAACAGCAACAATGGTAAAAGTACACTGTATTTGGCACAAAAAAAAAAAGAAAAAAAATTAGCTAAAAGCCACACAGCACACATAATTATATACTCATAGCTGTAATTATATGCATATAATATTGTGCATGGCTCTTTAAAATATACGGCTATGTATTGTCACCAAAATTACATATAAAAAAAAGAAAGAAAACCCTAGTAAGGAGTGGAGGGGGCGACATCCCTTTCACATCACTTTCAAATCACCCTCCCCTTACCCCCAATTCCTTGCAAAATACCTCTGTCCAATTGTTGATCTGAGTGTCTGATTTGTTTGTCACTTTAAAAATTTAAACACGTTGGCTTTTTATGCAGCTTTAAAATGAACCCCTAGGCACCATGGGTGCCGAGAGGCTGGTTTTTCGCGTGCATCAGCGACGATAGAGCTGTGTAATGAGTGCAAGCCCCACACGTTCCCAACACAGTGACCGGTGGCTCACGAACAGATCCTGATCGGGAGTTTTCCAATCACGTGACTGTTAAAAAAAGCCAATCACAGCGGTCACAAGCCCTGCCTCCCAGAATGCCAAACCCCTTAAAAGAGTTGGCAGGAACATATCTCTGCCCCCCAAAAATTAAACAGCTACAAACCTTCCTCAAATAAATATTTAGGGGTCAATATCCCGATGGACCCCTACCACACTGGCTAAGGTCATTTATTGCTCACCTCAACAGACTATCCTACAACGCCTTCAGTCATACAATAAACTTTTTTCTTGGCTACGAAGCATTATTATCAAAATGGACATCTTATCCAAGATGCTTTACTTTTTCCGCAACCTACTAGTATAATACCAATCATCCTTACTTAAATCTTTCATGACTTCCATATGGGACTTATTTTTGGAATCTCAAGTCGTCTAGGATTACCTTGCCTAATTTTAATCTACATGCCACAACCCTCACAAGGATCATGGATTGATTTCTTTATAAGAAAAGACTTGGAGGAACGTATTTTATCTGGGAAACCAAGAGCCTTCCCCAGATCAGTGCCTCGATGCAATCCTGTCTCTTAGGTCTGCAGAAAATTCCTTGGACTTCGTGGCTTGGTTTGTGCTCTAACATGCACTAACTGTGGGACCTTATATAGACAGGTGTGTGCCTTTCCAAATCATGTCCAATCAACTGGATTTACCACAGGTGGACTCCAATCAAGGTGTCGAGACATCTTAAGGAATAGAAATAGCACAAAAGGAGAAATTTAAAATGGCAGGTGTGATGCCATTACAGCAAAATTTAGATGCATTATTACAGCATTATCCTTGGATAACGCAGGTTGCTGTACTCACTCTAATAATCAGCAGTTTGCATGCTGTATCAGTGAAAACCATCTCTGCTCTTTGGCCTTTATTTTTACATCAACATTGCCTAGGCTTTGACAAAGCACAGTTTATGTGTGAAATGCGTTAGTGGTTCCTCTCCTACTTGTACAGGTTGTGCACTTGATGTTTTTACACAAATAAAGGCATTATGGATCTCAGCATTGGTGTGCAGTTATCCGGTTTACCTTTCCTCCGATTGTCACAGCTGTCGACTAGGCGAGCACCCTGCTTGGAGGAGATTGTGCTGTTGGAGATGGCTCACCTGTGCACTGCATAAACATATGTATAGCCCTAAACTATTATCCTACCAGTTTCCACATTTTTTTTTTACAAACAAAAATAAAAAAAGTATTTTATTGGGATTTTATGTGATAGACCAACACAAAGTGGCACATAATCGTGAAGTGAAAGAAAAATTATAGGTAGTATTCAGCCCACCTGAGTCAATACTTTGTAGAAGCACCTTTCTCCGCAATTACAGCTGCAAGTCTTTTTGAGGATGTCTCTACGAACATTGCACGTCTAGAGTGAAATTGTTGCCCATTCTTTGCAAAATAGCTCAAGAACTGTTAGATTGATGGAGAGCGTCTGTCTACAGCAATTTTCATGTCTTGTCACAGATTCTCAATTGGATTTAGGTCTGGAATTTGACTTGGCCATTCGAACACTTGAATATGCTTTGCTCTAAACCATTCAATTGTAGCTCTGGCTGTATGTTTAGGGTTGTTGTCCTGCTGGAAGGTGAACCTCTGCCCCAGTCTTAAGTCTTTTGCAGACTAAGGCCGCGTACACACGACCAAATCTGTCTGCTGGAAACGGTCTGCTAGACCGTTTCAGCAGACAGATTCGATCGTGTGTACGGGCGAGCAGACGGATTTGGCCAGCCGACAGATTTGAAAGCATGCTGGGAACCCGTCCGCCCGACATGTCTGCTGGTTAGTACGCTAACCAGCATACATGTCTTCTCGCACACGCGCCGAATGATTTCGACGCATGCGCGGAGGTGTTTTACTTCCTGGTGCGGTGGCGTGGCGGCGTCAACGTCACCGCCGCGTCACCGACACGTCAGCGCGCTGTCTGCTGGCGGGGATTTTGGTTTGCTCGTGTGTACATGCGAGCAAACCAAAATCCAAGCAGACAGATCTGTTCAAATCGTTCGGTCCGACCGATTTGAACAGATAGATTGCCTCGTGTGTACGAGGCCTAACAGGCTTTCTTCTAAGATTGCTCTGCATTTGGCTCCATCCATTTTCCCATCAACTTTGTTCAGCTTCCCTGTCCCTGCTGAAGAAAAGCATCCCCACAACATGATGCTGTCACCACCACGTTTCACGGTGGGGATGGTGGGTTCAGGGTGATGTGCAGTGTTAGTTTTCCGCCACACAGAGTTTTGCTTTTAGGCCAAAACTTTAAATTTTGGTCTCATCTGACCAGAGCACCTTCTTCCACATGTTTGCTGTGTCCCCCACATGGCTTCTCACAAACTACATTAGGACTTCTTATGGCTTTCTTTCAACAATGGCTTTCTTCTTGCCATTTTTGCATAAAGGCCAGATTTGTGGAGTGCACAAATAATAGTTGTCCTGTGGACAGATTCACTTGAAGTGTGGATCTCTTCAGCTCCTCCAGAGTTACCATGGGCCTCTTGGCTGTTTCTCCGATTAATGCTCTTCTTGCCCAACCTGTCCGTTTAGGTCGACGCCATGTCTTGGAAGGTTTGCAGTTGTGCCATACTCTTTCCCTTTCCTGATGATGAATTAAACGGTACTCTAATGTTCTCTAACAAACCTATAAGGGCTTCACAGAACAGCTGTAGATTAAATTACACACAGGTGGACTCTATTAACTAAATAGATGACTTCTGAAGGCAATTGGCTCCACTAGATAGTTAGGGGTGTCAAAGTAAAGGGGGCCGAATACAAATGCATGCCACACGTTTCACATATTTGTAAAACATCATCCATCCATCTGCCCATGAACTCTGATCAGCTTCCCTGTCCCTGCTGTAGAAAAGCATCCACACACCATGACGCTGCCACCACCACTGCTTATGGCTTTGAACAATGTCTTTCTTCTTGCCACTCTGTCATAAAGGCCAGATATGTGGAGTGCATGACTAATAGTTGTCCTGAGGACAGATTCTCCCACCTGAGCTGTGGATCTCTGCAGCTCCTCCAGAGTTACCATGGGCCTCTTGGCTGCTTCTCTGATTAATGCTCTCCTTGCCCATCCTGTCAGTTTAGGTGGAGGGCCATGTCTTGGTAGGTTTGCAGTTGTGCCACTCTTTTCATTTTCAGATTATGTATTGAACAGTTCCCTATGAGTTGTTCAAAGCTTGGGATGTTTTTTTATTTTTTATAACCTAACCCTGCTTTAAACCTCTCTACAATTTATCCCTGACCTTCTGGTATGTTCCTTGGCCTTCGCGATACCGTTTGTTCACCAAGCTTCTTCAACAAACCTCTGAGGGTTTCACAGAACAGCTGTATTTATACCAAGATTAAACTACACACAGGTGGACACAATTACTAATTAGGTGACTTCTGAAGGCAAATGGTTCCACTAGATTTTAGTTAGGGATTTCAGCGTAAGGGGGCTGAATACAAATGCACGCCACACTTTTCAGATATTTGTAAAAAAAAATAGGAAAAAAACCCATTCATTATTTTCATATTTCATGATGCTCCCCTACACTGCAGAGTTCATGAGCATCACGGGAAATGTAGTTTCAAAACATCTGGGGTGCCAAGGTTCACCATCACTGGTCTAGCACATAAAATGCCAATAAAATACATTTACGTTTTTAGTTGTAACATGGCAAGGCACTGTATAGATAGAGATATATGTGTTTTTTTTCCCCCCTATAAACTCTTACTGTAGTATAGTGGTCATATGGAAAAATCCTTTGCCCCAATTTCTTTTAGTATGTAGGTCACAGTGAAGCAAAATGTTTTGCTGTACATAGTCTGCTAACAGGTTTACCTTGAACTTCCATTTGTTTGGTGACCACTACTTTGCCAAGTACAAAAATATATATTTGTAGTGCATATAAACATATTCTAATTATACAAGAGCCACAGAGAGGAGGGTTAACTTCATCTTAGTGTTGGTCAGCAAGACATTTTTCCTTAACGTGTAATGTAGAGCATAAAATAAACACGACAGCCTGTCTCTGCAGAGGAATTACTCATTTAATTTACATTGAAATAGCCAATAAATAATATACGAGGCTAGATTTAATATGGAGTACAAACATTTTTATGAGTGCTTTAGGCAACATTAGAAAAATAGGAGAAAAGTGAAACAGCTTCCCGAAAGTGTAGAGGTTGTGGAAGAAAATTGCCTGTCCTTAAGAGTCTAAAAAAGTGATTTTAAATAAATTTGAATGCTAGCTTTCTGTAAAACAGGAAGGCATTTAGGAAGGCATTTAAGGATTTAAATTGGTTTTAATCGCCTCAAAAAAAATATGAATTGTTTTAATACAACAGTTAAAGTATAAATGCAGTCCCCTTAAGAGACAGTATGTGGAGAGGCTATGGAACCTAGAAAAGCAAAGTGACTAAATCAAATCACAATATTTAGCAATAAGCGCACCATATACATAAACATATGCCTAATTTTTTTTTTTCTGATGATTTAAATACCTTTAGTTAGCTCTGTAAAGGTGGACTTCCGGGTATTCCTCCTGCGGGAGTAGGCGTATCTCTTCTTTTCCCCGGCGCCGCATTGTTTGCTGGGATGTCTCCGCGAGACAATGTTGAACGCCGTCACGTGACGAGGGCGGATCTATTTCTGCCATTTTAAATAAGGGCACACAGGTGAATATTGCCATTAAGCAATATTGTTGCGAATACTGCCACAACGGGCGTGTAGCATCAACACTGCTCATGCGCAAGCATTCACCGATTCACGGAAGTCCGTGCTTGTGGGCTTCATAATGCCCACAAGCAAAATGGCACATGCCAGGATCGTTTTTTTCAAAGTTACTCTTTTGAACGAAAACGGATGGGGGGGGTGGTTTTAATCACGAAAAAAGTGAGTACCGAGTAGTTATATGAAACAACATTGATTGCACTGAAAAAAAAGCTTGGACCGCGGAACCTGCGCTTTAAAGAGGAGGTCCTTCACAAGCTTCTAGTAAAAGCTTTATACAAATGAATACACACACACAGCAAAAGAAAGAAACACATTGTTAACTTGTTAACTTTTTTCTTTTTTAAGTCAGCAGCTACAAATACTGCAGCTGCTGACTTACCTGTCCAGGGCGTCCGCGACGTCAGCACCTGAAGCCGATCGATCCCTCAGCTGCCGGATACTGCTGCCATCTTCGGTAAGGGAATTTAGCCTTGCGGCTTCACTTCCTGGTTCCATACTGCACACGCGCGACTCGCCCGGCGCAATGCCACTGGTCATTGCTGTCTTCTGGATTCTGTGCGTTTCCCAGAAGACAGCGTGGTGTTGGAAGGGGCGTAGATACCCGAGCAACCCGCAGGTATCTATGCCCGGAAGTTGGAGAAAAATACCTATATTACACAGGTATCTGCTCCCCCCTGAAAGATGTCAAATGTGACACCAGGGGGGTTCCCAAAAGTGGAAGTTCCATTTTTGGGTGGAATTCCGCTTTAAATTGACGGAAAACTTTTTTTTTTTTTTAAGGTACTAGGGATCGGTTGATTATCGGCGGCCGATATTCCCTTTTTTTCCTTGAAGTATTGGTATTACAATCGTACCCGATATTACTTTAAGGGGTTTTACAGTTCTTTACAGCGGACAGTCGGCTTTATTGTAATAACAACCAAGCGGTTGTTATTACAATCCCGCCACTTGCTCGTGCTCTCCCATCCCATCCTAGCAACCAGCCGCCTCGTCCGCCGGCTGGCCAAATATCCCAACAAAGCTGATACCGTCTTGGATCTAGTAACCCAGAAGTAATGTCATGACAACACTTTGCAGATTACTGGCATCCTAAGAGTCGGTTCACACTGGGGCGACACGACTTCCAGCGCGACTTTCAGAGGCGACTCCGACTTAAGCATGAACCACAGGGTGATCTGGGGCGATTTACAACACGACTTGGAGTCGTCTCCAGGACAGGAGACATTCCAGTGGCCAATAAAACAACAATCAGCTCTGGGAGAGGGAGGGGTTTGCCTGAGAAAAAAGGATTTTTAATAACAGCTTACCTGTAAAATCCTTTTCTTGAAGTACATCACGGGACACAGAGCGCATAGTCATTACATATGGGTTATATGGGTACCTTCAGGTGTGGACACTGGTGTAATCAACTTCACAGGAAGTTCCTCCCTATATAACCCCCTCCCACTGAGAGTGCTTTAGTTTTGTAGCAAGCAATTTCTCTGAGGTTACACAATGTTCCCCAAAAGAGGGGTGGGAGCTCTGTGTCCCGTGATGTACTTCAAGAAAAGGATTTTACAGGTAAGCTGTTATTAAAAATCCTTTTTTCTTTATCGTACATCACGGGACACAGAGCGCATAGTCATTACATATGGGATGTCCCAAAGCAATGCTCCATGAAGGGAGGGAGACCGTAAGGCCAAAAATAGCCAAACAAAAACATTATCAGGAGGTAAAATAGCTCCACCAACAGAAAAAAAGGGGGCGTGAACCGGGCCAGAGGATTCTATACTGCTGCCCG
This sequence comes from Rana kukunoris, assembly GCA_029574335.1. Classification (NCBI taxonomy): domain Eukaryota; kingdom Metazoa; phylum Chordata; class Amphibia; order Anura; family Ranidae; genus Rana; species Rana kukunoris. The sequence goes on from CM056051.1 coordinate 133,957,955, forward strand.
TAGGACCGCCTGCCCAAATGCTGCATCCGTAGCCTTTGCGACGTCCAACTTATAAAATTTAGTAAACGTATGTACGGAAGACCAGGTTGCCGCTTTGCAAACCTGTGCCATAGAGATCTGATGGTGTGCCGCCCAAGAGGCACTCATGGCCCTCGTAGAATGGGTTTTAACTGATAAGGGAGGTGGAACGCACTTCAGACCATAGGCCTGAAAAATCAGCTGCTTAATCCACCTAGCCAAGGAAGACTTGGCAGCCGGCTGACCCTTCTTGGGGCCATCCGGAAGAACGAAAAGCACATCTGTTTTCTGAATCTTCTCTGTAGCCTTGAGATAAACCCTCATGGCTCGAACCACGTCCAAAGTATGAAGCAGTCTTTCCTCTCTGGACTGGGGAGTAGGAAAGAAGAATGGTAGGACTAGGTCCTGATTCAAGTGAAAACTGGATATGACCTTAGGAAGGAAAGAAGGTTGAGGCCGCAGAACCACTCTGTCCTTATGCAGAATAAGGTACGGTTCCCTGCAAGACAAGGCTGCCAGCTCGGAGACCCTTCTGGCCGAAGCCATAGCCACCAAGAAAACCAACTTTCGGGTTAGCAGCACAAGAGGGATTTCTGTCAGAGGTTCAAACGGCTGCTTTTGTAAAGCTGACAAGACCCGATTTAAATTCCAGGGGCCGAGGGGAGCTCTAATAGGGGGATTCACATGCAAGACCCCCTGTAAGAAGGTTTTCACAAGCGAATGCGTGGCCAAAGGCCTTTGAAACCATATCGATAAGGCAGACACCTGCCCCTTTAGAGTACTAAGAGCCAACCCCTTGTCAACGCCAACCTGGAGGAATCGCAAGATCCTGTCAATAAAAACTTGCGAGGATGCCCTCCTTGAGACTCGCACCACTCCACATAGGTCCTCCAGACTCTGTAATAGATATTTCTAGAGACTGGCTTTCTAGCCTGAATTAACGTAGATACGACCTGGGCTGAGAGGCCTCTGCCCTTAAGAATTAGGGATTCAGCCGCCAAGCTATCAAATTTAGCTGCTGTGAAGCAGGGTGGTAGATCGGGCCCTGAGACAGCAGATCTGGGCGCAGGGGGAGTGGCCACGGTGCCCCTACTGACATCCTCACGATGAGTGCGTACCAAGCCCTTCTGGGCCAGGTTGGGGCCACCAGGATCACCGGCCTGCGCTCCACCCTGATCCTTCGTAGAAGGCGGGGAATCATCTGTAGTGGAGGGAACGCATACAGGAGAGAAAACTGGTGCCAGGGGCAAACCAACGCATCGGTCCCGTAGGCCGAGGGGTCCCTGGCTCGGGATACGAATTTGTCCAATTTCTTGTTGAATCTTGTTGCCATGATGTCCACCTCGGGAACTCCGAATCTTTGGCAAATCTCTTGGAATACCTGGGGGTGAAGAGACCACTCTCCCGGGAGTAACTGTTGACGACTCAAAAAATCTGCTTGAGAATTGTCTATCCCTGGGATGAACACTGCTGAGATGCAGGGTACATGGGCTTCGGCCCATGAGAAAATCAGGTTTACTTCCCTTTGAGCCGCTAGGCTCCTTGTGCCCCCCTGGTGGTTTATGTATGCCACCGCTGTGGCATTGTCGGACTGTATCCTTACTGGCAGACCCTGCAGGGGGAGAGTCCAGGCGACCAGGGCCAACCGAGCAGCTCTGATCTCTAGGACATTGATGGGAAGCAGACTTTCTGCCTCTGACCACTGTCCCTGCTGGGTCCGTTTTCCTAAGATTGCCCCCCAACCTGTTAGGCTGGTATCTGTGGTTACTATTTTCCACGTGATGGGGCAAAAGGTTTTCCCTTTTGACAATTTTTGAGGGACCAGCCACCAGTACAGGCTGCGCCTGACTCCTGGGGAAAGACCTAATGGACGGTCTAATGCCTGTATGGACCTGTTCCAAGCAGAGAGAATAGCTGCCTGGAGAACTCTGGTATGGATCTGGGCATAGGGCACTGCTTCGAAGGCGGCTACCATCTTTTCCAGCAGTCGCATGCATAGGCGAATAGTCGGCCTCTTTTTGCCTAGGACTATTTGAATTGTTTGAGTCAATGACCTGATCTTTTCTTGAGGTAAAAATATCCTCTGGCATTCTGTATCTAACCGAAGGCCTAGATATTCCAACTGTCTTGTGGGTTGCAACCTCGATTTTCCTTGGTTCACAACCCACCCGAATTCTTGTAGATGCCGAACTGTGCGGACTACTGCATGATTGAGGTTGGAAGCTGATCTGTCGATAACCAGGAGATCGTCCAGGTATGCCAGGACCAAAATGCCTTCTGTCCTTAGGACGGCTAGCACCGGGGCTAACACCTTTGTGAATACCCGCGGAGCTGTTGCCAACCCGAAAGGGAGGGCTACGAACTGGAAATGACTTTGATCTATCATAAAACGAAGAAACCTGTGATGTGCTGGGTAGATCGGCACATGCAGATATGCATCCTTTATGTCTATAGATGCTAGAAAGTCGCCTTGATGCAGGCTGGCTGTCACTGAACGTATGGAATCCATATGAAAGGTCTGAATCTTTAGAAAGCGATTTAGTCATTTGAGGTCTAGGATAGGCCTGACGTCGTCATTGGGTTTTGGTATAATAAAAAGGTTGGAGTAGAATCCCAGACCCCTTTCTTGGGTTGGTACTACAATTACTCCTTGGAGCCAGAGGCGATCCAACGCCTTTACGAGAGAGGCCCTCTTTAACGGGTCGCTTGGAAGACTTGACCCCTGAAAATGAGGAGGGGGGATTTCTCGAAACTCTAGTTTGTAGCCTGTGGCTACCACGGACCGAAACCGAAGAGTCGGGAATTCTGGCCTTCCAGACTTCGGAGAAAAACTGAAGTCTTCCCCCCACCCAAGAGAGTGGGGGCGCCCCTTCATGAATCTGACTTGATGACTGGTTTAGCCGGCTTGCGAGACCAGGGCCTCTTGTTTGCCGCGGCTTGTCCCTGTGGGCGGCTATTAACTGCTGAACGCCCGGGAGGCCGTCGATACTGACGGGAAGTCGAAGGGGCCGAGCCTGGAAAGGCCTGTCGTTTAAACGCGGGCCCACGCGGTCTTTCCTTGACCAGTAAGGAAGAACTTTTACCACTTGATATGGTTTGGATATATTTATCTAGGTCTTCACCGAATAGTCTTCCCCCATGAAAGGGAAACCCTGCTAAAAGCTTTTTGCAGGGTGCCTCTGCTGACCAGTTCTTTAGCCACGAAGACAACGCATGTGAACCACCAGCAGAGATAACCGGGATGCCTGTTGGATGGAGTCCTTAATAGCATCTACTGCAAAGCAGAGAGCCCTAGGGAAATCTGCTAATTCACGAGTTTGCTGAGCCGGCATGTCCTTTAACATCTGTTTTGCCTGATCCTTTAAGGCCTGACAAACGCCAATGGCTGCCACCACTGGCTGAACCATGGCACCTACTGTGGTGAAAGAAGCCTTCAGTAGGGTCTCTAATTTTTTGTCGACCGGATCCTTGAACAACTGGACATTTTCAACCGGACAGGTCAGGGATTTATTCACGCAGGAAATGGCCGCGTCCACTGTGGGGAGTGCCCATTTCTTTCAAAATTCCTCTTCCATAGGATAGAGAATAGAGAACCTCTTAGGAGGGATAAAGATCCTATCAGGTCGAGCCCACTCCTGGTAAATCACGCTCCGCAGAAGGGGGTGAATCGGAAAAGACACACAAGTTAATGGAGCCTTTAAAGAACCCAATGAGGATACCACAGGGGCTACTAGTTCTAGCACTGGAAGTTTAAAAGCAGTGCGAACTATATCGGTCAAAGACTGGATCCACAGGCTCTCCGCTTGAGAGGCCGAAAAATATTCATCTACAGTGGACCCTCCATGTCTGAACCTTCGGGACTTGGGTCTGCTTGATCCCCTTGTGGGTCCCGTTCCTCCGAAGAGGAGACCTCCGCATCTGAAAACACCAAACTAGGTGAGGGGGATCTAGCCCGTTTGCTACTTGGCAAAGGGCGGGCAAACAAAGCAGTTAACCTTTTCTCTAGCCCACCCAGGGTGGTCGCTAGCATTTCTTCCGTTACGTAAACGGGAATGGGTGGATCGGGGGCCGCCTCTGCCCCCAGCATCCCCAATGGCTCTTGTACTATGCTACTCGGTGGTCTAACTGGTGAGGGTGGGGCCGTTGAAGCCTGGCCCAAATCCTCTGACCCCGATGGAGACCCCTTTTGTTTCTTGGCACCTTTTGCAGCCTTGGCTGGTCCTGATGCCTTTGGAGCCATTGCACAACCTTGAGTCACCCCTCTAGCCAACACCTGACTGTTGTAGCTAGGAGTAATTAATATGAGAACAGGCTGAGGAAAACGAAAACATTTTTTTTTTTTTTTTTTACCCGCCTGGGAGGTGGCAATACTGAGGAAAACCTGTGAGTATTGCAACACCAATGCCCGTTAGCCGGAGTCCAAGGTTGACTCAGATACTGCTGGATCTAAGGCTGAGTCCCTTTAAGCAAAAAAACTTTTTTTTTTTCTGGTCAATAGTGGAACTAAGTCCTAGACCTGAAGATCCACAAACCGCCCCTGGGTGTCACTGTGGCCAAAAGACCCAGCTGCACGCTCTGTATCCTTTCTTCCTCTGCCTCCAGGAGGGAAAGACCAGCCAGAGAAAAAGTTTTTCCTTTAAACAGACCCTGACGCTGCTGGCCCGCCCCCCCGACGCACGCCCTGCGCTATAAAAGGCGGCGTGCACGCGCGCGCGCACACGCGCGCGCACCCCCCCACGCTGAAAACCACATGGAGGAAGCAGAGCAGAGGAAACAACATGGACCAGCGCCAGGCAGCACCAACAGACACCAGGTAAGCACTAATCTTATTGTAGTGCACACACAGAGAGGAAGCTGTCCCCATGGGCTTCCTAAGAAACAGGAGTTTTCACCAGCAATTTCCTCTTTAAAACATGTGGGGTTGCAGTATCAATGCTAACAGGCAGATCTGGGGTGAGTAGCAAATATATATCTTACACAAGTATACATATATCTACATGTTATCTGGGTAAACATTAGTATCCCATCCTGCCCACACAGACATAGTGGAGATAGTGGCTGATGCACAAGCATACTGTTAGCCAACCCAGAACCCCCAGGGGGATACCTACTGTCGAACCAAGTCCCGCAGGTTCCCTCTTACCTGCTCCACGCCGCAGGGTATTGCAAACTGCAAGAGGCCCAATCTTCCCCCATCTCCGTGGGTATTGTCTCGGACCTTCAGGGACCGGGGTCCTGTGTTTAAGGAACCCACACCCCTGGACCTATATAGCATCCTGGCATCAGTAGCGTTTAGTCCTGGAAGAGACCAAGGCACTGGAGCCCAGAATCCAGCCCTCCAAGGAGAGGCATTATAGGCAAAACCCCACTCCAGCAGGGCCCGGGTACCGTACACCTTGGCTTTGAAGCACTTCGGACGGATCCGGCTAGCTATCCTGGGTCCCGAGACCTCCGAGGGACAGCTAGACGTGACCAACACCTAAGACACTGGCGAAAAAACTAAAGCACTCTCAGTGGGAGGGGGTTATATAGGGAGGAACTTCCTGTGAAGTTGATTACACCAGTGTCCACACCTGAAGGTACCCATATAACCCATATGTAATGACTATGCGCTCTGTGTCCCGTGATGTACGATAAAGAAATGTATGTTATCTTGCTGAAAGGTCGCTTCAGTTAAGACAGTGATCAGACTTGGAGGCGACTTCCATTGAAATCAATGGGTAAAAGTCGCCTAGAAGTCGGATTGAAGTCGTACAGGAACCTTTTCTGAAGTCGGAGCGACTTGAGTAGTGTGTATTAACACCGCTCCCATTCAGTTACATTGTTTTTCTCTACAGCGCGACTTGGGACGACCTCAAGTCGAAACCCAAGTCGCCCCAGTGTGAACCGACTCTTAAAGCGGATCTCCACCCTAAAGTGAAGATCCGCTGATCGGAACCCTCCCCCCTCCGGTGTCACAATTGACACCTTTCAGGGGGGAGGGGGGTGCAGATACCTGTCTAAAGACAGGTATCTGCAACCACTTCCGGCCCGCAGTCTCGGGCAAAAGACGGGTTTTTTGGCGACATCCTGTCGGCCCCCCCCCCCCCCCCCCCCCGTTGTGTGCTGGGAACTCTCAGCTCCCAGCGGGAGCCAATCGCCGGGCGCAGCGCGACTCGCGCATGCGCCGTAGGGAACCGGGCAGTGAAGCCGCAGCGCTTCACTTCCTGGTTCCCTCACCGTGGATGGAGGGGGGGGAGCAGCAGGGTGACGAGCGATCGCTCGTCCTCTGCTGCGGACGCCGCTGGACTCCAGGACAGGTAAGTGTCCTAATATTAAAAGTCAGCAGCTGCAGTATTTGTTGCTGCTGGCTTTTAATATTGTTTTTTTGCTGAACCATCCGCTTTAAGGCACCAGTTGAAAAAAATACAATGTATTCAAAAAACGCAGGTCTTGACTTTTGAATACTTTCAAGTGCAGAGGAAGAGTTTGGGGTCTTTTATACCCCCGATCCCTCCATAAAGAGTACCCGTCACTGCCCATCACTGTCACAAAAGAGGTTTACATTCCATGTGACAGCAATAACAGTGCCAACAATTTTTTTTTTATATAAATGTACAGTATATCAGGACACAATATCTGCTATCGGACTGAAAGGTGACTGAAATATCAGTATTGCATCGGCACCAAAAAAAACGTTATCGGTTGATCCCTAAGGCCCCTTTCACATGTCCGCTCCGCTCGTCCGTTCATTACAAGTCCGTTTACGGACTTGTAATGAACCCCTATGGGAGTGGATCCGTTAGCGGATGATGCATCCGCTAACGTCCGCAAGATCCGCATCCGTTTTTTCAGACGGAAGAATGTCCTATTTTTCTTCCGTCCGGCCAAACGGATCGGATGCAAACGTACAGACGGTCCGTTTCCATCCGATTCCCCATAGGAGAGAGCGGAGGAGAGACAGTGCGGTCCCTGCACAGTGTGCGGGGACCGCCCTGTCCGCCTGACAGCTCAGCGGGGATCCCCCGCTGAGCTGACGGACACACGGAGCGGACCAAAAAACGGTCCGCTCCGTGTGAAAGGACCCTAATAGGTACAATTAATGGATGGAAGTTTACAACCAATTTAAAGGGGTAGTTCTCCCTATCTAGCTACTTTACCCTACACACAAGGGCACATCGCGCCTAATAAACTTTAGCCATTAAAACATTTTTAAAAGGTTTCTATACCTTTGAACTGCAGTCACTTCCTGGTCTGGCTGAGCGGGGATGGGCGTGTTGTTTTTTTTCTTTCCTGCGCGCTAATGTTGCTGGGATTGCAGGCTCACGATTTCAGGAAAGGAAACATAAACCTTGTGTGTGCTAATCTCGCGTTATTTCGGCAAGTCACATGACTCCTGGAGCGAGTCATGTGACGAGGGAGGATTCGACAGCGCCATTTCAAGTCCTGGTAACTGTACAGTGTTGACGGCACGGGTCGCCGTCAACACTGGGCATGCGCGGGATAGAGCGGTGAATGCTGGGACTCCAGCATTCGCCGCATCCCGGAAGACGGCGACGCTGGGCTTCAAAGTGCCCGCAGTTAAGATGGAAACGTCCATCACACGGAAATATAAAGATATATTTGCCCGCAAATCTCGGTACTGGCGCCTAGGTCGATGGAATATGTGAGTAGATTATGCTATACTAGCATAAGGGAAGAAATGACTTTTTAAGAAAATTGCAAATTCGGCGGAACCACCCCTTTAAAGTGGATTTAAACCTGAGTCATGAAATTTGAGCTGAGCACATATATCTGGAGCTTTCTTCAGGTGATCTTTAATCAGAACTGTTTTTTTTTTTTTGCTATACTTGTATAAATGAAGAAAGGCCAAACATTTTGAAAAGAAACAGGTTTTTCCTAGTTTCTGTTATAAGGTTTTGCAAATAAATACAATTTCTTCATAAAATGTAAACAGATTCTGCTGTTCCTTTCAAATATGGCAATACCACATGTCTTTTTCAAAGTTTGGACTGATTATGTAGCAGACATTGTATCTACTTGTGTACCACACAAATCAACAAATTGTATCAAAACAAATATATTGAACTGGTCACCTCTATACTAGTGGTCATAGAATATAGCATCACCTATAGCAGTACCAGTTACTATAAGCCAAGCAAGCCTGGCCTAAAGTAGGCGGTTGTCACCAGAAATGCCATGTTCACTGACCAGGAAGTAAAGGGGGCTGAAGAAAGAAACAAAAGAGTTCCTGTGGTTCCAGGACTGCAGTTGTCCACAGGGGGTATCCGGGACTTAGGTCTCATAGGAACCCAAGCCTAGACACACTGGTAGTTTTTTCTTTTTCATTCAACCCAGCAGGGCTGAAGGAAAAGTACTGTACTAACTATCCAACTTTAGTACAACCATCTCCACTGCTGTTCTATTGTGTTCAGAACACTCCGGTCAGGGGTCTCAGCCTTTGGCGCTGATCAGGAGCCGATCGGCAGACCTGTTTCGGTCTGACTTCAGTACACACTGGCTGAATGTTGGCGGGTTTCTGTTAAACTGACCGAAGTCATCCAACATTCAACCCATCTCTACTAGGCTTTAGTCAAGGGAATGTGCAGATGGGTAATTTTTAGGCCGCAGGCACAAATATAGTCAATAAACAGGCCAGCACTGGTACAAGCAGCAGGCAGAGGCAACACTGCACCAGTGTGGCAGTGATCAGAATAATCGGCACACTATTCCAGTCACACAATGTGACTGGTGCGGCACTGGTCAAAGACAATGTGACTGGTGCGGCACTGAAGGCTTCACTGCCGGTTTCCTTTACCCAAGATGCCTTCACCTTAAGTCGATTGAAGAATCGGCATTGGTGCCGACATCGCTGGACCCCTGGACAGGCAAGTATCCTTAACTTAAAAGTCAGCAGCTACAGTATTTTGTAGCTGCTGACTTAATTTTTTGGGTCAGATCGTTAAAGGAAAGTTGAAAGACTTTCTGGATCAACAAGTCATAATAAATCAGTCTGACACACCACTACACAGATCTCGGTAAAGAGCCTCTGGATGTCCAATCAAGGCTAATCTCGATGTAAACAGGAAGAGCCGTTAATTGGCTTTTCCTCTCTTGCGTCTGACAGACGCAAGTAGCGGGGAGCCGATCAGCTGCTCTCCTGACAGGGAGGGTCTGTGCCGATTGTTTATCAGTGCAGCCCCCTCTCGAATGCCCGCCCAGGACCACCATGGATGGCCACCATACCGGACCACCAGGTATACCCCCTAGACCACTAGGGAAATGCCAATCTGTGTCCAGGCAGCTGCCAACCAATGCCCCTCCACAATGCCCAGTGCCAACTATCAGTGCCACTCATGAACCTATCAGTGTCGCCTATCAATGCCCATCAGTGCTGCCTCATCAGTGCCACCTCAGTGAATGAAAAAAGTAGATTCAGCGCCAAAAATTCAAATTGAAAAAAAGTAGTAATTACAACAAGTACAGCTTCAAAAATTAGTGGGTGACTAATAAACTGTGAGTAAAAGGTACAAAGGGCGCAACAAGTTTAGAATAATGTCCATATAAACAGCAAATTAATAAAATAAAAAGGTCCAAATATAAATGTAGGACTGGCAGTAGAAATGCTATGTTCCAGATTTATACTCCAACCACCGTGCTCTCAGAAAGTGCAACGTGCATAATAAAGTGCTTCACCCGATGTGATAATCAGAATGCGCTCACCAGATATATTTGGCTAAAAATGACCTTCAGGCATGCAAGGAGTTATTTAAAAGATCCTTTTCATTGCGATCTCTCCCAAATGGAATCAATTCATAATGGATCCAACACCGGTGGCTCTTAATATAACTGTATACCAATTATCCAATCGGTATCCGAACACACGTTGGTCTCCTCTCGCCCGTCAGTGCTGCCTTATCAGTGCAGGAGAAAACGTACTTATTTACAAAATGTTATAACAAAAATAGAAGAAAAGCTTTTTTTTTCCAACATTTATCTGTTTAGTAAAAAAAATAAAAACTGCAGAGGTGATCAAATACCACCAAAAGAAAGCTCTATTTGTGGGAAGAAACAAATAAAAAAAATTGTTTGGGTACAGTATAACATGACCGCACAATTGTCATTTAAACAGCGACAGTGCAGAAAGCTGAAAATTGACATGGGCAGGACGAAGGTGTAAGTGCTTGGTATTGAAGTGGTTAAGCAGTATAAACATATGGACAATATTCATAACCAATAGAGATTATAATGAATTTCAGTTTTTCAAACATTACAGGCACCATGAGTCTTTAAGTGGAGTTCCACCCAAAAATGGAACTTCCACTTTTTTGGATACCTTCCCCCCTCCGGTGTCACATTTGGGACCTTTCAGGGGGGAACAGATACCTGTGTAATACAGGTATTTGCGTCTACTTCCTGGCCTAAGTCATGTCCGACACCTACACTGTACTTCCTGCTGTCTTCTGGGAAGCACACAGGTCCCAGAAGATGACGGGGACCAGTGAGGAGGCGCAGCGCGACTCCCGCATGCACAGTAGGGAACCGGGTTGGGAAGTTGTAAGGCTACATATCCCGATTTATGGATAATAAAGTAATATTAAATGAACCACGTGAATGGCTAAATTCAAATGTATGAGTGATCACAAGTGGTGTGTGAAGACAAGAGGCCAATGGATCTCTGATAGATAGGCCTTAAAATGACATAACATGTGAAATCATAATCAAACAAGACCTCATTATGTTGATAAACAGTGAAATCACCTAACAATGGGGTCAAAAATACAAACCAAATAAAAAGTGCATAAGTATGAATATGCCAAAAATGAATGTCCAATCAAAATGGATGATCATAAATGCCATAATCCAGGGTCAATGAGTAAAAAGAACAGTTCTTTCAAACGTATAATCAAATATGACAGGTCAAGTCCACAGTATAAGAACTATTGATAAGTGATTTCAGCAGCTATGGTGCGATTCCAAAAATGTCACCCGGGTGTGCCTTCACCAATGGGTTGGGAGAGAATTAAACACTCTTACCAGACTGAAAGGATCCAGCTCACCATACGGTGGTGGATCAGCAGTGCTTAATCACACCAATGGACTGCATACACAGGAACCAGCAAACGACTCCTCCTTCAGGCCGCAGACTTGTAGGTGTTCCCACGTCTGGGTCCAGTGTTGGTTCATAAACCAATGTAAGTGAGGTAGGGACTTAAAATGGGGCATATGAAAGAAAAGAAAGGCTCCACATAGTGTGATACTGGCAAAAGTTGGCAAATTGATTACAAAGGAAACAAATTGCCATACACACAAATAAAAAACGTCGAGCAGGAACCAACGATAAAAATAGTGCAAAGCACAGAACCATGTGCCAAACAATCACAGCAATGTGAATGTAAGTAACTTAAAAAATATATAAAAAATAAATAAAAGGAGCAGAGAGTGTAATGAAGGCGTGGTAGGTAGCTGGAGCACGATACCCAACGCGTTTTGACTAATAAGTCATCAACTGTTTTTTATTCTCCTGCATTTAAATGCCCCTGCATGTTAGTCTATGTTTTCATGCAAACATAGGCTTTTAGAGGAGTTTAGTGGAAAAGGCATTTAGAGGCAGGAACAAAAATCAACTGTCAATGTGTATCCAGTAGCAGCTGCGTTTTGGCGGAAAAAACACTTGACACTTGTAAAAGTGTCTAAACGCACGTTAACACTAAGCTGGTTTAGCGCTTGAGTGTTTATACATTTCAATGGCCAGAAGAATTTAATTTCATTGGCCAAAGTAATAATTTAACACCCAAGTGCTTGACACCTATAAACGTTTCTAAAAAAAAAAAAAAAGTTACACACTTTTACAAGCATCAGTAAAATTTTTGTTAAAGCACTGCTGCCAGGAGGAAAAGCTTTTAAGGGAGTTTGCAAAACATCCTGTGTGCAAGAGTCCTTAACGTGTCTTACTAATCAATGCAACTGTAAAAGAGACCAAAGGAAGAGGTGCCATGGCTGATTCTAAGAATTTATGGGCAGACTTAGGAAGGCCATACATTATGCAATTTTCTTTCCTTCAACCACAGGTCAATGTGTCTTTTCTTGTACAGTACTGTTTTATATGCCTGGGCTTTTGTGGTTGCATTCACTGCATATACTATTGAGCTCAGACATAAGCATTTACTTCTCCAATATATTATTTGAAGAGTAAAAATGGCTTGGTGTGCCTACTAACTACATACTATTTAGGTAGTCAGGGACGGGTATGGGGCATAAAGCAATAGTGAGGAGCAAAAGAATGTCTGCTGCCCACTGTTCTGCCAAACAGATCAAACTGTTTATGCATACTAAACATTGCTGTTAATGCAAATACATTCCACTGTCACAGTTATATTATTGCTTGTATTCAAGCCCCTATATCATGTAATCTTTGCACAAGCCAGAAATGATCTGTACTCAAAGGGCAAATGAAAGGTGTGAACAGCACTGACCCTGTGCAGTTCTTTAGATTTAGTCTGTTTGGGCAACTTCAGCTAAAAGATGATTTTTTTTATTTTTTTTTTAATGGTTGTTTATAATTATTGCTATTAGCATAGCTTTGTTGAATACAGGCTTCCACCTACCACACTGCCAATACATTGCTTCAACTGTACTGGAAGGTACTACACATAAGGTATAAACAAAAACTTGCTCGCTTTACCGTTCTACCGGGTGTACGCATACTTTCCTTTTGAGCCCAAAGTCCTTTTTAACTGTCCAACACATACCAAAATGGTCCCAGCTACATCATGGATTCTAATTGCATCACTGTGCTATCAAATGCTTGCCATTGATCATAAACTGCAAAAACATAGGAGGGTTGAGGGGAAAAAAGGGACTCTTTGTACCCACCAAAATGACCCCACAACGTTAACAATAGGTCTAAATATTATAAATATATGTGGCTAACCCTGGTCACAGGTCCTGAGGCAGGTAAGGGAGCAAACAAGAGCTTGAAAGCAGGCAGCTAAAGACAATAGAATTAGTGACAGTACGAGATGCTTTCACTGTGAAATTGATCATTTAAAAGGACACAGGGTGTGCATATTGGCTCGGTGCAGGATTACAGAGCGTAGATGTGGAGTGGAGAAAACTGCTTTTCTGGATTTCTCCAGGTTTTGGTATACCTGAATAGGGTGCTGTAGTTTGGAGATTCCATAGTGTTTTTGGATGGGACGGAATCTCCAACCCAGTGTCCAGGTTTTGTGGAGGACCAGCAGGGTATGTGCTCAGATGCACACAGTCCTTATAATGAAGGTTTAGGAATACCTCAGGGTTCCCAGTTGGAGACCAAGGATGAGCTCAGGCGTGTTCGCAGCCACACATGCAGAGACCGCCAGGACGTCGGCGCTGTGCTGCACTAATCACAGGAAGTGTGACATTTCTTCAGATTTAGATTGGAAAAATGTCTCACTGCCTGTGATTAGCGCATTGCAGACTTCCTGGCGGGCTCTGCACGTGCGGCTGCGAACACCCCTGAGCTTATTCTAATTGGAGACTGATCCACCTAGAGCAGGGGTGTCAAACAGGCGGCCCTCCAGCTGTTGCAAAACTACAAGTCCCATGAGGCATTGCAAGGCTAACAGTTACAAGCATGACTCCGACAGGCAGAGGCATGATGGGACTTGTAGTTTCGGAACAGCTGGAGGGCCGCCAGTTTGACACCCCTGACCTAGAGAGACAGAAGGTCTCCAAGTGTCAAAGAGGCTGCATGTGGCCACCAAAGTATGTGTGGCTGCAAGAGAGAGTAAATGGCCTGAGGCTTGCGAGGAGCTGTGTGCATTAGAGTGAAGCTGTCGACTTTAAAGAATCTGTGGTCTTGGTGACCAGTGGAACGAGCAGAGGTACTGCTAAAGAGTAGCCAGTTAGGCTAGCATTTTCATGTGTACATTTTACTGGAGAAGAAACCCTGTGTGGGAGACATTATCTGTTGAACTTGAGCTTTGTTTTACTAAACATGGGCTGCCGAGCCCTTAAATATGATTCCGGACTGACGTGAATCACTTGAAACTGCTTCTACCACTAAAGCTAATGATCCCCCATGTTACAAAATGTATAGTCGGCGCAAAGGAGACATAGCCTGAGCTATGAGGACAGTTGATATATGAATATTTATTCAGTTACATAGTTAGCCTGGTTGAAAAAAAAAAAAGACATTATCTAGTTCAACCAATAAAAAGGAATAAAAAATAAAAATCATACAATCCTATATAGACAACCCTTTACCCACAGCTGATCCAGAGGCAAAAAAAAAAAAAAAAAAAAAGGAAAAGAAAAACTAGCAAAGCATGAACCAATTTGCTCCATCAGGGAAAAACATTCCTTCCTGATGTCCTGAGAGGCAAACATTTTTTAACCATTTTACCTAGACATTAAAGCAGGGGTTCACCCTAAATATAGTCTTTCTCATGTGATCCAACATACTGGCGTCAGTGCCAGTATGCTGTTTTTTTTTTTTTGTTTTTTTTTTTAAATCCCCCACTTACTGTGTAATCTTTAATTTTTATATCTTTCCCCTGCGGTGGATGGCGCCTATACAGCCTGTCACATCTTACCAATTTAGGACTCGGGTATTCTTGGCACAATGCGGCGCCTGCGCACAGACCAAGGAGCTGACTGCGCAGGCGCCGTATTTCTCCGAGTCCTATTCCGGCTTTTTGCGGAGGGCGTGACGCGCCATAGCCGTAGGACTCGGAGAAATACGGCGCCTGCGCAGTCAGCTCCTAGGTCTGTGCGCATTGCGCCAAGAATACCCAAGTCCTAAATCGGGTATTTTCGTAAGATATGACGCGCTATACAGGCGCCATCCACCACGGGGGAAAGAAATTAAAATTAAAGATGACGCCGTAAGTGGGGGATTTAAAAAAAAAACAAAAAAACAGCATACTGGCGCTGACGCCAGTATGCTGGATCGCATGGAAGAGAGTATATTTAGGGTGAACCACCTCTTTAATATTCAGTTGTGTGCTGTACATTTAGGAAAGAATCTATGCCTTTTTAAAATAGATGAATATCAGTACTTGAGTAAAAGGAGCATCAGAAAATGCATCCATGAGTACAAAGGCCGTCTTAAGGTGGATTGGAGCAAATCATTGTATGGATGAGACATATGGAGAGTGTGCTCAAGGTGGCCTTTGTGTTTGGTCAGGTTACGTTACGGTCAGGTTACGTGCCTTAGTTATGTAAAACAGGGGGGGGTGCAATCAGCGCAAAAATATAAAGATCAGAAAAAAATAAAAATAATAAGTGTAAAAATGAAAAACACTCAAAGAGTGAATTTCATATGGATGCAAGCTGAACACCAAAAGAACAATCACAAAATTCCTGAAGTAAATACATCAAACAGAGCAGTGCAGCGCAAACCCAAATAGCATAATATTAATATCAAAACGAATATGCTCATACCAGTGAAGACATAGTTGAATTAATAACAGTGAAAAAATAAAATAAAATAAAATAAAAAGAAAGTCCACATTTGCAAAGTGCAAACAAATCCTGTGATCGAAACAATCAGAGTATCTCCACCATGTGACTTGGAAAACCAATATTTCAAATATTTCAAACGTGATCCCTTCACCAGTAAAGATGGGTACTCTCACCTCACACCAAGACCCTTGTTTTACCAAAGGTCTAAAACGCTTAGAACAAATGGCAGGAAATCCAGATGGCTCAAAGATGTGCAATTGTCAGCTGAAGGACCCGGAGATATGCAAGTATCCTCAGTGGCACCAACGAATCAATATGCAAGAGGAAGTAGTATTACGATACGCGTCCGGGGTCAGGAACCATCCCATGTCACTCCTTGATGTCCCACATTTTCATTTGAGCTGCCTGATATGGTGTTTTATGCCTGTACTTTCTACTTGAATGTGAGTACCCTGCACATTTTTTACTCATTAAAGAGACCTGGTTTATATGGAAGCTCTTAGATCTGGCCTTTTTTCTTTGCATATTGATTCGTTGGTGCCACTGAGGATACTTGCATATCTCCGGGTCCTTCAGCTGACAATTGCACATCTTTGAGCCATCTGGATTTCCTGCCATTTGTTCTAAGCGTTTTAGACCTTTGGTAAAACAAGGGTCTTGGTGTGAGGTGAGAGTACCCATCTTTACTGGTGAAGGGATCACGTTTGAAATATTTGAAATATTGGTTTTCCAAGTCACATGGTGGAGATACTCTGATTGTTTCGATCACAGGATTTGTTTGCACTTTGCAAATGTGGACTTTCTTTTTATTTTATTTTATTTTATTTTTTCACTGTTATTAATTCAACTATGTCTTCACTGGTATGAGCATATTCGTTTTGATATTAATATTATGCTATTTGGGTTTGCGCTGCACTGCTCTGTTTGATGTACGTGCCTTAGTTAGCCCACTCTCTGCTTTGAGTCTCTCCCCTCCCTCCCTGCCCGTCAGCGTGAGAGTGGCTCATAGATCAGGGAAGAAGAGCAGATAGCGATCACGTGACTGCACAACTGCGGTGTGAGAATATTTAGCCTTTTCATTAAAATAAAATACTAACACATACTGTAGTTATCGGCAGCATAATCTGAAGGGGATACATGTAAAGTCACATCGCTCAGGGTCTGTGCCAATTATATATTTCTATTGTTTTTAGCTGCCTATCTGGCTCTTGTTTGCTCACATACCCGCCACAGTGAGGAATGGGGGACTCTGGTAGGACCTGTGACCGGGGTTAGCCATTACTTCACTTCAACATTGGGACATCTTGAAGCAGCTTTTTGTCATGAAACATGTAGAGGAACTACTGTACAAATGTGAAATCATCTCCGAGGTGTTTATATGCATCTTATTGCTATGGTTTATTAGTTGAGACATTGTCTAAAATTATAGTTGGTTTGAATAGCTGTATGCTCAAATGGCATGGGGGCAAGTCACAACTATAGGCAAGTCTTTTGAGGAGGCCATATATGTGTTTTTAATCTCATTTTGCTAGAATATACTGTACATGTATATTTTCAGAATACTCAAATATTATTAATGTTGTGGAGTCTTTCCTGGTGGAAATATTTTGGCACTTTCATTGGGATATTCAATTGATGGTAAACCCTTGTCATCTACAATGATGTATATACCACTAGTTTGTGACTGGCACACATACAAAGGATATTCTGTAGTTAGGATCCCATTCAACATTTCTATGCCAAAGAAGCTTTTGAGCGGTGAAGAAAGTTTCCATCTTTTTACACACAGACAGCTCTTGATTGGAACACATAAGAGTACATCACAAGAAACTGTTGACAGAAAAACACCTATGCTCTACTCCATTTACTGTGTTTTTCAAGGTCATAAGTTATATACTGTCAATGTCCCTATTGAGAGTGATTATTCCAACTACGTAGCATCTTTCTTCACTAGAAGAGGGATAAAATTACAATCCAACAAGCATGCTTTTATAGGAATCCATAAAGTAAGCTTTATGCGACTAAACCAACCCTGTGTTCAGGTCGTCAAAAATGTTAAAGAGAGATAACCTAGCAGCCTGAAAACAATATATTTTCTTTTGTGCAAAAGTATAAACGCATGTAGTAAATATGTCATACTTTATAGTGCCGGAGAGAAAAGATAGATCTTTTCCATAGAGCATGTATCATAGATTCAGTGAATCAAACATGCACTACCCTAACGTACATTGGAAAAAATAACAAACCGTGTAAAAATAAATCTTGGCAGGGACAGAACTTGTTGCATCAAACAAAGAATAGAACCGTATGAGAATAAAAGGCAACCTCATACTAAATTGTATACATTTTTGTAACTAAAATCTATGCAATCACAGTAACTAAGCAAACATCTTATCAATTTATTAAAGACATTTTCCCAACACGGAAACCGATCTTGTGCACCTTAGGCATCAGGTCAGAGAGTAGGAAGCATGTCCAAAAAAAATAGATTTTTGTACCTGCTGTAAAATCATTTTCTTGGTGTCCATTCAGAGACACAGGAAGCCTTAACTTGTGGGTTATTACTGCTGCCTACAAAAAAAGTAGACACTGGCAAAAAATAAATAAAAAATTAGCGAGGTAAGCCTAGGATAAGGCCTGTCACTACTAGCATACCTCAGTTTTGTAGCAAAGCAGTGCATGATCAGAAACACAGCAGAGTGGGACCAGTTTCCTTCTCAAAGGGTTTCAAGAATAGAATTTTACAGATGGTACAAAAATCCTATTTCCTTTTCTTCCATTGAAGGACACAGGCAGTCTTAAAGGGTTAAAAAAAAAAAAACAGAACCCTGTATTCACCATATCTGGTCTCCCACAGTATATGGAAATATAAACGACTAAATATCTTTTCACATATTTTCACATATATTTAGCAGTCTTCCAACTTCTATCAGTGTCTTGTTAAAGCTTGTAGGGAGATTTTTTTATTCTCCTCTGACTGTCCTATGAGGCTGCAAAACCCCTGACCCTCTGTCTGGACAGTGCTGAAAAAAAAAAAAAAACACAACTCTAGCAATACAAACCAAATTGAGCATGTGCAGAATGCCCCCAATGCCCTGTTTTATCAGAAGATGGATTGGGGACTGTAATGGGAGGGCCCGTGGAACCCAGAAGCTCTTGAAAAGTATGATACACCCTTGTTTCAGCTTCCCCAGACCCTCTTATGTCTAAAATGATCCTATGTCCACTAGGGGCATAGGATGACTGAGAAATTATTCACAATATATTCCAGGATCAATGTGTGATGTTGTGGGTAAGATCCAGGTCATATCTCCTGTTCTTGCAATATCCTAAATTGTATACAAGAGCCTGTATTTATCAATAAAGTTTCATTCCTGCTTGAACCTCAAACAGAGCTGTGTCTCGTTAAATGGGGGGGGAATTATTCTTATGCGTCTCGTTCGCCTGACTGTGGAGTGTCGGTAGCTGCCTTGTGTTTGAAAAGGGATTATCCTAAATGGCTTTAACCCCTTTTGCATTTAGGGTGCCGTTACAGGGACTGTAGAAGAAGGGGAGGTTTAGAGAAGAGAGGATCAAACAGCTTTTTTGCACAATGCGCAGAATTAACCTCTTAGGTTGCACAGTATAATAAGCATGCTCCACGGCAATCTCCCTGGCGGAGGGAGGCGACGACAGATTTAGTAGATTCCATGCATAATTTTTTGACTCAAACACATTAACAGCTTTGGAGATCCAGAAATGGGTGAATGCCCCATTTAGGCTTAAGAACAGTGCACAGATGAGAGTAAAACCGGGCTTTTATACACACCTCAATACCGGGCCTATGCTGGCACTTCTCTCCTACATGTAAAATCATCATTCTTTTGCTAGAAAATTACGCAAAACCCCCAAACATTATATATGCTTTTTTAGCAGACACCCTAAGGCAGGGGTGGCCAACCAGTGGCCCGGGGGCCACATTTGGCTCGCGGAGCCATCTCATGTGGCCCCCGACCTCCTGCTCTGGAATGGTGGGTTGGAAAGCCCACATCACAGGTTGCCGACCCGCCATACCACAGCATCAGTGTTGTGAATGAAGCTGGTGGTAGAGGAAGAAAGCGGCTGCGAAGCAGAGCCCCATAAGCTGATGCTTCCTCTACAGCGCCGGCTTTTGCCACAGGTGGAGTAAACATCAGTGTGAAAGCAGTCTTAGGCCCTTTTCACAAGATCACCCCGACCAAATGGGACACTCAATTCACCTGCATAGAGCGACAGATGTCTGTTTACGCCCACCTACCTCCTATCTGAAAAACAGAAGGGAGTTCATTCCCTTTCATATGGGTGGACCGGAGGGCTATAGCGTAGCCGTGACCTGTTATCCGCCCACTCCGCTCCGCTCATTGTGGCCCTCGACTGGTTACCACGTTAGTTAAGTGGCCCTTGCTCTTCAAAAGGTTGGGCACCCCTGCCCTAGGGAATAAAACGACGGTCATTGCAACGTTTTATCTTGCACAGTATTTGCGCAATCATTTTTCAAACGCCCTTTTTTTGGAAAAAAATTGTTTCATGAATTAAAAAAAAAAAAACAACAAAACAGTAAAGTTAGCACAATTTTTTTGTATTATGTGAAATATTATGTTACACCGAGTAAATAGATACCCAACATGTCACGCTTTAAAATTGCGCACCCTCATGGAATGGCGCCAAACTTCAGTACTTAAAATTCTCCAGAGGCAACGCTTAAATTTTTTTTTACAGGTTACCAGTTTAGATTTACAGATGAGATCTAGTGCTAGATTTGTTGCTGGCATTTTAACGCACGCGGCGATACCTCACATATGTGGTTTAAACGGCATTTACATATGTCGGCGGGACTTACGTGTGCGTTCGCTTCTGCACGCAAGCTACCGGGGACAGGGGCGTTTTAATTGTATTTTGTAATCTTTTATTATTTTTTCCCCCTTTTATTTTTTTTTTTTACACTTTTTCATTTTTTTTTTTAATTTTTCACTTTTATTCCTATTACAAGGAATGTAAACATCCCTTGTAATTGGAAATGTGTGCAACAGGTCCTCTTTGTGGAGAGATGTGAGGTCAATAAGACACCGCATCTCTCCTCCAGGCTGGAAACCACGAGATCGATGAAAAAAAATTCACCGATCTCATGAATACTGTTGCTTACTAGATGCGATTGCGGCTTTGTTTACTTACGGAATGACTGATAAATGACTGGTGACCATCTCTATGCTTCCTGTCTACGCCAGACGATTCTTTCTCCGGGCACCCGAAGGCACAGGAGAGCCCGGAGAAGCATCGGATGGCGGCGGGATGGGGGGATGTCACCTCCCGCCGCCTGTAAGAACGATCAAGCGGCGGAACAGCCGCTATGATCATTCTTATGTTGTGCATAATCGCCGGCAGAACAAAAGGATATTTGGATGATGCCTCTAGCTGCAGGCATCATTCAGATATCCACCCGCAAAGCCCAGGACGTCATTTGACGTCCACCCAGGATGGGAGATCCCATCTGTGGACGTCAAATGACAATTGGCGGGTATTGAAGTGGTTAAATGAACTGGTGTAATGACAACTTGGTCCAGAAAAACAGATTGCTCATTGGAGATATGCTAATCAGTGCAGTGAACCAGGAAGGATGGAAATGAGAAACTGAGGAAGGTGAAGAGTGGGAAACTCCAGATTAAACCAGCTCCTTCACACAAGCGTCTGAGATGCAAACTTTTCAAGCATCCACAAAGGTTAACAAATATCAACCAACTCTAGAAAGTGTGAGCACAAGCCTTTGTAAAGAGGAAAGCTTGTCTGAAAATTTGTCAGACTGAGTGCCAGACCTTGAGGGTGAATGGGAGTCGGGAGGACGAACTTGCCAGAAAGTTTCAATCAGAGACAAAGCTGAAGTAGCAATTTATATAAAGCATCGCGATTGAAGAAAATAATAAAATAAAAAATAAACTTGGTCTAATACAGAGCACCTGCAGAAAAGCCACCTATTCTCATAAGATACTAGCATAACACTGTGGCATTCTGGTAGTGGAATGGTTATCCTGGGCTGGGCTACAGAATTTTTTCGTTTGCCAATGTCCAATTTTTGTGTAGGCAGTAGTATTACACAAAGGTTAAGACTTCTCGAGTCCTTTAATGGATGAGAAAGAAAAAGAAAGTAATCTGTTCTCACAAAATGTGTGAAATAGAAAAACATTTGTAATCCTTCACCTGTAGTGCTTGGGGAACATTTTTTTTTTATTATTATTTTTTCTTATTAAAAGAAAGCCTACAAGGGGCTCGATGTGCAAAAATGAACTGTGGGAAACCAGCACTCTTGCTGTGCTTTGAAGACAAAACAAACTGTTTGAAAATCTAATAAATGAACACCATAAAAAATAAAAAAGTAAACAACCACAGTAAGTTAGGCTCGGTTCACACTGCTGCGCTGCAAATTTGTTCCGTTTTTTTTGTCCTGTGTGAGATGCAAATTTACTGCGATTTTCAGGAGCTGCAATTGATGTTCTAGCCAATGGAATAAGAATGTAAAAATAAAGAGAAGGTGTTACCTTCCTGTATACTTCCTGTTATTTTGTGGAGAGTAGTGTGGTGGAATTTGATGTGAACCATCAATGCGATTACAGAACGATTTACATTGATGTCTATAGAGACTAAATTTGCAACGCCGTAAACTCGCACAAGACCCTTTTTTTTATCGCATCCGTATAGGAATCGTAACGCATGTATGTGTCAACGACCGTAATTGAAAACAATGAGTTTATGGATGACATGCGAATTTAGAATGTTTTTGACGCATCATATTCGTAATGAACTTGCATCAGCGTGAACCAGGCTTAAAGGTCTGTTCTGTCTAAAGGAAAACGTTTTCAATAGAGTCTAATTGTACATCTTCTATTCAGCGCCCGTGACTCTCCTGGAAGGACAGCCTACATAACAGGCTGTCAGGCTAAGTAGTAAAAGATCCTCTAAAACATGCGTCTTCAAATTATGGCCCTCCAGTCCTTCAAGAACTACAATTCCGATCATGCCTAGTCATGTCTGTGAATGTCAGAGTTTTACAATGCATCATGGGACGTGTAGTTCCACAACAGCTGGAGGGCCGTAGCTTGAGGATCCCTGCTCTAAAGTAAACAAGATTAAAATTACCGAAAAGCAACAAAGCATTGTCTTCATTATCTCAGCACTCGGATCTTACATGTTAATAGTATGCAAAACAAATCACCCAAATTCTGCATCACATCTAAGAAACTAAAGAAATTAAGAAATGTACTTACTGCAAAAAGCCAAATCTGTCTGTGACCTTGTAGACAAGATAATCAGCATCCTCCCAAGGTTCGATCGTTGCACCTTCTCGGCCCTAACGTTTCAGAAACAAAACCAGGAACCTTTCAACATAATTTCTTTGCTACTCAGTAAAATATATTTTATAACCATTCAATACAATCCCTAAAATTAGAATAACGTATAAACCACTAGCTGAAGCGAAAACATTCAGGGTAATGAGCAAGAAGTTACATGCTCTCTCTTCCTACAATATTTTTGCCACTGCTACCAAAGTCAACAAGACTGTAGTGAGTGTGGGGAGCATTGGGGATACTATTTTTACGATATTGTGTAGCATTGAAATAAGGATTTCCTCTGTTTTCCCTCTTTGTGCCACTCATGATAAACATATGCATTTCTCCACATTTTATTTAGTGCTGTTAAAAGTGAAGACATTAAAATGAATAGATGAAAGAACAAAACAAAAATGTAAAAAGTGCATGTAAACCCCAACAATGAACCTATATAACCTGTTACATCACTTTTGGTCTGTTAAATATATCATTAACCCCTTCCTGTCGTCGCATCTTGGCCCTTTAACCGATTGAGAACCGCCACACTACAATATACGTCGGCAAAATGGCACAGCTGGGCACAAGGGTGTACATGTACTTCCCCTTTAGCATCCCAGCTGTGGGTCGCGAGCGTGCCGGCGGTGGCACGCTCGCGACCCAGTCCTCTTCTTCGTGACCGTCCCCGTGGGAACAGTGGACCCGATCACTGCCAGTGTCCCGCAATCGGGTCACAGAGAGGAAGAACAGGGAGAGGTAAGTGTAAACAAACCTCTCCCTGTGCTTCTTAGTGAGCCTGTCACTAATCGACTGTTTCCTGTCATAGGGAACGACGATCAGTCGCGTCACGCGCCCAGCGATGCCCCCCCTACAGTAAGAATTACTCCCTTAGAGCACACTTAACCCCTACAGCGCCCCCTCCTGGTTAACCCCTTTACTGCCAGTGTCCTTTTTACAGTAACCAGTGCATTTTTATAGCTCTGTTTGCTGTAAAAATGACAATGGTTCCAAAATAGTGTCAAAAGTGATTGATGTTTTCCGCCATGTCGCCGTCACGATAAAAAAATCGCTGATCGCCGTCATTACTAGAAAAAAAAAAAGTTATGAATAAAAATGCTATAAAACCATCCCCTATTTGGTAGACGCTATAAATTTTGAATAATTCTGTTTTATTTTACCAAAAATATGTAGAAAAATCAGCCTAAACCGAGGGAAAAAAATTATATATTTTTTGGGGATATTTTCTATAGCAAAAAGTAAAAAAAAAATTCACTTTATTTTTGTTTATAGCGCAAAAAATAAAAACCGCAGAGGTGATCAAATACCACCAAAAGAAAGCTCTGTTTGTGGGGGGGGGGGGGGGAAAGGACGTCAATTTTGTTTGGGAGCCACGTTGCACGACCGCGCAATTGTCAGTTAAAGTGATGCAGTGCCGAATCTCAAAAAGTGGCCTGGTCCTTCAGCTGCATAATGGTCCAGGGCTTAAGTGGTTAAGCGGATTTAAAAACCAAGAGGCGGAGGCGGCATTGCTATCATATGGCCGTTGTGATCGACAGTCACAGCAGTGATGTGTTTGTAAAGCTCCCGATCGCAAGTATGCATCAGTACCTGTTTGTTACTGTGCCAGGAGTGTGCAGGTAGTGCCCACTGAGCACAGTAAAATGTTTACCTAGGGCCTTTCATATGCAGGTGCTCAAGAGGCCACATATGCTTTAAAGCCTGCCCAAGAGGCCGCATATAGGTGCCAGATTGTCAGGAAGTGGTTAAAAGCGATAGGTTATATTTATTTCATAAGTGTAAAAATCTGTTATCTAAGAGAGCCTTTTTGAGTGCATTTAAACACTTGCGAATGTACTCACACTCATTTAATATATTGCAGCTTACCAATCATTAGATCTGGTGGCGTTTTTTTTTTTTTTTTTTATGCTTTTGTGCCCCTCCGTTTTCCCCTGCTGATTTCGGCAGTAACACACCTCCTGTATTATACAGACACTACTCTGGATGCATGAGTACAGGGGGCACATTTGAATAGCAGCATTGTCAGTCTGGGGGGGGGGGAGAGGAGTGTTAGATGTACTAGAAGATTTAAATTCACCAACAAATTGAAGCAGACTTCATTATGCAATAAACTGTATACCACAAGATTCTTACCATCAATGGGTCAACCTCTTTCAATCAATAATTGTACCTTGTTTTCTAAACTTTGAAGGGCTGTTAATATGTATATTAGCTGTTCACCTAGAACAGGGGTGTCAAACTCAATTTCATTGTGGGCCACACCAGCATTATGATTGCCCTCAAAAGGCCGGTAGTATCTGTAAGATTAGATGTCCAGTGCATCCCCTCCCCTTTACATTAGATGTTAAGAGCCAACCCACCATCAGAAGTTGTGTCCCCCACTCTCCCTTACATCACAGTGCACCCACAGGCTCCATGCACACTGGGCTTAAATAAAAAAAAAATGTCTGGATATTTGGAGCATTATTTGTACAAAGTTGAGACGAGTTTTACGTTTTTTTTTCCTGCCTCCAAGCTCCAATCAGAAACGCAAACCAGAAAGAGTTTTTTTTCTGCCTCTAAACGTTAAACTCAAAGTATGCCTCTTCAACGCTCTAATGTGCATGGACACATAGGATAACATTGAGCTGCTTCTACAGGCAGAACACAAAACTCCTGTAGAAGCAATGTTTTTTATGCCAGCATGCATGGAGCCTTAGATCGATATATAGCGAGTACCAATTCTGTGTCTACCCCAACAATGAATTTTCATTACTGACAGATGAAGCATAGGTAGCCAAATTCCAAAGCAACTTTATGGTTTCCAAATTCGACCTACTCAGTTACGACATGGTAAAAAAAAAAAAAAACACTCCATCTTTAGTGACATCACTTGAAACGTTTCACTACTGAGATGCCTGTCCTCTTCCTGTCTTTGGAACTTTACACTCCCTTATTCCTCCTCCTCCATAGAGAAAAAGGTCTTTCAATCTGTGAATGGATGAGAGACTCTCCCCCATTGACAGCTCATGTTGAAAATAATAAAGGAAAAACTTTTCAATGTAGGAGGAGGGGGGGGGGGCATATCCTCGTTGGTACTGCCTGAAAGCTAAAACTGCTGATATACACCGTCAGGGATGTCCGCTTTCCCCACTCTTAATTTCCCTACTTCTTGAACCCCTTGCTCAATCAATCCATACTGACCCCTCTATTAAAATGTCTAGATTAAGCTTTGCCTATTTGCTGACTATATCTTAATCTTTATGTCATCCCCTCATAATTCTGTAAATTTGATCACTTTGCCCCCATATCTGTTCTAATTATTATCTCTCAAATATCTATAGTCTTAAATATATATTTACCTCCTCATGTCTTGCAACAAGCACAAACATCCCTCCCTTTATCCCAGTCCACCTCATGCCTTCTTTACCTAGGGATAAGTCACAACCAATCTTTCTGACATGTTTACTGCCAATTTTGCATTAAATATCTAATCTTCTGACACAATGGTCCTCTCTACAATTATCTTGGATAGGTAAAATTAACGTAATAAAGATGGCTATACTGCCCAAATGTTTTTTTTTTATTTTACTATTATTATTTACTGTTCCAGCATACTTTCTCAGAATACTACAACATAAAGCATTAGCTTTCGTTTAGGGCTCCTTGAAACCACATATACCCAAAACACACTATCTTGCAAAGCCCAAAGGGGGACTAGGGTTTCCCTAATTTTACCACTTATTACCATGCAGCTTGATTAGCCCATATCCCTAAATATCATGCAAAACGTGAAGTTCCGCTTTGGATTGCACTGGAATCAATAGATTGTGACCCACTTTCAATAACCAAACCTTGTATGGTCCAATTCTTCAGACCGTAAATAACTCAATCCTATACCTAAACATACATTTGCCATTTGGGATGAATTAGTAAATGGACTACAAATCTCCCCATATACCTCTTTTAGAATTTCTTAAAAATCCACTTTTCTTACCTACACAGTCTTCCCCCATATCTTTTAAAGCATGGACCTCCACTAATATAATTTAACTCTGTGCGCCAACATCCCCTACCTCATTCAAAACTTTCTCCGATTTATTTAAAAGTTCCAAAGTTCCCAATTCAGAGCTCTTTTGACATCTTCAGATAAAAAATAAAAAAAAGCCATGCCCTACATACAAGGAAGAATGAATTTAGATAAATTAATGTGCTTTGAAAATATATTTAAACGAGACCAACACCCTTAAGGACTCATTTCAACTCTTTACAATCTTATTACTAAACCTAACTCAGACCCACCATCGTTTGTAAGTGAGAGATGGATCTTGGGTTTGCGTTGAAAGAAGCCGATTGGGATAGGATTTGGATCGAAACCAAATCATCCTCACAAAATATAGCTGCCTTAGAAACAAATTATAAAAAACTCACGGAGTGGTATTTGGTCCCTGTCATAATTGCAAAATATGCTCCAAATTAGTCTCCATCTTGTTTTTGTGGCTGTGGTGATCTAGGATCACATCTCCATGATTTCAACAACATTTGAAATCCCTATTGATTCCTGATCATACAATAGCACTCTTAAAAACTTAAAACTGGCCACTTTTGTACTGCCAATTCAAACTCCTTTTACAGATCACTACAGCCATGAAACAAACAATTGCTAAAGCTTGGAAAACCCCATCCTGAATTGCTGAAACCAAACATAGAATCAATAAAGCAATGATCCATGCCAAAACAGAGGCTATAACTCAAGATAAAATATCCAACTTTGAAAATCTATGGAGTCCTTGGGTGTTTTTCCTTCCAATTTTAATGTTTCCCTACTAAAACCTCTTTTAATTTACTCTTTATATAGTTCTGGTAGCAGAATTCTTATTTCCTTGGTTATCATTATACTAAGAGACACATAGTTCCAATATGTAGTATAAGATTTTAGAGTCTGAGGTTATCTTTTAACCAGGTCTATAGGTTGGTTTTATCCTTTCTTATACAATGTAATGTCTTGATTGGTTAGATCTATGCTAAAATAGTTTCAGTTAATCTTTAGTTTAGGCTGGAACTACAAATTATTATTACCATATATTCTTTTCTTTTGCTGTCACCATATTAACTTAAGTATGCTAAATGTTAGCATTCAATAAACAGATTTGACAAGAAAAAGGTGTGTATGCCTATTGGAGTCACCTCAGGTGTCAGTTTAGCTGCTTGATTTTGTCTGCCGACTTATGGTTACCTTGCTACAAGACATTTCTAGCCAGCAGTCACTTCAGCACGTTTGCCCATAATGGCTTAAGCCCCTACTCATCTGCATGGATATTCCATCAAGCCAATTTTTTTATTGGTTTATTGGCGTTTTCCTGACCATCGGGGGTCATTGGATTCCAGCCTTAGGCAGCCACAGTTGGGCCCACCAAGCCCTGTATGGTGTCTACCGAGAGACAGCTTTGCATCTCAACTTTATACTTATCTTTTTGTGGCTAAGTGCATCATCTGACACAGTTTGAACATCCTTGTGCCTACATATGAGCATGCATGAAGAAAATCAAATAATTTGCTCATGTATATAAAATCAAGGTAATTTTCCTCCATTGTTGCTGTGTCCAATTTATACTGTTCCAGCTGCGATTGTGCTTTTAACCAATTTTTATGATGGATTATGATATATTGTAAAAAAGATTTGTATATTTTTTACCTTTTGGAGCATGTCTGTGGTGCCACTATTATTCTGTTTTCTATTGGAGCCACTAGGGCACCAATTTTTTCCATAAAAGCTTTTGTTTTGTGACAAAGTAACTTCAAATGAAAATGATTCCTAGCTGAGCTAAGCGTTTCTTTAAAAGGAGAAGTCCAACCTATGCTTTTTAGGCTGGGCTTCTCCTCTGGGTCACAGGAGTGCCATTTGTTTTGCACTCCTGTGACCAGTTTTCAGCAGAGAGTGGTCTGAAGTCCACACTCAGCCGACATCACTGCCATCAGCTGGGGCAGCGCGTCATCACGACTGTCAGGTCGGGATCCGGCAGCTGCCTTGATTGATGGCAGTCTCAGCGAGCCGCTGCGATGGCCGCTCCCCGCCCCTCCACGGTTCAGCGTTTCAATCAGCGCTGAGAAGAGAGCAGAAGCAATGCTGACAGACAGTCGGCATCGCTCTGCTTGGGGAGGAATGAGAACTGAGCTATCGGCAGTGTTTGGTGGCTCGGTTCTCAGTGCAGAGACACCCGGGGGACAGATGCAGCATCAGTCCGATAAGGTAATAAACGGGGGGGGGGGGGGGACGACTCACCTTGTCATATTTGGCAACTATATCAGCTCGTTCTTGTGCAGATTTAATGGCCGCATCTTCCTCAGAGTCTGGATCTGCAAGTGAACAAAGAATATTTACTCTGACTGTGACCAGCAAAGACCATGAATACTGTTAAAATGCAATTGCAAGCACAATATTTAATTTACTGTCAAGTAAATTTTTTAGGCAACGGCACTCAGATCATCAATAACATGCCATTTCATCTTTTGTCATTACCAACTGCAAAATAAAGAAAGCTAATCATTATGAACTCCGTATAGTGGATCTATCGTTAAAAAAACAAAAAAATGAGTTGAAACAAAAAGACACATTATACGCCATTTTTTCCCATTTAAAGAAAAGCTCCATACAGGCAGTTTGTTCATAAGTGAAATTTGTTTGTAACTTACACCTGTGCATGGATGTGGGATGTTCCGGGCACTTGTTTTGTCATCTAGGGCTCTTCTGGCCTTGCAGTATGGGATGTGTCCAGGAGATGTTCTGAGGTATCCAGGACCAGCATGGGGCACAAGTGGACGGCATTTAAGGCCGTTCGTAAGTAGGAGCCGTTCGTAACTCGGGTGTTCGGGAATTGGGGACTGCCTGTATTAGGTTTATTGCTGAATATTTGATAAATGCTTACATCCCACATGATGAATAATTGTAATCTGGTCAGAGTGGTAAGTGGTAGTATATCACATTGTAAGATGCTTTATAGGGAAATGAAACCACCCACTTATGTCTTACGTCTTCGATCACTAGACCGTATCAGAAACTGAAGCTCCACTTACCATGATTAGTTTTAGAGGGTTTCACTCTTTTTGATGAATTTCTCATTTATTTTACAAAAGTAGCAGAAGATTTAAAATCATATTGCTTGCCTTTAAAAAGGTTGTAGGGAGGCATAGAGGGTTGAAAATAATCTGCTGGAATCGGTGAGAAATATAAGCAGCCTGCTGCTAGGTTAACCAGTCAGCACTGAAAATAGAAATATCAGTTTTGGATGAACTTAACATTCATCAGTCTGCTGTTCGGGGGGGGCCAAAGGACCGAGCTAGCATGCTCTAAAACTATTGTTCAGATGCAACAAGGAATGTGTGAGCAAGTGTCAACCCATTATTCTCAAGGCAGCATGTGCAATTGCTGAATCTACCGCTCTGTGACTCAGGGTAGGAAAAACAAGATTTGTCTCCAAAATGCCAGCTTTAATTTCCTTTTCTTGAAGGTGCTAAGACAAGAAGAGGATAAAAGTAGAATAACTCTGACCTCCATTCATGCTCCTAATTTATCAGAGAAATTCATTACTTTTTTTTTTTTTTTTCTCTCTTGCGTGTGCGCTCAGTCTGGGAAACTGGCATTCTATGGAATGGTTAGACTGGAAGTCTTAGATTTCACGATGTCTGGACATAAACGGCTGCTGGAGTTCATTGAAAATTTGATTTTGAGCTTTCAGACCCAGTAAATCTGACTAACTGTATCAGAAATGTGTGACCTCAGGTTCTCGAAAGAGGGAAAATGGACACTGAAGTGTCTTGTTCTCCAGGAAATGGGTTTCTGCATGTCTAGAAACAAAAACTCATCATAATTGCACTAGACAGCAGCTTCCTACACAGCATTGTGAGCAAAAACCCAACTACACTCAAAAATAACCTCCTTCAATCATTATACTAGAAACCACAGTAAGATAAAGTGCAGTTTGCTAGCCCTGCCTTAGTCCAAGTGGATTTACATACAAGTATGATTCTAAGAACGACCAGCTTCAACTACCTCCATAAACACCCAATTTATCCACTTCTAGGTCCGTGCCAATTCGGACATTCCAACCCTACATGTAAAAACAAAAAAATAGAACCCCCAAAGCAAGAATAAAATGGTGTGTGAAGCAAAATGTCGCATTATATTTAGGTAGCACTTTTTCAAACACAATAAAAGAAAAATAAATACACTTTAATTTATTTTAATGCACAAAAACATAATACCCAATTGTTTGGTAAAATATAAAATATGTTGCGTAATGATGTTAGTTTATTTCTGTAAATAGAAACGTACTACTTTCAAGCAGAACTTAACAGTATGTTTATGTAATTTGGCAAAATATAAATTGTAACCAAACATGTCAGAAAATGGCAGTAGTCATATTTTTTGGGATTAAAATCAATAACATCACGCATAGATCTTTGCCTGGGAAATACGGGTGCGCAGGGTAGGATGGTCTCGGTTCTCTATGCCCCTAGGAATATTTCGGATCATTCTCCTCTAGTGTTAGGCATTAAGTTCGATCGACAGAAGCAGAACGGACTGTGGAAGGTAAATCCTTTTTGGTATGAGCTATTCCCCGCCCCTGATCCCATTTCTAGGGAAATTATGGAATTCCTCTCTGTCAACAAAGGCACTGCAAACCACATGGTAGTATGGGATGCACTGAAGGCCCGCATGAGGGGGCTTATTATTAAACAGATCTCCGATATTAAGACTAAAACCAAGGAATGGGAAAATACTGTTATGAATATGGCAGGAGAAGCAGAAACGCAATATGTTCAGGACCCCTCAGATGTTACAGAGAGGAAGTGGTTGGAGGCCCAAGCTTTGTATCAACAGGTCTCTTTAAATGCAGCCGAAAACAAACGTTTTTTTTATTCAACAACATTATTTTAATGAAGGGGAAAATACAGGGCACCTCCTGGCGGTAATCGCAAGAGCACAGCAGGGTAAGGCGCATATTTATGCCATTAAAACGCCGCTTGGGGACACAGTCGGTGACCAGGCGCATATTGCCTCGGTGTTTACAGACTTTTTCAAAGATGTGTACACGTCTAAAGTGAACCCCACTGGAGAAGCGGTCTCCCACTTTCTGGACCAGTGCGCCATGCCTAAGGCTACGGCTCAGGAAGTGATGATGCTGAATGCTCCACTTAAATTAGAAGAACTCTCACTGGCTGTGTCACAAATGGCGAATAGCAAGGCCCCTGGCACAGATGGGTTGCCAATAGAAACTTATAAGAGATATGGGGAGGCCCTTCTGCCGGGACTGTTGGAAGTATTCAATGAATCCTTTAAGACTGGTCGTCTTCCGGCCTCTATGGGGGAAGCTGTGGTGGTGGTACTTCCTAAGCCAGGCAAGGACTCCCTGCAGCCTGACTCATACAGGCCTATATCGTTACTGAATTCAGATGTTAAAATATTAGCTAGGGTTCTGGCGACTAGGCTTTCTGCAGTGATATCTCGATTGGTCCATGTGGATCAGTCAGGCTTTATCCCTGCACGATCCACAGCGCTGAATATTAGAAGGCTCTTCTTGAATGTTCAGCTCCCTATGGAAAATCCGGGAAATAGGGCGATTCTTTCTCTCGACGCTGCCAAAGCTTTTGACAGCGTCGAGTGGAGATATCTCTGGGCAGTGTTAGATAGATTCGGGCTGGGGGAGGGTTTTATAAACCGGGTAAAACTTTTGTATGCAGCCCCAACGGCGAGGATTAGAATAAATGATGTGCTGTCGGAGGCCTTTCCTTTGTTCCGGGGTACTAGGCAGGGGTGCCCTCTGTCGCCCCTGCTTTTTGCCCTAGTGTTGGAACCCTTGGCCTCTAGGATACGCGAGTCCCCGCACATAGTAGGATTTAAACGAAAGCATGGAGAGACTAGGATATCACTGTATGCGGATGATGCACTGCTGTATCTGGGAGATACGGAGGGGTCCCTGCTTGCAGTGATGCAACTCATCGAGTGTTTTGGGGAGTGGTCTGGTTTTGCCATTAATTGGCATAAATCGGTGCTCCTCCCGTTAGATGTTCCTCCTTCGAAGCTACCAGAGGCGGTATCCCGGATACAGCTGGTGGACTCCTTCAAATATTTAGGGATTATAGTGACCAAAGATCCGACGGACTATGTGTCCCTCAACCTCAAACCCCTCCTACAAAAATGTAAAACTAAATGCTCCGCCTGGGGTAGGTTACCCCTGTCAGTCAGTTACGGGACGGGTAAACTTGATCAAGATGATCTGGGCCCCACAACTGCTGTATATTTTGCATAACGCTCCTGTGTGGATCCCAAAGTACTGGTTTCAGCGTATTGACTCCCAATTTAGGTCCCTTATTTGGAAAAACCGTGTGGCCAGGATAAAACTTATCACCCTGCAATACCCTAAAGATCAGGGGGGAATGTTCCCAATGCTCAGACGTATTTCTATGCAGCCCAATTACAGCATTTTACGGGGTGGAATCAGTCGGAGGTGACTGACCCCTCTAAGGCCTTGCTCATAGACCCAACCACTTTGTATTCTGCATTATCCCACATGGAGATGGGTTTCCCTGGTGCCCCTGAGACATGTCCTACAGTCTGTCTTTTTAAAAAACTGTGGAGTAATGTTAAGAGGAGAATGGGGATCACGGGTTTCCTACCTAGTACACCCATCTGGCGGAACAGATTTTATACTGAACTAGCTAAACTTCAGGACTGCTCTCGGTGGGAGGCAGCGGGCATTAAATATTTGGTTCAAATCCTGGACGGGGTGCTCCTTAAGTCTTTTGAAAGGTTAAAAGAGGAATTTCCTCTGCTGGGCGAGTCCCATTATCAATACCTTAGATTGGCACATGCACTCAGGTCCCAGGGAAATTGTTCATCTCTGCGCCTAGAGAATTCCAACTTTCTGGGCTCAGTGTTTGATGAAACTGAAAAAAAGGGCTTCATCTCCAGATCCTACCTACAATTACTAGCACCTGTACAAGCACCTGACGTTCTACCCTGCAGGGAAAAGTGGGAGAGGGACATTGGGCCCATAGACAGAGAACAATGGGAGCAATGGGAGCAAGTACTGCGGCGGCTCAGAGACTGACGCATTTGTTCATTCTACACAGGGTATATAGGACTCCGGTACAATTACATCAATGGGGCAGACGTGTCACACCCATATGCCCCAAATGTCAGGTTCACCCAGGGGACCTTATCCATATGTTGTGGAGATGCCCCAAGCTTGTGAGTTATTGTAACGCAGTGATTGTGGTCATTAATTCCACCTATCAGGTTCAGTTGCCTGCGAGTCCGCTGGTATGCTTGCTCGGGGGCCTTGATGAGGACTTATACTTGCCTCATGTTTACACCGCTCTGCTTAGACTATTGTATCTGGCAAGAAAGCTTATAGCGAAATATTGGCTGTCTACCCAGGTTCCAGTGAGCCGGCAATGGATCCAGGAGGTTAACAGGATCCTCATACGGGAAAAGAACACATACTCTCATAGGAAAGCGTCACGAAAATTCGATGATATATGGCAGTGTTGGTTGGAATCTCTAGAGGTAGCTCCTCCACAACTAGTCCTGGATAGGTTGTTACAGGGATCATGATTTGGATAGGTGGGCCATTGAGATGTGACTGGGTTTTTAAAACTACTGGAAATGAGGGTAAAGGGACGGCTGGCATAAGAAAAAAATGATTTATTGGTGTCTTCAGGCTGTATTGGTCTTTGTTTCATTTTGTCTTTTCTCCCCCCTCCCCTTTTTTTTTTGTTTGGTTATTGTTTAGTTGTTTTCTGTCTTTATTCCACTCCTGAAAGATGTAACGAGGGGCGAACTGGAAGTTGTACATGGTACTTGTTTCAGTGATGTTATTGAGATTGTGTATTGCTCCTTATTTCTGTACAACTGATGATGTATCCTATGTAGCCCTTTTTCTTTTGGGT
The DNA here is from genome assembly GCA_029574335.1 of Rana kukunoris. Classification (NCBI taxonomy): domain Eukaryota; kingdom Metazoa; phylum Chordata; class Amphibia; order Anura; family Ranidae; genus Rana; species Rana kukunoris. The sequence continues at coordinate 133,992,685 of CM056051.1, forward strand.
CACTTAATTGCTGTGTACATGCCCTTTGTTTTTGTTCTTTTTTGCCTTACTCATAATAAAAACTTTTCCGATTTAAAAAAATAAAATAAATCAATAACATACTTTTGAGTGACCTTGTTAAAGGGGAGGTTCCCCTAAAAAGAAACTTTTAACATTGCCTGTCTCTTCTTAATAACATTTAGAATCGGCTGGTAGTTTAAAAAAAAACACACCCGTACATACCATTTTCGGCATGTAGTCTCACCGCCGCTTCCGGGTCTGGCGGCCGGGGATGGGAGGGCCTACTTCATTGACAGGCATCCGATCGACGCATACAGCGCGTCACGAGATGCCGAAAGAAGCCGAACGTTGGTGCGCATGCGCCGTATAGAGCCGCACCAACGTTCGGCTTCTTTCGGCATCTCGTGACGCGGTGTATGCGTCGATCGGATGTCTGTCCCCGGCTGCCAGACCCGGAAGCGGCGGTGAGACTACATGCCGAAAATGGTATGTACGGGTGTTTTTTTTTTAAACTACCAGCCGATTCTAAATGTTATTAAGAAGAGACAGGCAATGTTAAAAGTTTCTTTTTAGGGGAACCACCCCTTTAATATGCATATGGACTCATATCACAGTAGCCCTGAACTGTAATTTATATAATTGAAAGTGCTTTGCTATATCTTTAAAATAAAGAATGGATACCAAAAATTTTGGGTTTTTGTTGGTGTTTTTTTTTTTTTTTTTTTAAAACAATGCACCTTTTTTCTTTCATTAAACTTTATTGCTATTACAAGGCATAAACTGCAAACCTTGTGATATGCGACGTCATTAGCCGTGACAGGTCCTTATTATGGAAAGATTTGGTCTATTAAACATCAGTTCTCTCCCCTCTGGCTTCCAAAGCAACAGATCAAACTAAGACAGGTTTGATGTAATGCTTTCCCAAGCCAGTAATGGTTTGTTTACATGTAAATGAAACCAGAAATGGCAAAAATCTATTCGCTTCCAGTTTCTGACATCACACAGTGGGAGTAACATCATCAGTTCCTCTCACTGTATACCCAGCGCCAGACGCCACCAGTTGCATCCTTACCAGGCTCCCTGATCAGATGGGAGGGGCTGAAAAAGCAGTGGGAGGGGGGGGGGGGCATCCCCTGCCACTGCCTTTTAAGTATGACTAAAGAAAGCTAGTCACAAAACTTCTGCCAGTGACACCAATAGAGCTAACCAAGATAATGGAAAAAGAAAAAAATTACCACATTGTAGAATCAGGTAACTGGGCTAAATGCAGCTATATTTCTGTTCAATAAACTGTTATTTTTATGAATAGAAACCGACTACTTTAAAGCAGAACTCAGTAGCATGTTTATGCAATCTGGCATATTTAAATATGTAACCAAACGTCTCCGAAAATTACATTAGTCGCAATTATATTTTTCGTACAAACAGCACACTGAGTAACCTTGTTGACATGCATATCTTTAACATAAAAAAATACCTGTCGAACCTGCAAGAAATTTAGTGAGCTCATAAATTCTTGCGCTTCCGACTGTATTGACTGCTGTGAATTAGAATAGTTCTCTGAACCAAAGAACACCTTCCCTGTCATATTATGGAGATGAGCATTGGTTTCCGCCAGATACTCCAGTTTCCTCCCAGACTCCAAAAACATGCTGGTAGGCGATTGGCTCCTGTCTAAATTGGCCCTAGTATGTGTATGTATGATTGCGAGTTAGGGAACTTAAATTGGAAACTCCTTGAAGGAAATGGGCCTGATGTGAACGTACAATATATATGTACATCGCTGTGTTAATATCCGGCGCTCTTCAAAAGCGGAGGTCCACGCAAATTAAAAAAAAATTCAAAAGCCAGCAGCTAAAAATACTGCAGCTGCTGACATTTAAAAATGGACACTTGCCTGTCCAGCGTGCCCACGATGTTGGCAGCCGAGGCCGCGCTATCGCTCATCTCTGTTGCCCACGCCGCCATCCTCTGAGGGAATCGGGAAGTGAAGCGTTGCGGCTTTACTGCCGGGTTCCATACTGCGTGAGTCACACAGCCCATTCCCACTGGTCCCCACTGACTCCTGGGACCAGTGTGTTTCCCAGAAGACAGCGGGGGGACAGGAGGGGGCGTGACTCCCGGTAGTGGGTGGCCATTATACAGGCATCTGAACCCCCAACCCCGTCCCCCCTGAAAAGGTGCCAAATGTGACACTGGAGGGGGAGGGTTCCAAAAAGCGGAGGTTCACTTTTTGTGTGGACCTCCGCTGTATATTCCTAAAACAAATGAGGAGAGAAGACTGTGCTGCACAATAGTAAAAAATGTCTTCTCCTAGGGTGACAACGCTGCTCCTCCATAAATACATCACAGGGAGCAAGTGTCACAAACAAATGCCACGTCTAAAGATCAGTAATCTGCAATATTTTAAATGTGTTCTTAAATTTAGATATGCGTTAATGGTTTGACTGGAATCTTGCTTTAAAGTAGTAAACTAGATCAAAATTAACTCATTGCAAAACCAAACAATTCAAACCGAGGAAAAAGATGAAACCATGCCGAAACCAAGGTTGTCTTTAGTAAAAACTGCATTCCAGAATAAGATAAGATCTAGACATGCAGTCTCATTCACTAAAGCTACAAACAAATCTTGAAATTTCCTGTAAAAAAATAAAAAAAAAGTCACATTAAAGCGGAGTTCAACCCATTTTTTTTTTTTACTTTGTGCTGCATGCCCTTAGCTCATACTTTTCACAATAGGCTTTTTTTTTTTTGCTCGTAGATACCTTTTTTTATTATTTCTCCATGACTTCCTCCTAGGCATTTACATCACTAGGCGATTCGCAAGGGTTCCTGGGATAGCAGCATCATGTATCCAGGAGTCCTTAAGAATTGCCTACTGCCGAAATCTCGCATTATTTGTAGCTAGGAAATTACGTGAATGGGAGTTAGCCCAGCTGAGTGCATCCTGGGAGCTGTAGTCTCCTCCGTGCGAACAATGGGGTCGCAGATCTTCTGGGACTAAATGTCCTATAATGCTCCTGTTGCGATTGTCCCTCCACTGTGGGCAATAGGGAGGGAAAAAGTCGTCAGGAAGCTGGAAGCATTCTCTTTTCTGCCGACAGAATGGGAGCGAGCGAAACATTCTAACAGCCGCCTCCTCCCGTCACACCACCGCTACCTGAGTTCAGCAAAGCGATGCAGCCCGCTGGCCCTGTCACCACTTCCGCCCTACTGATGCTTGCTGCTCATAGCAGAGGGGAGAAGCGAGTGATCAGTGGCGATTGCTCGCTCAGTTCCCACTGCTGAGCCAGAATGGGACAGATGCAGCATCAGGTCAATGCTAGATGCCTCTTAATGCAGTATAAATGTTGTTTTCTTTTTACAAAGTCCATATTTCACTTTTAAATCTTGTAGTACCGATACTCTGGCTACAATCCACTTCCAGAATCAAAAGCCAGCTTCTGCGGCTCTCCAGATGTCAGAGCATTCCCAATAGACCTATATAGGCTCACGGAAAAGACGCTAAAGCAGTCTGCAGACCAAAGTAGTGAATCAAACTGTTGTATTCAGCCACAGGCTTAGTACCAAGAAATAAAGTGCCATTTACAAGATAAATTTACTTGTTTTTGGTACATTTCTTTTTTTATTGGACACATTCTTAAATGACCAGATTTAATCAGCACTGTGGTACATTATACATTAACACCGCTAATCGGTATTTCGATCATTATTCCTTAGCATTATATACAGGAGACTAGAACTTTCACAAAAGCATGCCATAAGCTTTCAGAATTACAACCTGGCAGCTGTGCTCTTCCATCCAAGACTCCAAATTCCTAGTGGCCACATTGACATGTTTGTGCTGCTTGCGGCTAGCGTGATCTTGGCTACAGCTGATAGTGGAGGATGACAAGCAACTCCATTTATATTTTGTGATAGTTTGTAAGTCTCCATCCCTGGAATAGGAATTAATGGCAACTTTATAAAAGGAATAGGTACTAGTTTTCCCAAAACAGAGAAAGCTACTTCTTTCCTTAATTAAATTCCTCCAAAATGTATTATAACTGAGAGGATTATGTTCATACAAAGATGCCTTGTACTGTAGAATGTATGGGAGTTCAATTTCACACAGCCTACGACTTAACCGTCAGTATGAAGCAAACAAGAGAACTGACCACTGAATTAGTAATCACTGCAGCATAAGGGAAAGTGTGTCAACCTGCCATGTATTTATTAAGTCTTTAGGGCTTTGATTTAAAGTTGAGCTCTGGGATTCTGCCTCTTTGTACTGAAGGTAACTTCCAATTCTCTGTAAAGCATCCTACGCGCTGCATATCTGCAAATAGTGACCAATGGCTAATGCCATGATCCCCAACTATATTCTGCTCTCTCACATCCAGGATCTTGCTATTGGTTAGTAAGGCCACCCATCACAATTATGGGCCAATAGCAAGTCACAGGATGTGGAGAAATTCGAAGGGGCGCAGCTCTCATAATTTTACCTTTAATTAAAATCCTACACCAAATGCAGATCTGGGAATTTATCCTAAAACTACAGTTATCTTAAAGTGGATCTTCACTGCATCCGAGCACCACAAAACCAAAAAAACGATTAAATTCATTTTTAATATTCAAACGCATTCCCCCATCCATGTGTCCATGCTTTATTTTGTTGAAACACCCCCCCTAGCATTTCTGGCCACGGCCATCTTGAGTAAGGGAACATGATTCATGTAGCATTTACTTCCTGGAATCAATTTGCCCTTAAGCTCAAGCTCCTGAATACACCCTGGAATGTATGATATAATTTGCATAGGCAAGAAACCAGGAAGTAACTGAAGAAATGTAAAAATCATATATATATATATATATATATATATATATATATATATATATATATATATATATATATATATACACACATACATACATACATACATACATATATATATATATATACACACACACATATATATATATATATATATATATATATATATATATATATATATATATACACACACACACACATACATATATATATATATATATATATATATATATATATATATATATATATATATATATATACACACACATACATATGTATATATATACACACACACACACTTATATATATATTTATTGTGTGTGTGTGTATATATATATACATACACATATGTATGTATGTATGTATATATATATATATATATACACACATATGTATGTATGTATGTATGTATGTATGTATGTATGTATGTGTATATATATATATATATATATATGTATGTATGTATGTGTATATATATATATATATGTATGTATGTATGTATGTATGTATGTATGTATGTATGTATGTATGTATGTATGTATGTATGTATGTATGTATGTATGTGTATATATATATATATATATATATATATATATATATATATATATATATATATATATATGTGCTGCCTTCACAGTATATATTATATGCATGGCACTCGGCAGTGTCTGTTCCTTTAAGACCCTCCATGTTCTTGAAGCCTAGAGGCGGGTTTTCCCTGTACTCCTATAGAGCATGCACATATCCTTTCTTTTCAACTCCAGCTACAGAAGTGAGCACATCCTCAGGACTTCTTAGAAGCTATTACAGGTTGCAAAGCTGATGAACACCAAAGCCTGTAAGTAAAGGGGTTTGCTAGTTCAGCTTATATAAAGGGATGCTAGGCACAGCTAGTATAATGTGTGTTTCAGTCTGTAGCAAGCAAGCACATGTTAGGCCCAATCCTTTGTATTAGCTATGTAGAATGTATGTTGCTTGAATAGCCATGCTTACATTTGTCTTTTTATGTTTGTTTTACAGTTTTACCAAATCAAATCATATCACACATTTTCACATGCTATTGTACACATTCCTGTGAATGATATCTCAGTAAAGACTGCATCAGTTCATTAACAAGCGCATCTTTCATTGGGATTCGGTTATACTTGATGTTAAGCTGTGTCTCTAAACAGCAACACACACACAGCTGGGACATTACAGTAAAAAGGCTTTAAAACGTTGTCAGAAGCAACTAAACAGCTTTGAATCGTCCTCAACAATAAAAGGACAAATCCTTTCAGCCACATGCAAATGAAAGTGAAACTAATTTCTCTCACTCACTATAACACTGATATTGCCTGTGTCATTATCCACGCTGCCAGCTAAAACAAGATGGAGAACACAGAGACTAACTCTCTGACTGTTAACCCTCAATGCTACTATAAGGAGGAAGACACACACTGCTTGCCAAGAACCAAGTCTAGATGCGCAACACTGTCTAGAGCGTCCAGTCAAACAAATCTTACTTCAGCTAGCGCCAATTCAGCAAGATTTAAACGTACTAGTTCTAGACATTCAAGCATCACCAGTCTGTCATCGGTTAGCGACAAAGCGACTAAGGCAAGAGCAAAAGCAGAAGCAGCTTGTGCCATGGCTTCTTATGCAGAGCAGGAAGCTGAATTGATGAGAGAATTAGCAAGACGTGAATCTGAAACACTCACAAGAAAAGCAGAAGTGGAAGCATCTTTACACTTACTCAAACAGCAGAAAAACGCTGCAGCAGCCTTAGCCGAAGCAGAAGTTTTCGGAAGAGCTGCTGAAGCTCAATTCAATGGCATAGAAAACCAGATGTCATCCCACAGCGCAATCCAACGCACCCGTGAGTACGTACAGTCACAAGCAACCATGTACACTGACCAGCAGCCCAATGATGCACCTAGGTCTTCATCGATTCCACCAGCAATAAACAACTTCAATATTACGCAACATTGCAAGACTGGATCAGAACCTCAGTGTAGGAAGTCAAATGGTCGCATGCGCAGAGACCAATCTGCCAACCCTCCAAGAGGACAAACGGATGCTTGCATACTCTCTCCTCAAGCAAATACAAGTCCGGACTATAACAGAAAGACTTACAACAGACGAGAACCATCACCTAAACAAAGTGTATTCTGTCAAGCGCCTTATCAGCCTTACCAACCTCATCCATACCCTGAGTGTACACCCAAGAAGTATTCGCCAGATGCAACAAGTGCTATAGAAGTGGTAAATCATCTGATGACCCGTGAGATAGTGAGCGCTGGTCTCATGAAATTCGATGACCGTCCGGAAAACTACTGGGCCTGGAAGTCATCTTTCCTGAGCGGTACCCAAGACTTAACGCTGACAGATAAAGGAAGGCTTGACCAGCTCGTCAAATGGCTAGGACCAGAGTCCACTGAACAAGCCCAAAGAATCAGATCAGTACATGTTCATGACCCAACTGCAGGACTTGCAATGGTGTGGCGGAGGTTAGAACAATGCTATGGATCACCTGAAGTGATTGAAGATGCTCTTCTGAAAAGGATAGAAAACTATCCAAGAATAACAAACAAGGATTACCAAAAGCTGAGAGGTTTGGGAGACCTACTCTTAGAAATAGAAGTCGCTAAGTCTAGTGGATATCTGCCAGGTCTCTCATATCTGGATACAGCACGTGGAGTTGAGCCCATAATCGAGAAACTTCCTTACAACTTGCAAGAAAGGTGGGTAGCTCAAGCTTCAAGATACAAGAAAGATCGTCGAGTTGCATTTCCACCGTTCGCCTTCTTCGCTGAATTCATAGAAGACCAAGCTGAAATACGCAATGACCCAAGCTTTGCTGAAATACGCAATGACCCAAGCTTTGCTTTCCTGAACAAGAGAACAGCGAGCTTCCCAAAGGTAGAGCAGAAACCTCCAGGGCTTTACAAAGAACGCAGACCAACAGTTTCTGTAAGGAAGACAGAAGTTCCACCTGAATCTGCAGCCAATCAGGAAGACAACACAAGTAAGAAAGTTGAAGAGCCAGACAAAATATGTCCTATCCACAACAAGCCTCATCCACTAAGAAAATGTCGCAATTTCAGAAGTAAGACATTAGAAGAGCGCAGAGCTTATCTTAAAGACAATCGCATTTGTTTCAGATGCTGCGCTTCAATTCAGCATATTGCAAAAGACTGTACAAAAACAATACGATGCACAGAGTGTAACAGTGACAAACACTTGTCAACACTGCACCCGGGACCACCACCATGGAAACAAGAAGCTCCGGTAACTCAGGAAGATCATGGTGGGGAGCAAGGCGAAAGTTCAACGCCAGCAGTAACCTCAAAGTGCACTGAGATCTGTACAGAACAGGGCCGCTCAAGATCATGCTCCAAGATATGCTTAGTCAAGGTGTATCCAGCAGGTTTCAGAGAAAAGGCAATCAAGATGTACACAGTCTTGGATGAACAGAGTAACAGATCGCTGGCAAAAACAGAATTCTTTGACCTCTTCGGTGACAAAGGAACTCCAACCCCATACACCTTGAAGACTTGCTCTGGAGTTGTAGAGACAATAGGAAGAAGAGCAAACAACTACATCATCGAGTCATTAGATGGAAAGACAAAGGTGACTCTTCCTACCCTCATAGAATGTGATGAGATACCAGACGACAGGTCAGAGATTCCCACACCTGAAGTTGCTCGTCATCACCCTCATCTGGTGCAAATAGCAGACCAGATACCAGCACTAGATCCAGATGCTGCAATCACCCTTCTACTTGGGAGAGATATCCTCAGAGTGCACAAAGTCAGAGAACAGTACAATGGGCCACACAATGCACCATTTGCACAACGCCTTGATCTCGGATGGGTCATCGTTGGAGAAGTATGTCTAGACGGACTGCACAAGCCAGCAAAAGTAAATGTCTACAGAACACACCTGTTGCAGAATGGTCGTACCTCGTGTCTTTGCCCATGTACCAACAGTTTACACATTAAAGAGAAATTAGATAATCCAACACATCATCGGAGTATCCAGAGGTGCATGGAAGACTTAGCCTCAACTGGAAATACAGATGAACTGGGTTGTAAGGTGTTTGAAAGAACAAGAGACGACGACAAGCCAGCACCCTCGGTAGAAGATACCTTCTTCCTCGAGATCATGGACAGAGAAGTCTACAGAGACAAGTCAGGCAGCTGGGTAGCCCCTCTACCCTTCCGGTCACCACGCCATCGCCTTCCTAACAACAGGGTACAAGCAGAGAAACGCTTCAGTTTGTTGCAGCGCACTCTACAAAGAAAGCCAAATATGAAGAAACACTTCCAAGCCTTTATGCAAAAGATTTTTGACAACGAGCAGGCAGAAGAGGCGCCACCACTACAAGAAAACCAAGAACACTGGTACTTACCAATATTTGGGGTGTATCATCCTCAGAAACCAGGTCAGATACGTGTAGTATTTGACTCTAGTGCGAAGCACGAAGGCATCTCACTAAATGATGTCCTTCTCAGCGGACCTGACCTGAATAATACACTCCTTGGAGTACTCATCAGGTTCAGAAAAGAACTCGTAGCAGTAACAGCAGACGTACAACAGATGTTCTACTGTTTCTTCGTTCGAGAAGATCACAGAGACTACTTAAGGTTCCTGTGGTATGCAGACAATGACTTTAACAAAGACATCATAGAGTACAGGATGAAGGTACATGTGTTTGGAAACAGCCCTTCCCCAGCTGTAGCTATCTACAACCTGAAACGAGCAGCACAGCAAGGTGAAAGACATGGCCAAGAAGCCAAACAGTTCGTCATGAAGAACTTCTACGTGGACGATGGACTTGCCTCTTTCTCCAGTAACGAAGAAGCTATTAGCATCCTAAAAAGTACAAAAGAAATGTTGGCAGAATCCAACATAAGATTGATCAAGGTAGCTTCCAACAGCAACAGAGTCATGGAAGCATTTCCAATGGAAGACCGTGCTAAAGATCTTAAAGACTTAGATCTAGGGACAGAATCACCACCTTTGCAGAGAAGTCTTGGGCTTAGTTGGGACCTAAAGACCGATAGTTTCACCTTCAGGGTCTCCAGAGAAGAGAAACCATTCACGAAAAGAGGTATTCTATCTACAGTCAACAGTCTTTATGACCCCCTGGGATTCGTAGCACCCATCATCATGCAAGGCAAAGCTCTTTTGAGACAGATCACTACCGAGCAAGAACAAATTGACTGGGACGTACCTCTCCCTGAAGAGAAGCAAATGCAGTGGAAGTTATGGAAAGACTCATTGTTAGAGCTTGAACAACTCAACATCCCAAGACCATACGTACCTGTTTCTTTGTCTGCTACAAAGAGAAGAGAATTATGCATATTCTCTGACGCTTCCACTATAGCTATCGCAGCTGTAACTTACCTTAGAGTAATAGACACTGAGGGACAAAGCCATGTTGGGTTCATCATGGGAAAATCTAAACTAGCTCCCAGACCTGCTCACACTGTCCCACGTCTAGAACTTTGTGCTGCTGTCTTAGCGGTAGAGATAGCAGACATGATTACGACTGAACTAGACATTGAGATCCATGCAGTGAACTTTTATACGGACAGCAAGATTGTGTTAGGATATATTCACAATGCTTCAAAAAGATTTTACACATATGTGACCAACAGAGTGACACGTATCAGAAAATCTACAAGTCCAGATCAGTGGCATCACATCAACACCGACAAGAACCCAGCAGATCATGGGACAAGATTGGTGTCAGCCGCTGTACTCAAGCAAACAAACTGGTTCGTAGGTCCATCGTTTCTTGGTAAGCCAGAATCCAAAGAGACTACCCAGGTAGAGACCTTTCAGCTCATAGAACCAGATCAAGACAAAGAGGTAAGACCTCAAGTTATAGTTTGTAAGACTTTAGTTACCAGATACAGTTTGGGCACCCATAGATTTGAGAGGTTTTCCAATTGGAAGTCGCTGACACGTGCAATCGGAAAACTTATCTGTCTAGCCAGACACTCCTGCAGAGCTACTAATACTGATCAGTGTAGCAGCGACCATCTTGAACAAGCCAAGGTCGTGATCATCAAATGCGTACAGCAGGAAGTCTTTAAAGAAGAAATTCAAAGCCTTCTGAAAAAGGAAGAGATTTCTCGACAGAGTTCGCTCAAGAAGTTAAACCCTATCCTCGACGAAGAAGGAGTACTAAGAATAGGAGGTCGTTTGTCGGCAGCAGATATGACTATCCAAGAGAGACATCCCTTCATCATACCCAAGAATCATCACATCGCTCTTCTTCTGGTAAGACACTATCACGAGCAAGTGGCACATCAAGGACGACACTTCACTGAAGGAGCAGTACGGTCAGCAGGATTGTGGATCATAGGAGGTAAGAGACTAGTCTCCAGCGTGATCAGCAAATGTGTTACCTGTAAGAAGATTAGAGGGAAGCTTGAAGTTCAGAAGATGTCAAACTTACCTGCAGACAGACTTGCTTCAGATCCTCCGTTCACTCACGTAGGTCTAGACGTCTTTGGACCATGGAACATCTCTTCTCGCAAGACCAGAGGAGGCAGTGCCGAAAGTAAACGTTGGGCTGTTCTGTTCTCTTGTCAGAGTACTAGAGCAGTTCATATTGAAGTGATTGAATCTTTATCCACTTCAAGTTTCATCAATGCCTTGAGAAGATTCTTCTCCATCAGAGGACCAGCGAAATTGATTCGTTCAGACCGCGGCACAAACTTTATTGGGGCCTGCAAGGAATTGAAGATCATTTCTACAGACTCCGAAACAAGTTCCTATCTTCAAGATCAAGGATGCACTTGGACTTTTAATCCTCCACACGCATCTCATATGGGAGGAGCCTGGGAGAGGATGATTGGAGTAGCTCGTCGTATTCTGGACGCCATGCTCCTGAAGGTTGGGTCTACTCGCCTCACTCATGAAGCTTTGACTACACTAATGGCTGAAGTCGTGGCCATTATGAACGCCAGACCTTTAGTTCCAGTGTCTACAGATCCGGAGATGCCGTCAGTCTTGACACCCGCAATGCTGCTGACACAGAAGATGGAACCAATGACAGCTCCCACAGGAGACTTTGACCTCAAGGACTTGTACACCAAGCAATGGAGACAAGTTCAAAGTCTTGCGGACATTTTCTGGAAGAGGTGGAGACAGGAATTCCTGGTGACACTCCAGCCACGCAAGAAATGGCAAGATGACAAGCCCAACTTACAAGTTGGAGACATTGTCTTATTAAAAGACACTCAGGCCCACAGGAACGAATGGCCCATTGGACTCATTGTGGGAACTGATCCTAGTAGTGATGCTAGAGTTAGAAAGGTAGAAGTTAGAATTGTTAGACAAGGCATTCCCAAGGTGTATGCTAGGCCAATTTCTGAAGTAGTTTTACTTCTGTCCAAAAGTTAGTGGCATAACAAAAAGTATGCCAGGTGGGGAGTGTGCTGCCTTCACAGTATATATTATATGCATGGCACTCGGCAGTGTCTGTTCCTTTAAGACCCTCCATGTTCTTGAAGCCTAGAGGCGGGTTTTCCCTGTACTCCTATAGAGCATGCACATATCCTTTCTTTTCAACTCCAGCTACAGAAGTGAGCACATCCTCAGGACTTCTTAGAAGCTATTACAGGTTGCAAAGCTGATGAACACCAAAGCCTGTAAGTAAAGGGGTTTGCTAGTTCAGCTTATATAAAGGGATGCTAGGCACAGCTAGTATAATGTGTGTTTCAGTCTGTAGCAAGCAAGCACATGTTAGGCCCAATCCTTTGTATTAGCTATGTAGAATGTATGTTGCTTGAATAGCCATGCTTACATTTGTCTTTTTATGTTTGTTTTACAGTTTTACCAAATCAAATCATATCACACATTTTCACATGCTATTTTACACATTCCTGTGAATGATATCTCAGTAAAGACTGCATCAGTTCATTAACAAGCGCATCTTTCATTGGGATTCGGTTATACTTGATGTTAAGCTGTGTCTCTAAACAGCAACACACACACAGCTGGGACATTACAATATATATATATATATATATATATATATATATATATATATATATATATATATATAAAAAAGTATATCAAATGATACTGCTAGCAGTATGAGGATTAAAAATGATCAATATTGATGGCAGAGTGAAGCTCCACTTTAAATGCTGAATGAATCTGCATAAGAAGAGTAAGGGCTCTTTCACACGGGGCGGATCAGTAATGTTCCGCCCCGTGCACCTCCGTTTGCTCAGCGGGGATCGCTCCATTGATCTCTGCTGAGCTGCCGGATGACTGGGCGGTCCCCGCACACTGTGCAGGGACCGCCCTGTCTTTTCTCCGCTCTCCCCTATGGGGGGGATCGGATGAACACGGACCGTCTGTCCGTGTTCATCCGATCTGATCCGCCAGACGGAAGGAAAAGTAGGTTTTTCCTCCGTCATACTTTGGCGGATCGGAGCAGGTCGGATGTCAGCGGACATGTCTCCGCTGACATCCGTGGCTCCATAGAGGAGCATGGAGCGTCCGTTCAGGTCCGCAAAAAAAAACTGGCAGGCGTATCTGAACGGACGCTTCGTGTGAAAGAGCCCTAAAGGTAAACAAGCTGCGGACCTAACCAGAGCGGTTATAAAGCCTAAACATTTTATTTTAATTCTCTATTTAAAGACGTTGCGTACAGACAGGGCATAAGATTTAGGGATACAAAATAGCAGGAATATGGCAAACCACACAAAACAAGTACATTATAAGAAAAATATAATGTAGTATGTATCCCAACATAACCAATGTCTTAAACAGCAGCAACCCGGATAAACCCATAGTTCGTCTGGGCACTAAACTTTTTAGCTTAAACATTTTTTACCTTTTAATGCGAGAAATGCATTACTAGTATTCCCTCTCCCCCTCATGGTCTTACAGGCTTTGCTAAGACAGCAGGAGTCATTGTCCCCTGCTGCTGTCAAAGCCAGTGACAAGGGAGCTGGGGACAGGCTGTCTGTGTCAATCGATGCAGACAGCAAGGCTCAAGAGTAAGCCCACACAGGTGCCCCATAGAAAGCTGCCTCCTATGGGGGCACTTGCCAGAGAGAAGCCAAAAACATCTGTTGGGGGACTCCAGAAGAGATGGTTCAGAGCTGCTTTGTGCAATTCCACTGCACAGAGAAGGTAAATATAAACCTATTTGTTATTTGAAAAATTTCATTTACCATCACTTTAATTAGGTAGACTGCTTTTGACAAACATGTCAAGCCTATGTTATTTTGCATATGTAAAATGTGTCCACAAGTATAATTTCTCAGACAAAAACAAAGAATTCAAAAATATAATGCTGTAAATAAAAAGCTCTCAAAAATAATATTTAGTTAAGTTGCAATGTACTTTCTCAAACCAGAAGCATAGAACGCAAGGAAACTAAACATATTATATTACATTTGATTACAGCATATTGGATAATAAAATTAGCTATCCTCATTTTCAGTGCTAGTTCATTACTCAAAGTGGCTTTTTTTTATCAGATACCAATTATCTATTGAAGAAATCTTATGGGAAAGTTTCAGAAATCTTGATAAATCGGTACCAGACTGCATGGCTTTATAGAAGGCGAAAACATATTTTAGAATACAGATATTAAAAAAGTAAAAAAAGACATAGTTTAATCATCCTAATCAAAAATTCAATACATTTAAGTAGTCAAAGTCAAAAACAGGAAACCCTGTACATTATTCATTGAAAAGCTTTCTATTCAGTATTGTAAAATGAAAAAATAAGGTAATGACAGAAGCCGTCTTGTGAAATACCGGTATGTAGCACATTAGCCTTCCTGTTCAACATAAAAAAAGGAAGAACCAAAACAAAAGAACTACACTAAAATATATATTCAATCAACCTCACCATCATTTATTACAAACTCCATGGTTACAGATTTCCTAGGCACAATTAGAAGCGTATAAGACGAAACAGATGCTTTCAAGAAGAAATTCATTTTAAATTAATTTTAACAAAATAGCAGCAGTTATCAAAATCATACCAAACTGTCACACGGGGAGAAGAATTTTCTAGCTTTAAATTTTTTTTACACAGAATACCACTAAAAAATAGGGTACTGATTTGTGCCAACATTGGCCAGAGCTTAGAAAGATAAAACCGCTGCATTTCATTGATTGATCACATGAGTTATGAGCAATACAATAGATGTGTGATAGGGACAGGGCAGCCATCAGAAATTTTGGGGCCCCTCACACAGCTTTAGGCATGGGCCCCCTGGAGCAGAGAACCCGGGCGGGGTGGTGCTCCGGCAAATTGAGAACCGGTGGGGGGGGGGGGGCTGGCCACAAATTGAAAAGAGGGGGGCTGGGGTTGCCAAAAATGACACTGGCATCTCACTCACCCCTTCCTTTGGCCCACAAACTGAAGGGGAAAACGTTTTCTCTCCTCTCGCTGCGACATGAGATGGTGAATTTTGGACGTCTGGGAGTCACCCAGAGGCTCAGAACCAAGTGCCTGGAATGATGTTGTAGGAGAAAAGCAAACGGAAGCCATTCAACTGGCTATACACACACACACACACACACACACACATTATATATATATATACTAGATACAAACTGGTGGCCCTCCAGCTGTTGCGAAACTACAAGTCCCATCATGCCTCTGCCGGTGGGAGTCATGCTTCTGTCAGGTTTGCAATCACTCATAAGGCCGCGTACACACGATCGGTCCAAACCGTTGAGAATGGTCCGACGGACCGTTTTCATCGGTTCACAGACTGATGGTCTGTTGTGCGTACACACCATCAGTTCAAAAACCGATCGTGTCAGTAGGCGGTGACGTAAAACACAACAACGTGCTGAAAAAAAATGAAGTTCAATGCTTCCAAGCATGCGTCTACTTGATTCTGAGCATGCGCGGGTTTTTGGACCGATGCTTTTGCGTACTAACCATCGGTTTGGACCGATGGTCAGGCGTCCATCGGTCCGAATTTAAAGCAAGTTTTAAAACTTTGGTCCGACAGACTGTACACACGGTCGGTTTGGACCGATGAAACTGGACTTAAGTCCATTTTCATCGGTTTGGACCGATCGTGTGTACGCGGCCTAGGACTTGTAGCTTTGCAACAGCTGGATGGCCGTCAGTTTGAGACCCCTGGGCTAGAATAAGATTTGACACTACTAACATATTTGTATAAAATCTCTCCACCATCACTTTTGTGTATGTAGGTATAACCATTCTTTGGCTTTATTTATCATCACATAGAAAAAATTATAGTGTCATAATAATGTAATATTATAATTGCGTATAGAGATTAGTTTAATTGACCAAGGATCCGTTTCAGGACTTATTAGCTCTTAAGTGGAATAATCCACTGATTATGCTGGTTAAATTCCAGTACAGCAGCTGTGGGGCAGATAAATGCTGAACGTTATATTTATAAACCCTGAGGTCATTTTGGATTATTTCACAAATTTAAGAAACGCTACATGATGAACAGATCAAAGTCATGCCCACAAGATTTTAGCAGGCACAATCTTGTCCCACCCTCTGCTTCCAGCTCCCAGAATATCACATTAGGACATCTTCACAAAGCTTTCCAACCATAACAAGTGCTTTGGAAT
Source organism: Rana kukunoris (assembly GCA_029574335.1). NCBI lineage: Eukaryota > Metazoa > Chordata > Amphibia > Anura > Ranidae > Rana > Rana kukunoris. The sequence continues at coordinate 134,009,092 of CM056051.1, forward strand.
GAGGACGTTCAGCAACCGGGCGCTAAAATGTAGAAGGTGGAGGGGAGGTGGTGAGAAGGGGGTGTGTCAGACGTGTCATGATGGTACAGATGTGGCACCTCAAATGATATAAAGAAAAAACTAGCTTCTGTAATAAAGTTGGGTAAAATTAATATAAAGAAGAATCGGAATAAATGTGGGTTAATTTCATCAGCTAATTGGCAGTCGCCAACCCAAAAGTAAATTGGGAAGATAAAGAGAATTAGTGATGCATGCAGATGCAAGACTAATCCATTTTAATGTTAATTTTCCCTAAGTAATCATGAGGTAATGTTTTACCACTACTCGCACACGTACATCTAAATTCTCCATTAGGCTTAGTTTTGAAAAAGTAACATTTTCTTTGCAAGCGTTTGATTGTGGCACCACAACCACTTGTTTTAGCTAAATAACAATCTCACTAGGTTCTGAGCACCAGGGGAAAGTAGTTTGAAACTATAGTAAATAAATATTTTTATTGACTGTACATTGTGTAGGTGTTTTCTTTCTCTACAGCATAAAAGATGAAATGCATACGTTTATATAATACCCACTGGGAAACTCCTCGCATAGCTCAAAACATATAAAACAAGAGAAATTATTGCAGTACAGGAGGGGGTAAGTGCATACCCCATAGATAAAATAAAACAACATACAAGTACATATTAAAGTTCACAACCGCAGCAGTTTTACAGCACTTGCAGCATTTTCATATAAACAATGCGGTAAGCCCATTGAACAAAATCTACAAAAGGGACAATAAATGCCTGACATCCAAGGAAGGGGCTTCTCGCATTTGTAGCCAGTTAGCACACTTGAGCTGTTCAGTTTGGTTTTCCCCAAGACTTGGCATTTCGCCTTCTGGGTAGCAATATGGGTAATCAATTTCCCCTGAACAAAAGGCATTCCATAAAGGGGTGAGCTGATTGTTTATTATCCAACAGAAAAAACTTAGATATGTACTTACACTAGTGTGGTAAGGGATGAATTTCAACTAATACGGTCTTTTGTTTAAAAGTCAGAAGCCTTAAAGCGGAGTTCCACTCAAAAATTGAACTTCCGCTTAACCCACACCTCACCCCCTTACATGCCACATTTGGCATGTAATTTTTATTTTGGGGGGGGAGTGGGGGCTTCAGAAGGAGTAGGACTTCCTGTCCCACAAACTCCTTCCGCCGAGAGGCTGGTAAGGCGATTAGCTTAATCGCCTTACCAGCGGTAATTGAGGGCACGGCTTTGCGGCCTTGTGAAGTCACAAGCTCTTCCTTTTGTGAGCTGGCGGCATCTGGTGGTGGCCGTTTGACATTACAGCAATTATAATGTCATTTTTCACTGCCATCTCCTTCCCTATAATTAAAACCCTCGAAGATTATATATATTTTTTATTCTTACACGCTAGAGAATAAAATGGCGATCGGTGCAATACTTTGTGTCACGCCGTATTTGCACAGCGGTCTTACAAGCGCACTTTTTTGGGAAAAAAATACAATGTTATTTCATTAAAAAAATTAAAGAGTAAAGTTACCCCAATTTGTTTTTATATTGTGAAAGATGTTACTCCAAGTAAATTGAAACCCAACATGTCACGCTTCAAAATTGCGTCAGCTCGTGGAATGGCGTCAAACTTTTACCCTTTAAAATCTCCATAGGCGACGTTTAAAAAAAATCTACAGGTTGCATGTTTTGAGTTACAGAAGAGGTCTAGAGCTAGAATTATTGCTCTTGCTCTAACGATCGCGGCGATACCTCACTTGTGGTTTGAATACCGTTTACATATGCGGGCGCTACTCACGTATGTGTTCGCTTCTGCACGCGAGATCGTCGGGGAGGGGGCGCATTTTCTGGCTCCTAAATTTTTTAGCTGGCTCCTAGATTCCAAGCAAATTTGTCAAGCCCTGCTGTAGGCGATCGCCTGGGACACGCACAGGTCCCACAGGTGAAAGCTGTCACAGCAGGGCGCCCACACTTACAATGAAACCCTGGAGCAGGTAAGTGTATATTAATTAAAAGCCAGCAGCTACACTTTTTGTAGCTGCTGATTTTAAATAAAACATAAAAATGGGCTGGAACACCCCTTTAAGTCAGGGATTCTCAACCAGGGTTCCCCCAGAGATTGATAGGGGTTCCTTGAGCAATAAGAAATCTCTGCCTCAGATAAGTTCCCACGGACACCATTGATCTTTTTAGCCATCTCTAAGTGGTAAATTCTTCTCAATGACCACAAGTGCAAGGAGCGTTTTTCCCACTGACCATCACACCAACGTATCATGAGTTGTAGATATAGTAATTTTTAGTTGGGGTTCCCCGAGACCAGAACATTTATTTAAAGGGTTTTTCTGTGTTGAAATGGTTGAGAAAGGCTGCCTTAACTTTTAATATTAAGGGGAGATGGTTAGAAACGCCCCTGGTGGCATAGGACTTGTTACCTACATATGGCAACAAGAAATCATTCCATAAAGCAGGTCCTTTCTAGACAAAGACATATGAGCAGGTGAAAAACAAGATTATTGTGTTGTTCAGTGCCCCATCTTCCAAACATCCCAAAGACCTACGCACAGGTAGCACCAAAATTATGTATCTACTGTATTATCAGATTGTCCCCCAAGTATTTTATTTGTCTAAATGGGATTCAGATAATTGTTAAAGTTCCCAGTTATGAACATTAGGCTCATCCTCTTTGTAAATGGGGAGTTTTAATAAAAATGGTCACACCGGGGCGACCAGATGAATTGTAATGTGTTTTTTTCCCCTGGATGTGTTCCAGCAGGTCTACGATTCATACATTATTTCTGTGGAGCCAATTTTATAGGTTTTCTTATTATACTGTTAGTATTATATTATATATTATTAGTTGTTATACTGTGTAGAACCACCCATACATGGATCACATTTCGAGCCATATATGGGCACGCTGGTTGTACATAAAAGTCGACAACCAACTTGTGTACATATAGCCTGTTGGGTTTTTCCCGAACGATCAGTGGCACTGGCTATAGCTGCCAACACAGATCACGGTATTCTGAAGGCGGGAAACGTTCAACGTTGTTAGAACACACTATCACAGCAGGAAGTATTCCCCCATTTACCTAGAATGTGTGGATGGGAGAAATTGGCTTATTTTTTCAGTTAAACAGCTGATTAAACAAAAAAAATCCTGTATGGCGACTCCAACCTCCTGATGCACAGGTTGTATTGTGTATATGGCCACTGAATAGCCCCTGCTTTCTACAGTTCATTCCCTTATCTTTTGTATATCTTGCTGGACAAGAGATATGTCCTCTTTGATGCCACCCAGGCTTTGGGTGGGCATCGCCAGAGAGGCATTACATGTGTTACCACCAACAAGATGTCAGTGAGTGTTATCCAGCTCAGTGGAGGGGTTCTGCACACTGGGGCTCTGCTTTGTCCCATCGCTATTAATAGTCACACTGCTTTCTGCCAAGGATTGCAATCATTATTACTGACATTTATATAGTGCAGACAACTTATGTAGTGCCTTATATGCTACACACTTTTACACCAGTCCCAGCTCACAAGGGGCCTAAAATATAAGATCCCCATCTCACACATACACACAAATTTAATATGCCAATTTTAGCATTAGCCAATTAACCTACCAGCGTGGGAGAAAACCGGAGTACCTGAAGGAAACCCACAAAAGTACAGGGAGACCATGCAACATCCACGTAGAAAGTGCCTTGGCTAGGATTTAAACTGACAACCCTAGTACTGCAAGGGCAGGTACCTGTAAAATAATTTAATAAGAAATTGTATTTTATGCATATTCAGATGTAAGAAAAATCAGTGGCACACAACTGACAACATGGGGTTGATTGCTTAAAAAAACTGGAGAGTGAAAAATCTGGTGCAGATGTATATGGTAGCCAATCAGCTTATAACTTCAACTTGTCCAATTAAGCTTTCTATGCAGAGCTGCACCAGATGTTGCACTCTGCTGTCTTAGTAAATCATCCCCACCTGTCCATTCATGGTAAACTTAGATGGAAGCAAGTTGGGCACTTTTCTGTAATTTTTACCACTCCACAAGCTCACCAACAGACTTTGTTTTACAATACAAAAACGTGGTGTACAAGATGACAAGCATTTTACACTAAATAATAGAAAGTAAAAGTATGGCAGTCACTTTATACAGTTGTACAGCAAGATTCTAGTCCAGAATATTACAATTAATTGTCAAACAATGGTACTGCCATGCGGAAATTGTTTTGGATAGAAATATTGAAGAACTGTCCTTGTGAGTGGCATGAATATTTAACTGCTCTCCCTATTAAATCAAATAACGTACGGTAATAAAGAAGGCGCAGAAGATTGTGACAGATGTATTTGAAGGCTGCACAAAGGTCTGGTGCCCTAGGCTTATTAATGACAAGACAGAACATGGGGGTGCAGCTGAAGTTGATCTTCTGATCAATACAAAATAAAATGCAGACAGACTTAAAACAATGCAAAGTCTACTGACTACTAATAAGCCAACTCCTATTAAATGACTTCAAAAGATGAATAAGCAGAGCAGCCCCATAGACATTACATGACCTCAACGCAATATGATCTCATCCAGAAAACAAGATAGAGTGGTTCTGGAACCATCCATGCGATACAGTGAAAAATAAGCACCATCTTAGTCCTCAAGAGGTGAAAAAAACTATTGACAAGGCAGAAACCTTTTCAGACAAACTGGTGGAAGGTAAGAGTGGGACCCCTCTGTCCAACCAACATGCATACAGTGGTCTCCTAATGCGCATGTGTGAGCCACGCTACGCTTTGTGAATGGTTCACGCAGTCTTCTGGGACCACTGATGTGTCCCAGAAGTCCGAGGGGGGAGTAGGGCCAAACTGCCTCTCAGACTGCCAAGTCGATCGGACCGGAAGTGACAGTAGGTACCTGTCAAAGCCAGGGGGTACAAACAAGTAGAACTGAAGTTCCACTTTAGCTAGTTGGTGCCACCAAATGCCCTATTTTACAACCTGTATGTCCGCAGCCTAATCTAAGAAGGTTAAAAAAAAAGCAGTAAAACAGGGTTTGACAAATTGCTTGGAATCTAGGAGCCAGCTAAAAAAGTTAGGAGCCAGAAAACACGCTCTGTCCAGCCGAGCCCACACGCAGAAGCGAACGCATTCGTGAGTATCTCCCATATATGTAAACGGTGTTCAAGAGCCAGAGCAATAATTCTAGCCCTAGACCTCCTCTAACTCAAAACATGCAACCTGTCGCCTATGGAGATTTTCAAAGGGTAAAAGTTTGATGCCATTCCACGAGCGGACGCAATTTTGAAGCGTAGCATGTTGGGTATCAATTTACTCGGCGTAACATTATCTTTTTATAATATAAAAAAAAAAAATGGGCTAACTGATGTCTTACTTTTTAATTAAAAAAAAAAAGTATTTTTTCCCCCCAAAAAAATGCACTTGTAAGACCACTGCGCAAGTACGGTGTGACAAAGTATTGCAACAACCGCCATTTTATTCTCTAGGGTGTTAGAATAATATATATATTATGTCAAAGGCCACCACAAGGTGCCAGATCACAGAAGAAAGCTTAGATTTGCAAAAGGCCGCAAAGCCGCGGCCTTAATTACCGGCCGGAGCGGCCCGCCAGGGGAGGTGGGGGTGCACAGAGACACAGGATGAAGCACGGAGATACAGGTAATTGAGGCCGCGGCTCTGCGGCCTTCTGCAGGCCTAAGCTTCCTTCCCCGGGCTTTTGTCGAACCCTGCAGTAAAATATTCTAAATTTATGTCAGGATGTTTAAAAATAATGTGTCTATCACTAAAACAGGTTTTATATCTATGTCCAAAACTTTCTTTGTTCAATGTCAACAGTAAAAAATACATTTTCTTATTTTAAAGACTCTAGCAAGTGTTCTTTACATTTTTATTTGCTTTGTTACATTTTTTCAAAGCAGTTTCCCATTTGTTTCAGATCTTTAAAGCATTCACCAATTTGTAACAGTTTAAAAACAGGAAACGAAGAAGGAGCTCCAGCAGAGGCGCTTGCAGTGTCTTTGCACTTCAAAGTGGCTCAAGCTCAAAAGCCCTCGCTGCTTCCTCCTGTTTTTCCTCCGTGAATTTAATAGCAGGATGTACTGTGGTTTGAACATTTTTCTACAAATTGGGTCTTTCAAGGTAAAACAAAATATCATACTTTATTTTTCCAACATTGATAGCAGACATGTTTTACTATCACAAGGTACATAGGCTAAAAACGCCAGGAATTCAGCCACTTTTCAAAATGTGCTGGCTTACTATAGGTCAAGTCCAGGGAGGTGCATCCCAACTCATTTGGTTTACAACTGACAGTTTTAGTGTGTATCGGAGTACAGCTATCACTATATTCCCAGCACTCTGACAAGAGCAATGCTGCTTTCTCACACAGCAACCACTCTGCCCGCCCACCTCACACACCCTGCACCTGCCTTCCCCCTCCAGGAGACTTCTCCTGCCTACCTCTGTACTCGCATACAATCCATGTCAAACACTATTCTCACCGAATACAAATCCATGGTCTTCCTCGATTTCTACCTTACCTTCTTCTTGCATAGATTGTTCATTTGGCAGAGTGTGCAGGAGCTGAGCAATCAGATAACAGCCTATGTGGAGCAGAGCTGTAATATTGAAAACAGGAGACATGTGTCCCTTGAAGTCTGTAAAGCTCACTTTACAATCTGATAGGTGTGTCCTCTTATTATAGAAAGTGGGCAATCTGATGTATAGTGTAAGGCCACCTTTATACACCTAAACTAGTCACGTTTTCAGTGCAATTAATTGTTAAAGGGGTTGTAAAGGTTTTTGTTTTTTTTATTTTCTAAATAGGTTCCTTTCAGCTAGTGCATTGTTGGTTCACGTACCCTTTCCTTAGATTTCCCTTATAAATTTTTTTTTTTTTCTTTGTCTGAATTTCTCACCTCCTGTTCCTCCTCAGTAAGCTGTTCTGGCTGACTAACCCACCAGACTAACCCCCAGACAGAATGGCTCGGATGATGGGGGCAAGCTTACCGAGTAGAAACAGGAAGTGAGAAATTCAGACAAAGAAAAAAAAAACATTTAGAAGGGAATTAGAAGGAAAAGGTAAGTGAACCAACAATGCACTAGCTTAAAGGAACCTATTTAGAAAATAAAAACAAACCTTTACAACCCCTTTAACAGCACCCCAAATGCTAAAGCAAAAACACATTTTGCTGCATGAGGAAAAAACAAGCTCCAAACACCGCAAAACACAGTAAATAAAATGTGCAAATCACAAACACTCCAAAATGTCTCATGAGCTACTTTGCCATGTGTAGTGCAGCCAATTAAATTCAATGGACCTCCCTATGCGTGTCACATTAAAAAAAAAAAAAAAAAGAAAAAAATATTCACTTTCACTACACTAGGTGCAAATGGGTGTTTAGACAAGAACAATTAGGCTCCATTGACACCTGTTCATTTCTGAATACATGGCAATCCGCATCAAAAATGTGCATCATGCTTACAGTGCTGTTAAAGTGGTTGTAAGGTTTTTACCTTAATGCAGGGTTTGACAAATTTGCTTGGAATCTAGGAGCCAGCTAAAAAAGTTAGGAGCCAGAAAACGCACCCCGTCCCGACGAGCTTGCGCGCAGAAGCGAACACATACGTGAGCAGCGCCCGCATATGTGTTCAAACCACACATGTGAGGTATCGCCGCGATTGGTAGAGTGAGAGCAATAATTCTAGCCCTAGACCTCCTCTGTAACTCCAAACATGCAACCTGTAGATTTTTTTTAAACGTCGCCTATGAAGATTTTAAAGGGTAAAAGTTTGTCGGCATTCCACGAGCGGACGCAATTTCGAAGCGTTTTTTTTTTTTTTTTTACACAAATACAGCACTCAATGTAATTTGATCGGGTAGATATTCCAAATATGGTTAAAAAAAAACTCAGAATAAAAAAGGACGCACAGCAGGGATATCAAACAATGGAAATAGTCATGGGGTTGGACAGTAGAAGTTAAAAATAAAATTGTGATCTCGACTTAAAGAACACTTAATGAGGAAGTGTTTATTGTACCAACATTCTCAGATCTACACACTATTGTGCATACAGTGAGTCATTCACAGCAAAAGGGGAAATTCAAGACTCCCAACAAGGCACTAGAAGTGACATCATTTCACCATTTTAGGTGCGGTGCACAAACTATATAGATTTCATTCAACATAGTATCTACATTGATTGACAAAATAAGCTGCGATGAGCCACAGTTTGCAGTTCTTTAGCAGTTTGTAAATAAAACACATCATACATACTTCCCTGCCACCAACCAGAATGACAGGAGAGTCCTGCATAGAGACACACCTGGAAATGTGAGACGTCCCAATGACGCCCAATAAAGCCGTATTAGGGCTGAAGGAAAGAACCACAAATCTCCACAGGGGATCAACCAACACCCCTGAAAATGTGTTTGGTACAGGCGATTATCTGGGCACCTTAGCCCTTGAAAATAGAAAAAAAAAAAAAAAAAGAGTGTAGCCAGCAAGACAGTTAAGTAGTATATCACCTGGGTATAATATAGGGTCACATACAAAAAAACAAACAAATACTTGATTCTTTAATGCAGGTACTGTCTCCCATTGTGCACCTTAAATAGCTGTTTTTTTTTGTTTTGTTTTTTCACATAAAGTAAAACCTTTGTTAAAACCTTGGTTTGCCAGCATAATTTGTTCCAGAAACGTGCTTGTAAGCAAAAGCACTTATATATCAAAGCATTTTTTTTACAGGGTATAAAAGAGAAGAGAGGCACCTCTAAGTGTAGCAATAAGTTGCTTAACCACTTTAGCCCCGGACCATATTGCTGTCCAAAGACCAGAGCACTTTTTGCGATTCGGCACTGCGCCGCTTTAACTGACAATTGCGCGGTCGTGCGACGTGGCTCCCAAACAAAATTGGCGTCCTTTTTTCCCACAAATAGAGCTTTCTTTTGGTGGTATTTGATCATCTCTGCGTTTTTTATTTTTTGCGCTATAAACAAAAATAGAGCGACTATTTTGAAAAAAAATGCAATATTTTTTACATTTTGCTATAATAAAAATCCCCAAAAAAGATATAAAAAAATTTTTTTTTTCCCCTTAGGCCGATACATATTCTTCTACATATTTTTCGTTAAAAAAAAAAAAAAAAAAAAAAAAAAAAAAAAAAATCGCAATTAGCGTTTATTGATTGGTTAGCGCAAAATTTATAGCGTTTACAAAAAAGGGGGTAGTTTTATGGCATTTTTATTAATATTTTTTTTTTTACTAGTAATGGCGGCGATCAGTGTTTTTTTTCGGTACTGCGATATTATGGCGGACACATCGGACACTTTTGACACATTTTTGGGACCATTGGCATTTTTTTAGCGATCAATGCTATAAAAATGCATTGGATTACTATAAAAATGCCATTGGCAGTGAAGGGGTTAACACTAGGGGGCAGGGAAGGGTTTAAGTGTGTTTCTATTTGTATTCTAACTGTATGGGGGGGTGGCCTTACTAAGGGAAATCACTGATCTTCTGTTCATACATTGTATGAACAGAAAATCAGCGTTTCCCCTGCTGACAGGAACGAGAGCTTTGTGTTTACACACACAGCTCCCGGTCCCCGCTCTGTAACGAGCAATCGTGGGTGCCCGGCGGCGATCGTACCCGCTGGGCGCGGGACTCGGGGGCGCGCGCCGGCGGCGCGCGCACCCCCTAGTGGCCAAAAAAGAGAGGACGTAGAGCTATGTGCTCCCGCGAGACAGTGCCACCGTCCCGCAGTAATATGACTGCGGGCGGTCGGCAAGCAGTTAATGTTGTACCTTCATTAAATGTAACCATATGTATTAAAACATTTTGCTTGTCTTGCAAAATGCTCTCAAACCAAGTTGCTCTCAAACCAAGGTTTTATTGTACTTAATTCATCTGTACATTGAAGTGTACTGTATATAGCTACTTATATTGTATACTATTGTATACTTATATATGTATATTGATAATAATATTTGTGAAGGTTCTCAACTCCTTTACTATATGAGGTTAAACCAATTAGTTCTTGTGTTTCTTTATTAGCTTAAACCAAATAAAGCTCAACTTCAGCAAATTAGCAGCCCCCCACTTATGCCCTCTAACTATCTAAATGCCCATTTGACTTATCTGAAGCCACAGTCATATTACTTCCTAGGGTCCTTTGAGTGTTTAGCCTGCATGACACCACCTATTACTGGAGGGGGCACTTCCAATGATCGGGGCATCTTTTATAGGCTTCAAAGACAGGGGAACTTGCAAAACATTCTCAAACCAAGTTGCTCTCAAATCAAGGTTTCACTGCATAGACATGTACATCTGTAAGAGATTCCTCAGCAATACATTATAGATTCTGAAAATCCGGGGTCTGAAAATGTGCAAAATCTCACAATTCGTTTTCTTAAAATATATTATATATAAGCCACCGAACACTGCCGATAGCTCGGTTCTCACTCCTCCCTGAGCAGAGCGATGGTGACTGTCGCTTCTGCTCTACTTCTCCGCTCTCATTGGAGCACTGAGCAGTGGAGGGATGGGGAGCGGCCGTCTCAGCAGCTCGCCGAGACTGCCATCAAATCAAGGCAGCTGGTGGATCCAGACTTGAAAGTCGGGATGACGCTCTGCCTCAACTGATTGCAGTGACGTCAGCGGAGAGCGGACTTCAGACCACTCTCAGCTAAAAAGCTCAGACTGGACTTCTCCTTTAAGGCCCCTGTCACCCGGGTGGACCTGCTCAGTGGACTATGCCAGCTTAGCGTGAGATCCCTCCATTGATCCCCGCTAAACCAGAGGATGACAGATCCGTCTCTGCTCACTGAGTGGAGGGTGCAGGGAAGAGGAGGCGGCTAGGAAATAAGCCAGACTTCTGTGTAGGAGCGCAGATGTCAGCTCCTCTATAGGACGAAGAGATGGGCACCAAGGTCTGGAGCACAGTGAGCTACACACACTGGACCTAGGGGGCTAAAGCTACACTTAAAAATGTTGTAATTTTTTTACTTTAACGTAAATCAGTCATGCAACAAAAATGGCTGCCAATTAATTGCCAAGAGTATCAATTGATTACAGATTACACAAACGGCTGTTGCATGTATTACCAATTACCGTATTTAATCGGCGTATAACGTGCACTAATTTGCCCTGAAATTCAGGGCAAAATCGTGGGTGCGCGATATACGCCGATACCCGCTTTGCCGCGCCGAGTTTGAATACTGCGCCGACATATACAGAGCGCAGTACACTCGTGTATAGTCGGGCAGCCTCGGCTCCTCTCGCGCTCTCGTCCTGGACGTACAGGACGCGAGCGCGAGAGTAGCCGAGCCTGCCCGACTATACACGAGTGTACTGCGCCAGCATATACCGAGCGGAGTTTACTCGTGTATAGTCGAGCAGGCTCAGCTCCTCTCGCACTCACGTCCTGGACGTACAAGACGTCAGCGCGAGAGTAGCCGAGCCTGCCCGACTATACACGAGTGTACTGCGCCAGCATATACCGAGCGGAGTTTACTCGTGTATAGTCGAGCAGGCTCAGCTCCTCTCGCACTCACGTCCTGGACGTACAAGACGTCAGCGCGAGAGTAGCCGAGCCTGCCCGACTATACACGAGTGTACTGCGCTCGGGATATGCAGGCGCAGTATTCAAACTCGGCACGGGAAAGCGGGGATCGAGCGGGGAGGACGCCGCAGAAGGACGCCGGACCCGACGAAAATGACACCCGAAGCCGCAGACGGAACCACTTTAGGGGTGCGTGCTATACACCGGAGAACGCAATACCCCGATAAATACGGTACTTTATAATCATTGTACAATGCACTAATCATACCAATTAAATACAAGAAGCTACTGCATGCCACCTGTAGCTTACTCTATTGAGATCCACTTAACCTCCACACACTGACTGCCAACAAGTATTAAAGTCAAGCTTCTTTTTATATGATTCTGCTCCGTACAAGTCCTCTATCAAAACGAACACAAAAAAAAATGTGGCTTTTAGGGATTTGCGTTTTCACAACTCTGAACACATTTACACAGAAAAAAGGCCCAGTTATGCATTCCTGGAGAAAAGTTTTTATTGTGTTTTTTTTTTTTTTTTTAGTAAGAGGCATGGTGAGTTTTTTGAAGTGGGAGGGGAAAAACTATTTTTTTTTGTGTTTTGTTTTGTTTTTCTCTCACACAGCACATGCATACCTGCAATACATTCTGCTACTCCTGAGTATAGTGATACCACATGTGAGACTTTTACACAGCCTGGCCACATAGAGGCTCAACATTGAGGTAGCACCGTCGGGCGTTAGGGGCTCCTGATGGACAGGTGGCGGGTGCTCTGGTGAGGTGGCGGGTAGTCCTGATGGACAGGTACTCTTTATTTAGGGGGGGGCAATCTGGGCACAGTGGTACTTTTGTAGTGTTTTACTGATGTGTAACTCACTTTTGCTGATCTCCTCATTACACTGGATCTGTGTGTGAAAAGAACAGCAACAGTAAGTTACACACAATGTTGTGTTTACATTTAGTGACCGGCTGTGCTTGGACACAGCCGGTCACGTGGTATAGAGCCAATTTCATTGGCTCTTTACCCTGATCTGGGCTGGGCTGGATCCATGTGAACAGCCTCAGCCCAAGGGGGCCCGCACGCCGCTACATTACCAGAAACACAGAGCCCACAGCTACAATTCCCCATTGGGGATCGGCTGTGTCCCAAGGGACACACCGGATCACCGATCGCCGGCTCTGTGGGCCCCTGGAGCCGAGGATGTCATAACGTCCACCCAGGATGGGAGATCCCATCTGTGGACGTCATAGGACAATGGCTGGGTATTGAAGTGGTTAAAATGCCTGGTCTTCTGAAACAGAATGCCAGGCTTCTTGTAAATGAGCACGACATGACCTCCACACCGTATAAGAGCTAGATCTCTCAGTCGTAGAAAAAGAGAGGCAGGAAGCAGGATCTAGGATTATCATGATTAGTGCTAACCCCTTTGTACAGAGAAGCTTTGAATATTCAACTGCATAGCATATTTATCCACAAATGCTTTGTTGGCATACTGTTGTACCACCCTATTCATATATATTTTCATGCTAAAAAGACAGGCAAAGAGCATGCCCTTTTCTGAACAGCAACATTTCTAACCACAACTTGCAATTCAGGTTAGTAACTCCCAGCAAGACTGAGCCGGCAGATGACAGGGCAGTAGGGCAGTCTTCGCACACTGTGCAGGTACCGCCCTGTCAGGTCTCCACTCTCCTCTATGGGAGGGGGGGGGGGGGAAATGGGATAAACATGGACTGTCTTGTCCGTGTTCACCCAATCCGATGATGAATGGAAAAATAGGATTTTCCTCCATCTGCAGAATCGGACCATAGCGGGGACTGATGAGATCGGGTGTCAGCGGATGTGCATCCGCTGACACCCGCTATCCCATAGGGATAAATGTATGTCTGCATTTCAAAAAACGGATGGATGAAAAACGAACACACTTGTCTGTACGTGTGAAAGGGCCCCAAGACCTTCGTATTAGAACATGGTCTTAAACCACTGCCATGAACAGTGGGATTTACTTGTAAGTCTTTCTTTATAGCAGTGTTTCTCAACCGGAGTGCTGCAGCAACAGCCTGAGACGAGCCATCCTTGATCCTCTATTAGCTCCTGGGCTACATGAGGCAGAGAACATTGTAAAGTTCTGTGTACAGAAGAAGCAGAGAGCTCAGCCTGCACCTCATCCGCACTCTGCTCTTTTCTGTACACTTCACGGCAAAACAGAAAGCAGAACTGGCCGCCCAACCACATCCTATCCACCGATGATGTTAACAGTTGCTAAGGACTTGCAGGCAAGAGTACAGAGAGGAGCAGAGGACAGGGGAGGTGTGGGCTGAGCTCTCTCCCTCTTCTGAACAGAGGACTTTACAGTGTACTCTGCCTCATTTAGCACAGGAGACAACAGAGTATTGAGGATTGCTCAGATCTGAATGTAGAGGAAGGGAAGTAGCACAACCCCCACTAGTGGGGTAACGTGGGAAATGTTGTGTTTTCCCACACTGCACAAAATTGTGCTGCCTTTTGCAGACACACGTGGGTGCCATTAATTCTTAAAGTGGATGTAATCCCAATTTTTTTATTTTATTTTTTTTGCTGTGACAATGTAGAGTTTAAGATTTCCTATAATCTGTGCCCAGTCTTGCCACAAAGAGTTAATCCAGCTCTGAGCAATAATCTTTTTTCAGAAACGGACAAACAGGAGAAAACTTTTGTCTGTTCTTCCCCCTTGCTGTGAATGACAGGTTATTTACATATCTCATGCACTAGCCCAGTGTTTCTCAACTCCAGTCCTCAAGCCCCCCATAACAGGTCATGTTTTCAGGATTTCCCTCAGATGAAAAGGCTGTAGGAATTACTAAGGCAGTGAAACTGATCAAATCACCTGAGCAAAATAATGGAAATCCTGAAAACCTGACCTGTTTGAGGGCCTTGAGGACTGGAGTTGAGAAACACTGCACTAGCCTAAGAAAGGCATTATTTTTTAATTCCCACGCCCACTCCTTTTCTGAAGTCATGTGGTTACTTTTTTGGATTTTGACTGGATGTTAGTGATCATAGCAGTCTACTGACTACTGAAGTCATGATGTATACTGACATCATGACTCCACCCACCAAGCTCCAGACAACAGACCCACCCACAGAATCTGCAGTTTTTCAGTTCTTATAACAGACAGAGGGGAGACATTTGACAGGTAAGGATACATGCAGGAGGCATGTATATCCTTATAGATCAGCACTATGGCAGTAGTTTAGAAAGGATGAGAGTGGCTTTACATCCACTTTAATGACACCAAAACGCATCTAGCAAATGCGCATACGTTTATGCCTGCTAAAATGGCAATTTTAAAAATCATGGCAGCACCCCTTGGCGTGTTTCATGCACATAGAGAAAAAAAAGTTGACACGTGGGAATGTGCAAAAAAGTGTGTGCGTTTGGATACACCTACTGGTTGGTCGAGCCCTCAGAATTGTGCGTTAGTCTAAAAACTGCCTTGACTGAATAAACGTTGAAAAACACTGCCTTATAGGAAGGCTAATTTTCACCTGAAATATTGCCAGTTCTTTTATACACACCAATCAATGATTAAAGCTTACTGAGCTCTACTTTGAGAGAACAGAGGATGGGACAAGAAGAACAATTAAAGCTCCCCTACCTTCTCCTCTCTGTGACTTTATTCAACTCTGCTGTATAATTAAACTCATAGATTTCAGCTATAGCGAGATGCTATAAAGCACTATCGGATAATTGCAAAGACCATTAATAAACCTTGCAGAAAGATAAAAAGATCCAATTTATTCCCCTGGATTACAAAAGATGGAAAAAATAGATCACTGCAACATGTTTTTATTAAAAGAAAAAGAAAATTCATCAGAACTGAAAGGAAAAAAATAAAAATAACACTGAGTTTTCTGTTAAAAAGATATAAAAAAAATACTAAGAAGTTATCATGCACAAAGGACCAACTTCAGTTACCATTAAAAATATTCATATGAGCGTAGAGAGGAAACTGTCATTTCCAAACCACAATTCGCAGAAGTGATTTGCTGATGTCACAAACCCTCTCCCATTTTCCTTACTGAGAAAAGCGAATTGCACGGCCACATAAAATCATTTCCTTAAAACGTCTACTTTTTATACCTCTTTTTGTCTTATTTTATCATTTTACAGTAATTACTAAACAAACAGGTTTTAGAGATATGTAAAGTGATATTATTTTTAACAATTTCTACTGCTAAAATATAGACTAAGGACCCGTTGACACCAGAACACAGTGTGGAAAACCTGTGTTCTGTGTGCGTTTTCAGCACTGTGTTCGAAACACATTGGGTGTGCGATCTGCTATGAGTGTCAATGTATTCCTAGCAAAACCCCATACGCAGATCACAAATGTAGTATGTATGCTTGTACTGGATCGTATGATACTGCTGTGCCATGCGACATGGTTGCAGTGCGGTATTAAAAGTAGTGCATGCACTACTTTTGGTGCTTAAACAATTGTGACAGAATCTGCACCAATCTTTCAACGTAGGGGCTTTGCTATATGTAAAAATACAGGATGTACTGGAGAAGGGGTCCCAGTATTCTATCCTTCTTTAGAATATTCCAATGATTTTTTTTTTTATTTGTTCTACCTTTCTGAACTGTACATTGTAGTACAAGATCACTTTGTACTCAACCCCTACATTTGTACGTTAATGGCCATCTTGTACCAATAATCTTAACCCTCTGTCTGAACAGTGCTGATTGGCCCTGTGACGATCACATGCACCCTCCCAAGAAAAAAACAAAACAAAAACTAGCAACCCACACCTAACTGAGCATGTGCAAAGCAACTCCAAATACTCTGTCTTATCAGGAGATGGATTGGAGACTGTGGAAGAAGGGGAGGATCAGAGAAGAAAGGATCAAATAGCCTTTTCGTCACTGCCTCCTGTGACAAAGTCGGAAGTGACGCAACGCATCGGGTGTGACTTGTGCGGCAACCGGAAGTGTCACAAATACATTGCGAGAGCGAGTGGAGTCTTCCTGGAAAGGTCGTAAGCCAGTGTGGAGTTGGTGAGACTCCTACAAAGACTGCTGCAATAAACAAAGATAATAACATGCACAATGCCTGATGCAAGATGTTTGAAATGCAAGTGGGTTATGAGCCATTTAAAAAAAAAAAAAAAAAAAGATTGAGTGGTGATATTATCACATTAGTGGAGCCCTTCTTTTCTCTTTTATATACCCATTGATGTGTACTCATGCTGCAAGAGGGGTGGAAAAGTAGAGTGGCTTACCAAGGAGATTTTCTACAACTGAAAGAATGCATTAGGGTGAAAAACCATGGGACTCTACAACCCCTTTAAGCACTCTTTAACTACTTGTCCACCGTCAAATGACGGCGGGCGGAGGACTCCATTATCCTGACATCACGTCACATGACGTGATGTCTTTTTAAAGCCACGGGTGGGTGCGCGCACCCGCCACTCTGCTGGGATCCCGGCGCGAGTGTCCAGCGGCAACGATCACCGCCGGGCACACGCGATTGCCCAGTAACTGAGCGGGGACGTGGAGCTCTGTATGTAAACACAGAGCTCCACGTCCTGTCAGGGAGAGAGGAGACCGTTGCTGTGTCCCTTGTACATAGGGACACAATCGGTCACCTCCCCCTACAGTTAAAACACTCCTAGGACACATATTTAACCCCTTCCCCGCCCCCTAGTGGTTAACCCCTTCACTGCCAGTCACATTTATACAGTAATCAATGCATATTTATAGCATTGTTCACTGTATAAATGTAAATGGTCCCAAAAATGTCAGAAAAGTGTCCGAAGTGTCCCCCATAACGTCGCAGTCCCAATAAAAAAAAAAAAAACGCAGATCGCCGCCATTAATAGTAAAAAAATAAAAAAAATGCCATAAACTATCCCCTATTTTGTAAACACTATAAATTTTGCGCAAACCAATCAATAAACGCTTATTGCATTTTTTTTTTTTACCAAAAATAGGTAGAAGAATACGTATCGGCCTAAACTGAGGAAAAAATATTTGTTTTATATATTTTTTGGGGATATTTATTATAGCAAAAAGTAAAAAATATTGTTTTTTTTAAAAAATTGACGCTCTATTTTTGTTTATAGCGCAAAAAATAAAAACCGCAGAGGTGATCAAATAGCACCAAAAGAAAGCTCTATTTGTGGGAAAAAAAGGACGCCAATTTTGTTTGGGAGCCACGTCGCACGACCGCGCAATTGTCAGTTAAAGCGACGCAGTGCCGGAAGCTTACATTTTGTCTGGGCAGGAAGGGGGTGTAGGTGCACAGTAGACAAGTGGTTAATAAAGCCTTTAAATGTTACCATGTGATCCTGACAACACTATTCTTCTCTGACAGTTTTGAAAGACTTATCACCACAGAGATAAGATAAGGCAGGAGATAGTAGCATCATAAAGTTTGGCACTTCTGTTTGAGAGCGCAATAGAAAAAAAATCTAACGTTACTCTATTTCTATTCAAATGCTTATTGGTGACTGGTGCTCTTTTAAGGTTACTGTGTCAATACCATAGATTAGTTCTGAAAAAAGTGTAGCGATTATGCTCGGTTCACAAATACACAATACGAGAACCCATGCAAATCCAGCACGGGTTCCCGCATCGCATAGGACTTGCAGACAGTAGTTGGTTAATGAGTTAAATCATATCTTAATATAGCGCAGTCTTACCCGAAGGGTTCCTAAGCGCATAGCAGAGTTCCTGGCAAAAGAGGACCCAGGAACCAGAAGCGGCACAGAGCGGCAGAAAAGGTGGAAGAGAGAGGCTACACAGGGAAGGCTTGCGTGAAAAGCCAAGTCTTCAGTAACCCGCGCAAGACCAGAATAGTAGGGGCCTCCTGGAGCTCGACAGGAAGGCTATTCCATAGAATGGCACCCTGGTGGGAGAAGGCCCGGCCACCACGCTGGATCTTCTTGGGCACCGAGATGTAAAGGAGATCAATGCCGGTAAATCCGAGTGATCCAACAAAAGCTTGTTTATGAAAACGAGAGCAGAGATAGCTTGGGTCCAGGCCTCTCATAATCTTAAACATAATACATCCAGCCTTAAATAACTTGCGATAGTGGACCGGCAGCCAGTGCAAGGCGAGGACGACAGGGGCGATATGATCCCCTCAGCGGGACATCCATGAGTAACCTAGCCACAGCATTTTGAATAAGTTAAAGCTTCTGCACTGTAAAAAATAGGTAAAAAATGTGCAACCAAAAAAAGCAAACAAAGTGTCCTGTTATAAAGTGTAAAAAACACATACAAATAAATATATATAACTATGAATTTGTGAACCCAACGAATAAAAGGGTGCAGATGGAAAACAAAAATAGTGTCCACTGCAGCTGATGTTGATTTGGTGTAATCACGGGGAAAAGCTTCATCCAGCAATACCATCCAAAAAATTTCAGCCGTTGGTACACATTTAAACAGAGGGGCCGCTTACCAGATCAGGTGGACCTCTATTTCTGAGGTCTTATGGGCTCAGCAGACCAGGGGTCACTCAAGGGGATCCTCGTTGGCTAGGCACTGATGTAGTAGCGTATCCGTTTTCCTTCAGGCTTCCCCGAGCTGTGATAGATCCTATTACAGGTAGTCTCAGCTTCCGATTGAATAGCGTGATGTACTGGTATGTTAAAGGAAGAGCAAAAAAAGCTTCATGGTGCAGTAAGGCCTCGTACACACGAGTAAATAGATTTGTTCAAAACGGTCTGTCCGACCGATTTGAACAAATCTGTCTGCTGGCATTTTGGTTTGCTCGCGTGTACACACGAGCAAACCAAAATCCCCGCCAGCAGACAGCGCGCTGACGTGTTGGTGACGTTGACGCCGCCACGTCACCGCACCAGGAAGTAAAACACTTCCGCACATGCGTCGAAACCATTTGGCGCGTGTGCGAGAAGACATGTCTGCTGGTTAGCGTACTAACCAGCAGACATGTCGGGCCGACGGGTTCCCAGCCGACAGATTTCAAAGCATGCTTTGAAATCTGTCGGGTGGCCAAATCCGTCTGTTTGCCCGTACACACGATCGAATCTGTCTGCTGAAACGGTCTAGCAGACCATTTCCAGCAGACAGATTTGATCGTGTGTACGAGGCCTAAGATTTAAATAATGCAAAACCCCTTTTATTGACAAAGCAGGTTTACCGACATCAGGTAAAAGCTTGTTCAGCAGAACAGTTTAAAAGCAGGTAAAAACATCCAGCAGCGGCTCAGGCCGATCAGCTGGGGCTTGGTGACGCCAGGTATTATTGCTCCGCCCGACGCTGCGTTTCTCCTCACAAGGCATCAACAGGGATATCCCTGTTGATGCCTTGTGAGGAGAAACGCAGCGTCGGGCGGAGCAATAATACCTGACGTCACCACGTGATTTTTCCCATGATTACACCAAATCAACATCAGCTGCAGTAGACACTATTTTTGTTTAATACCATCTGCACCCTTTTATTTGTTGGGTTCACAAATTCATAAAATATATATATATATGTGTATTGTTTACACTTTATACCAGGACACTTTGTTCGTTTTTTTGGTTGCGCATTTTTACCTATTTTTGACATGTATGTATAGCCGTTTATTCCAGCTATTTTGTATTATTGCAGCACCAGTAATTTTTTTCGATTGAAACACTATTTTCCCTCCTGTTAGGTTGGGAAACTTATATTAGTACAGAACCATTGTGTGGTGGGTCATATGTAAGTCATGGGTGACACATTTAGACCTCAATTTTTATTAATTAGCACGGTTCACACTGATCACTCCTGCACT
Organism: Rana kukunoris; assembly: GCA_029574335.1. Taxonomy (NCBI): domain Eukaryota; kingdom Metazoa; phylum Chordata; class Amphibia; order Anura; family Ranidae; genus Rana; species Rana kukunoris. The sequence goes on from CM056051.1 coordinate 134,029,449, forward strand.
TACATCGTTGGCAATCCCAGATAAGGAGTTTAGCTGCCAGTGACATGCACTGATGACCTTTTTTACCTAAGGAGCCAAAGTTAAAAAATGAATCTAGGACAAATCCCAGATCACAGACCTGAGGGGCCACCTCCGGAGCAGCACCGAATGAGGGAGGCTAAAAGGTGGGATACCTGGGGAGGTGGACAGATCGCTGAAGATGATCACCTCAGTTTCCATGTGTTAATGGCCTCCAAACAGCTGTCAAGGGTAGCATCAGCTGTCTGGTACCTAGTAATCTTTAGGTAAACCTGGGTGTCATCCGCATAAATGATGTGATGGATGGCATGGGACTTTAGCAGTTCGGCAAGGGGCCTCATATAGATATTAAACAGCAGGGGAGACAAGGTAGAGCCCTGTGGCACTCCGCAATCCAGGGTGGTGTACTTGGAGTAAAAGGGGCCAGTCTTGACTCCCTGAACTCTGCCCTCTAAGAGGCCACCCATGCCAAAGGCGACCCACTCATACCCAAAACAGATCTTATCCGCTCCAATAAGATTCCATGATTTATGGTATCAAACGCCAACGACAGATCAAAGAGAACCAGAGCTACTGAGTCACCCCTGTCCAAGCTGTGAAGGACATCATAATAAACACAGATGAGGCTCATCTCGGTTCCATGTCCAGGTTGAAATTCGTCCAAAAGATGGAAAGACTCAAGGTAAGCCTGTAGCTGGATAACCACCAGGCACTCCATCACCTTGGAAATCGGCCTGTAGCTGCCCAGTATGTCCGGGTCCAAGTTAATTACACCCCCAGACCAGTTTGCATATCGCAGTGTGAACTGACCATTTGGACATGAATCGGATCGCATGGATAATAACAACCGTGTAGTCTGATTCTGCTGCGGACCAAAAAAAAGGTCCTGCACAACTTTGGTCCAAATGCAATGCGAATTCAGGCATACATTCTGTATGGCTGAATTTGCATCACACAGACATTGTATGCGATTTGCACTTCAGTGCGATCCGAATCAGCAGTGTGAACCCAGCCTTAAAAGCTATAGTACAGGGCTCATCCGTATCTCTAATGCTAGTGCAGCATTACAAACTAGTTACAGGGAGCACCACTCATCTCATCCTATTCCATTCTGCAGCTTGACAAAACATTTGTGGATAGCAAAATACCTATGTAAGCGGAGCAAGCAAGAAATTAAAAACAGATTGGCAGCATTATATTAACTTCAAAAGGTTTGGTATGTGTGTTCGGGTGTTTAGAATCCTGAAGTTTCCAGTTTGAAATGGGCAAATTGGCTAGTCTTGAAGTTGTTAAATTACTGTATTAGAAAAGGACAGACAGCTCTTCATAAGAAAACAAGCGGACCTTTGTTCATTGGACATGACTAATACAAGACTTTATTTATGTACATCCAGACTGGTAATTTGGCAGCTGCAATTTTTTGTAATTAAATGTTTAGAAGTTGTATACACATCTTGTAAAAGTATACAATACACACACACACACACACACTATGAGCTCTAGGGTATAATCCAAGGTGCGAATAGTAATGGAAGTGAGGGACTTCCATCAGGTTTTAGCACTAGGTTGGCAAAGCTACTGTACGATACTTCACCAATAATGGAGAAAAGGAGCAAAACACAATGGGGGTTATTTACTAACGGAAAAGCCACTTTGCATCGCAAGTGCACTTGAAAGTGTAGTCGCTGTAGATCAGAGGGGGACATGCAAGGAATATAAAAAGCATTTTAGCTTGCACATGGATGATAAAATCAGCAGCCCTTCCCTTTATTTCATATCCCAAGTGCACTTGTAGTGCAAAGTGGATTTGCCTTTCGTAAATAACCCCCAATCACTTGCACTCAGGTTTCCATTGGGCAATAAGGGCTCAGGAATCCCAAGTGAGATGTATGGACAAGCTTCAAAAAACACACCACAACTCTAGACAAGGGTTGATCTACAATTGAATGCAAGATAAAAAGCACAGTACTGGGCACTAGAGCTGCAGTAATGTGATTCTGGCTAAAATGAGAATCACAATTTTTTGTGTAATATCGTCTTTCACATTATACAAAAAAAAAAAAAGTATGTGTATTTAAAAGAAAATGTGCTTAAGAAAACATTGCGCAAATTCGGTGTGACATAAAATATTGCAACAACCACCATTTTATTCTCTAGGGTCTCTGCTAAAAATTATATCTATCTATCTATCTATATCATGTTTGAGTGTTCCAAGTGATTTTCTAGCAGAAAATAGTGATTTTTACTTGTAAGCAACAGATGTCAGAAAAGGTTGGTCTTTAAAGTGGAAGTTCACCCTCAAAAAAAATTCTGACATCACATACTGCGCGTCACAGGTTGCCGAAAAACCCCGAACGTTGGTGCGGCTCTATACGGCGCCTGCGCACCGACGTTCTGGTTCTGACGGCAACCTGTGATGCGCAGTATGCGCCGGTCGGAAGCCTGTCAATCACAGGCAGTGCTTGGGAACGCCCAGCCCCGCTGGAGAGCCGGGGGGTGAAAATCGTGATACGAGGTATGTGCTGAGAAAAAAATAACACCGGCATTCTGTCGGTAGGATGGCTGCACTCCATGTGATGTCAGAAAATTTTTTGAGGGTGAACTTCCACTTTAAATGGTTAAGCTTCCTTCATCTGGAGTTCTTTCCTTTGATAAAAGAACGAAGAGCTACATTATTTCACTTATTAGCATGTTATAAAACCTGTCAGGCTGCCTGGATTTTTTCCCAGCTGTGAGAACTCTCTGCACTTGTTAGAAAGATGGTGACATGCTGTTTCGAAGATCGGGAATGGAAAAAGATCGCGATTTTGATTCTTAACGATTAACCACTTAAGACCCAGACTAAAATGCAGGTAAATGACCTGACCCTTTTTTGCGATTCGGCACTGCGTCGCTTTAACTGACAATTGCGCGGTCGTGTGACGTGGCTCCCAAACAAAATTCCCGTCCTTTTCTTCCCACAAATAGAGCTTTCTTTTGGTGGTATTTGATCGCCTCTGCGATTTTTATTTTTTGCGCTATATACAAAAATAGAGCGACATTTTTGAAAAAAAAAAAAACAATATTTTTTACTTTTTGTTATAAGAAAAATCAAATAAAACTAAATTTTAGTCAAACATTTAGGCCAAAATTTATTTAGCCACGTCTTTAGTAATAAAAAAAAAAAAAAAAAAAAAAAAAATCGCAATAAAAAAAAAAAATAGCTACCTAGCGGGAACAGCGACACTAATACAGCGATCAGAAAAATGATCGCTTAGTGATGCTGGTAATAGGGAGTGAAAGGGTTAACAAGGGCGGTGATCAAGGGCAGGGAGATGTATTCTGTGTCTCTGCAAAGCAGGAACTAGAATCTATCTCTTCCACTAGTAAGAGCAGCACATTGTGTGTGTGTTTTTTTTTTTTACACACACACACACACACACACACACAGGCTAGGCGACAGTGTTGTTAACCTTTGATTGCTCTAGGTGTTTAAACCCTTCCCAGCCAGTGTCCTTAGTATAGTGACCGTGCATATTTTTAGCTCTGATCACTGTCACTGGTTCCCACAGTGTCAAAGGTGTCAGTGTTAGATTGTTCGCTGCAATATTGTAGTCAATATAAGCCGCTGATCGTCGCCATTGCCAGTATTAAAAATAATCATAGGTATTTTTTAACAAAAACATGCAGTGGCCTAAATTTATCAAGAAATTCGATTTTTTCTAAAAAATGTTACTGGGTATGTTTTATAGCAGAAAGTAAATATATATATACACACACACAAAAAAAATTTCTTCCCCAAAAATTTTTTTGTTTACAGCACAAAAAAAATTAAAATAAATGTACGCAATGGTGATCAAATACCACCAAAAGAAATATATATATATATATATATATATATATATATATATATATATATATATATATATATATATATATATATATACACACACACACACACACACACACACACACACACACACACGATAATTGGGTACAGTGTCCCAATTGTCAGTTAAAATAAAGTAGCGCTGCATCGCAAAAAACATACATGCCACATTAATATTTATGATACCAAAATAAGTGTGTGCTGTAAATTGTTTCCGTTCTTCTTGCTGGAGGCTGCCATTTTGCTGGTTCCTCCCCACTTGTCATGCCTAGAATCACTAAAGGAGTGTACCCCTCCATAAATCGCTTTGAAACATTTCCTCCAACTAACTTTTGTATTTCTGAGCCAGAAGGTGGGGCATAGGGCAGGGTACTTGTGATAGCTTCAAGAAACTATGCTAAACTAGGACCCTGCCAGCTACTCAGACCAGCCTTTATTAAAGCTGCATTTAGCATGTTGATGGTGGAGGCGAGAGGAGTAGGGAAGTTAAAATTAAACCAGATTACATTTTAGTTATAAAGCCACCGAAATCAAGTCAAATTAAAGTATTTTCAATAGTTGCATTTAAAAATACATGCATTTTTTTTAAATATAAATCACTTTGAGATAAAGAGCTGCTAGAAGGTATAAAGTGATACTTCAAGAAAAACACTTAACCATCACCCAACCATCCAGGAAGTCTAGCAAGCCCTTAATCAATGTGCCATTCATAAAGGTCAGCACTTCTAAATCTGCTGACATTTTGCTTGAGATGTGCAAAACTTAAAACTAGTGATAAACAGAAATTCACATAAAAAATTTAATATAAATCAGAGATAAAATGTATGTGTGCATGGACAGGCAGACATATTACAACCCCAATCCCCAAAAAGTCGGGACACTGTGTAAAATCTACATAAAAATAGAGGGCCAGATTCTCATAGATTTGCCCTGGCGTAGCGCAAGCCATTTACACTACGCCGCCGCAACTTAACAGAGCAAGTGCCGTATTCTCCAAGCACTTGCTCCGTAGTTTGCGGAGGCGTAGTGTAAATGGCCCAGCATAAGGCCGCGTAATTCAAAGGGGCCGGCTTGTATTTAAATTAAGCGCGCCCCCGCGTCGATCGAAACTGCGCATGCGCCGGCCGGGGAAAAAGCCCAGTGCGCATGCTCTAGCTCACGTTGGAAAGCGTCGTTGAAAACGACGTGATCGTCACTTACGCAATGCCCTAATCGCGAACGAGTTAGTAAAACGACGCAACCGACGGAAAAAGCCGACACTGACCCGACGCCATACTCAACATGGTATCCGACGGCACTGCGTAAGGTTACTCCACATATTAGCAGGGGTAACCTTACGCGGACGAAAACGATGTAAGCGACGACGGGGCGGCGTAAAAGCGTTTGGGAATCGGCGTATTGGCCTCATTTGCATAGGCAAATGGAAAACAACGTAAAGGCCACCTAGTGGCCGGAGTTGTCATTACATCTACGACCTGCAAGTGTAATTGTATTACACTTGTCGGATCTTCACCCGTATCTATGCCTAAGTGATTGTAGGAATCACTCGCATAGATACCCGGGGGAAAAAACGGCGATACGACGGGGTATCCGAGATAACCCGTCGTAGCGCCTCTGAGAATCTGGCCCAGAATGTAATGATTTGCACATTTCAAACCTATATTTTATTCAAGATAAAGAAAAAAAAAATAGAAAATATATCATATGTTTAAACTGAGAAAATTTACAACTTTACGGAAAAAATAAGGTAAGTTTTAAATTGATGGTAGCAGTACAAAAATTATGTGATAGGGCCAGAAACGCGTCAGCCATATTGGTGTCAAGGGTCGGATTGGCAGGTGCCGTGAGGTCCAGTTTCAGCTGTTTTTAAATGCGCTTACTTCTGAATGTTTGTAAGTAAGACCATTGCTTTTTATTTCATGTTTATTAAAAATTTTAAGTGGTAATGCACAAGGTCGGTGCGCCCTCCTTTCTTTTCTTTACCATGGGGTAAAGCCTGCTGGGTTGAACGAAAAAACAAACAAAAAAAAAAATTCTCGTTCTGTGAGCCTACCACAGGTCTGTCCTCATCAACATATAACGCAAGAAGCCCAGCCAGTAAATGAATCCCTAAAGTCAACCACACATGGATTGAAATTTGGCCAGGTCCTTTATTGATTGGCGGATGTTAATGGACATGTGACCACCGGCAGCCGATCCACCAAAAACTGTCCTGGTCTTCTCTACATCAGCAGAGCGGACACGGACCTGTCAATCGCCTTCTCAGAGGGGATCAGCAGAGATGTCCCTTTGCCAAGCAGGCAAATCTGTTGGCCAAGTCCGCCAGTGGAAAAGAACCTGGCGCGGGTGCTCCGATCATGTCTGCCTGTCAGTTTTTCAGGCGGACCTGATCGGACGCTCAATGCACCTCTATGGAGCAGTAGATGTCAGTGGTGACATGTCCGCTGACATCCACTGGTATCCCCTCTGTTCCTGTGTGCAACCCAGACAGGTGAAAACCCTATTTTCCATCCATCTGGAGAATCAAATCAGATCAGATTTATATGGACAGGTGGTCCATTTTCATCTGATCGCCATAGAGGAGAGCGGGGCTCTGACAACTCTGTCTCCCCACAGTGAGCAGAGATGGACCGGTCATCCACCTGCTCAGCGTGGATCAGCAGACCAATCCCTGCTGAGCAAAGTGGAGTCCGTTCACAGACAAGCCCATGTGAAGGGACCCTAAGCCTCATGCCAATTATGATAACCGACTTGCTGGTTTTGAAACCGTTTTGAAATACTCGCCTACCCTGGAGAAAATACTGCTCCATGATCTCTTTAATCACATCATGAAAAATGCAAAATGGTCACATTATCACTGTGGAAGGAAAAGGTCAGCCAATTTGAATGGCTTAACCCATAGGTCTTCAAACTACGGCCCTCCAGTTGTTCAGGAACTACAATTCCCATCATGCCTAGTCATGTCTGTGAATGTCAGTGTGTTACAATGCCTCATGGGATGTGTAGTTCTACAACAGCTGGAGGGCCGTAGTTTGAGGATCCCTGGCTTAACCCCTGTGGCAGAGATTATCCACTTAAGACCCGGACCTTTATGCAGGTAAAGGACCTGGCCAGTTTTTGCGATTCGGCACTGCGTCGCTTTAACGGACAATTGCGCGGTCATGCGATGTGGCTCCCAAAAAAAGTTGGTGTCCTTTTTTCCTCACAAATAGAGCTTTCTTTTGGTGGTATTTGATCACCTCTGCAGTTTTAATTTTTTGCGCTATAAACAAAAATAGAGCGACAATTTTGAAAAAAATTCAATATTTAATTTTTGCTATAATAAATATCCCCCAAAAAGATATACATTTTTTTTCCCCTCAGTTTAGGCCGACACGTATTCTACCTATTTTTTGTAAAAAAAAAAAAAAACGCAATAAGCGTTTATCGATTGGTTTGCGCAAAATTTATAGCGTTTACAAAATAGGGGATAGTTTTATAAAAAATATTTTTTTTACTACTAATGGCGGCGATCAGCGATTTTTTTCGTGACTGCGACATTATGGCGGACACATCGGACAATTTTGACACATTTTTGGGACCATTGTCATTTTCACAGCAAAAGAATTCTATAAAAATGCATTGTTCACTGTCAAAATGACAATTGCAGCTTGGGAGTTAACCACTAGGGGGGCGCTGTAGGTGTTATGTGTGACCTCATATGTTTTTCTAAATGTAGGAGGGCGGGGCTGGATGTGTGATCAGGGAACACACGATCAATGAAGCTGCCACTGTGAAGAATGGGGAAGCTGATTTTACACACAGCTCTCCCCGTTCTTCAGCTCCGGGGACCGATTGGCGGACTCCGGCGGCGATCGGGTCCGAGGGTCCTACGATCACGGAGCTTCGGACCAGGTCGCAGGCACACGGCCGCGACCCATGGCTGGGCACTTGAGGACATACAGGTACATGCTTATGCCTAGCTGTGCCATTCTGCAGACGTATATCTACGACGTAAGTGGTTATAGGACCATTTACACAGTAAATGCAGCACTGAAGGGGGCCTGCTGTAGCATTTTCTCCAAGACAGATTCAGCCTTTTTAACCATTATCTACCCCCACCAAGACTGATTGGCTTTATATACAATTATAATACGTGTTCAATTCATTCTCATTTTTTTTTAAATTAACTTTTTTTATATTTGTGTTACTGTACACTGCCTTTGTTCTCATCTATATAATCAATGGGATATTGGTTGCTGCACGTTATACCATTAGTACTAAAAGTAATTAAACAAACATTCCGCTTATTCCCAGTATGGTTTTTAAAACACAGTAAATCACTTGGGTCATTTGCAAATGAAACCCATTTTTCTATTCAACGGTGATCTGCATGAACAAGCGGTTTGTTTTGAGGTTGTGCAATATAATGGAAAGACATAGCTTGCTACATTCTAATAAAATTACAAATGGCTTTCTTAACATTCCCACCGTATTGTTTTCTCCCGTGTCCAATACAGCAGTACCAGGAACATAGCTGGACATGCTCAACAGCCATGTCAAGGCTTGTGAGCCAATCAATAATTCATGCACTGCCTGGATGTGTATTTGATCGCCTGTGCTCCAAACATCTGTATGTTTTCATCAAACATTCTGACTCTGGTTCGATGGCTACTGACCATCCGAATCCGGCTTTGCTGCTTGAAAACAGAAATGCACTGCAAGACCCTCTGGCACAGCCTATGTATATTTCATGCTCAGCAAACAAGAAATGAGAGATGACTGTGGATGGATCTCGAAAGTTATTTTGCTAAAAATTGCAATAATCCATTTCTAATTATAGCTCTCATTTATTTTTAGAATGTTAGCTTTGTAGAAATTCATTTTCTAGAAAACCTTTAAAAATACTGCAAAAAATTGTGCAGTCCCATAGGAACACTTTTTGTGCACACTAGAATGAAAAAAAAAACACATTAAATAAAAAGGAACCACTTTAATATTACAGTGAAACCTTGGATTGCGAGCATAATACGTTCCAGGAGCATGCTTGTAATCCAAAGCACTTGCATATCAAAGCAAATTTCCCCATAAGAAATAGTTGGTTCACACACAGAAGGCGCGTCAGGCGGCTCAGCCGCCTGACGGGTCGCTTCCCATGTAATGCAATGGGAGCGGTCTAATCGCAAGTCGCTCCGACTTAGAAATTTACTCCCTGTATGACTTCAGGGGCGGCTCGGGGCGACTTGCATTGACTTCTATACAGAAGTCGTCTTGCAAATCGCCTCTCAAGTCGTCCTCAGGATGACTTGCAAAGCCTCCCCTGGAGTAGTGCCGCATATGTTTGAACCGACTCTTAGGCCTCGTACACACGATCAAATATGTCTGCTGGAAACGGTCTACTAGACCGTTTCAGCAGACAAATTCGATCGTGTGTACGGGCAAACAGACGGATTTGGCCACCCGACAGATTTCAAAGCATGCTTTGAAATCTGTCGGCTGGGAACCCGTTCGCCCGACATGTCTGCTGGTTAGTACGCTAACCAGCAGACATGTCTTCTCGCACACGCGCCAAATGGTTTCGACGCATGTGCGGAAGTGTTTTACTTCCTGGTGCGGTGACGTGGCGGCGTCAACGTCACGTCACCGACACGTCAGCGCGCTGTCTGCTGGCGGGGATTTTGGTTTGCTCGTGTGTACACGCGAGCAAACCAAAATGCCAGCAGACAGATCTGTTCAAATCGGTCGGTCCGACCGATTTGAACAGACACATTTGATCGTGTGTACAAGGCCTTAGCCTATTTCTGACATTTGGTGTTTACAAGTTAAAATCTGTATTTTTTGCTAGAAAATTAGAACCCCCAAACATTATATATATATTTTTTTAGCAGAGAAACTAGAGAATAAAATGGCGATTGTTACAATATTTTATGTCACAAGGTATTTGTGCAGTGGTGTTTTAAAAGCAACTTTTTCAGAAAAATTAAAAAGTAAAAGTTAGCCCAATTTATTTGTATTATGTGAAAGATGATATTATGCCAAGTAAAGAGATACCAAACATGTCACACTTTATAGTTGCATGCGCTCGTGGAATGGAGACAAACAACGGTACCTAAAAATCTCCATAGGCGGTCCTCTAAAAAAAAAAAAAAATTACGGTTACCGGGTTAGAGTTACAGAGGAGGTCTACAACTAGAATTATTGCTCTCGGTTTGACAATCGCGGCGATACCTCACATGTGCGATTTGAACAACGTTTACATATGCAAAAAAAGACTTCCGTGTGCGTTTTCTTTGCTGCGCAAGCTCGCGTGGACAGGGGCGCTTTAAAAAAATATTTATTTTTATAATATTTTTTTTAAATTCTGATCACTTTTATTGCCGTCACAAGGAATGTAAACATCCCTTGTGACAGTAATAAGTAGTGACAGGTACTCTTTATGGAGGGATCAGGGGTCTAAAAGACCCCAAATCCCTCCTTTGCACTTCAATGTATTCAGATCGCAGAAAACAGCGGTTCTGAAATACAGTGTATTTTTTTAAAATCCGGCACCATTGGCAGCCGAGTAACCCGGAAGTGACGTCATGACCTTGCTTCCGTGTTTACATTTAAGAGACTAAATCAAAGCCATTTGCGGCTTCGATTTAGTCTCTCTCTAGGCGCCGGAGATGGCATGTCCTGAATCCAGCCTCCTGGTGGGACAGGAGGCCCGGTAAGAGCAGCAGAGGGAGGGGGTGTGTCCCCTCCCACTCCTCTGGGATAACAACCGAGCGTCTCTAAAAGATGATACTTGTATAATGCCTGCAGCTACGGGCATCATCCCGGTATAACCCCCAAAAGCGGAGGACGCATATCTGCGTGCACTCGGCGGGAAAGGGTTAAATTCCATATAAAAAGATTATAACAATGCGATAGGTTGTGTAACCATAAAATGTCGATCCACAAATCGAAGCCTCCACAAGGGGATTAGCAAAATTCAGCAGGAGCTAGAGTGTAAAATAAAAAAGAGAGGCTCCTCGTAAGTAATATGGTTACATTTATTGAAGGTACAACATTTAGCAACTCACATGGCTGATGATTAAAAGAGTCACATTCAAGTATGTGGACATCTGGGGTAAAGCTGTCTGCAATCGTAACCGAGAAGACTACCCTGCAGTAGAGCATTCTGAAAGCGAGGCTTGAACCGCTCGTGCAGCGCAGAGTGGAAGGGATGATATCAATGGCGGTGTGGAGGACATCTTTAGCCCGGACGCCTGCACACTTAGATGTGCCTCTTTTAATCATCAACCATGTGAGTTTCTAAATGTAACTGTCGCTACACTTGGAGGCGCCTCTCTTCTCTTTTATACTCAGTTATGACATGACACTACTTGTATATCAAGACATCGCTTGCATATCATGTCAAAATATATTTAAAAAAAAAAAAATGTTGCTTGCCTTGCAAAACGCTCTCAAACCAAGGTACTCTCAAACCAAGGTTTTACTGTACGGTTTATTATTGGTTAAAATGAACAACAGCTCACATTCACAACTACAGCAAAGCAAAAGAGCTCAGCAGCTTGGCAAGCCCCGCAATACTATAAAGGTATAGGTACATTTACAATGGTCACAAGTTCTTAGTGATAGTTTATATTGTTCCAAAGCAAAATAAGCTGGCGCTTCAGTAGAGATCCTCGATGTGATTTATTGTATTAGAAAGCTAAAAACCAGCCTGGCAGGGACGCTAACTTATTTCAGATGTTAAGGGTCTTACTTATAGCCATTTTTTCCTGTAAAATAGAGTCTGTTTTGATGATATTTTTAGGTTGCAGGAAAAGCAGGATTATTTCTGTGCTACCTATGAAACAAAAACCTAATCTTCAAAAAGGAGTGGATTTGCCAGTTGAGCCTCCTTTAGCACAACTGTTAACATTGCTTTAGGTCAAAATTCTACTATGGGTCTCAGTTAAGACTAGGTGCTCATCTGGGCATGTGCCTTTTATACGTTTTTTTGCTGTACATTTTTGATGCCTCTTCTGCATTTTTTAGTAAAAAGAGGAAATACAAAAGAAAAAACTGCTCGCTCCCATTGAAATCTATGCCTATCGCACCTTTCTGCATGAAGAAGGTGCATGCAATGCTTCCAAAATCTCACTGCAAGAAACTTAAATCGGTTGTATACAAGGTTTTTTGTTTTTTTTTACACCTGAAAGGCAAAAGGCATAATGAGCTAGTATGCACCGCCTTGGAACGAGGTGTGGAGAACTTACCTGGTCTACGCCGAGCAAGATGTCATCTTGCCTCAGCGTGTCTTCCGGGTATTGCTGCTCCAGCGATGTGATTTGTTGAAGTGGCGAAGTCTTCACTCCCGCGCACGCATGCGGGAGACTTCATTCCGGCAAGGTCCGGTGGCTGCCGGCCCTCTAGCCGAGGACCCCTGCTGCGCATGCGCCGCTGCAATCAGCGGCGCATTGCGAGGGGAATATCTCCTAAACCGTACAGGTTTAGGAGATATTCTTTTTATCTACAGGTAAGCCTTATTATAGGCTTACCTGTAGGTAAAAGTGATAGTAGAGTTTACTACTACTTTAATAAATGTGAACGGGCCCCTTCGAACACAAAGTTAAGTTGATTGTTGTGTGTTCCTGCGCTTCGACAAATGCGCAAGAAGACACACAGCTGTAAACCTAGCCCAGTGTTTCTCAATTTGTGTCCTAAAGGCGCCCCAACAGGTCATGTTTTTAGGATTTCACTCAGATGAAACCGCTGTGGTAATTACTAATGCTGGCCATACACAAAAACGAACGTTCGGTCGCGAGCGCAAATGATAGTGCCATCATGTAAGGACCGATAAAACGTTCAGTGGACATAAATCAAAAAAAATGTGGTTTGTTTTTTAGTGCAGAAAGTTTGGACGGAAAACACATTAACCTTCCAATTTATCGTTCGTTCGGCAGAAAATTTCCAAATGTGTCCTTCGTTTTTCAGGTCAAAAACAACTTTTCGAAAAATGAAAGAACTGACTGAACGACAAAAATTCGGCCGAATTTTCGTATATTGTTTGGCCAGCATTAGGCAGTAAAACTGATCAAATCACCTGTGCAAAATAATGGTAAGCTGGAAAACATGACCTGTTGGGCCGCCTTGAGGACTGGAGTTGAGAAACACTGATCTAGCCTAAAGTTTAGTAAGCCAAGATTTAGTATTGGAAGTGGTAGACCACTTTAAAATCAGTTTACAGAATAAACACAAGCAACTATCCCATTCGATAAAGACTTTGTCATCTCTGGTTGGTTACAAGATGGAACACTAGCTGTGAATAACTTACATGGAGGAGAAACATTCATTTTAGCCAGTATTTAACAGCCAAGCATGATCTAAAACAGGGGTCCTCAAACTTTTTAAACAGGGGGCCAGTTCACTGTCCCTCAGACCGTTAGAGGGCCGGGTCCATCATTACAAGCTCCCCTTACCATTGCAGCCCCCCATCATCATTACAAGCTCCCCTTACCATCATTACAAGCCCCCCACCATCATACAAGCCCCCCTCACCATTATCACAAGCCCCCCTCACCATTGTAGCCCCCCACAATCATTACAAGCCCATTGCAGCCTTACTGTGCCAAACGATGTCTGACCTGTCTGTGTGTGCATCAGGATCTCCTGCTCCTGCTGTGTCAGAAGATCACTGAAAAGTTTGGGCGCGCTGTGATAAAAGTCACTGTGTCAGAAGATCACTGAAAAGTTTGGGCGCGCTGTGATAGTAGTCCCACCCTCCTCCTAGACTAACTCATGTGATAGACAGAACACTGCGTCTATCACACGAGCTGGTCTAAGAGGAGGGTGGGACTACTATCACAGCGCGCTCAAACTTTTTAGTGAGCTTCTGACACAGTGACTTTTATCACAGCACGCCCAAACTTTTCAGTGAGCTTATGACACAGCAGTCTACCAGCCCTGCATGCAGTGGGCCGGATAAAGGTGCTTGGCGGGCCGCATGCGGCCCGCGGGCCGTAGTTTGAGGACCCCTGATCTAAAAGCTCATCTGACTATGACTAGTATCTAGGAAAAGAAATTACTCATTGCTTTTTCCAACAAATCACACAATATCAGCATTACAACCCAAGAACTTTTTTCTATACTGCAGTCCAAGTACCACTGAATAAAAAAATAATAAAAAAATTTAAGCAATTTGGGACAGTTATTTAAAGCGGAGTTCCACCCAAAAATGGAACTTCCGCTTAACCCACTCCTCATCCCCTTACATGCCACATTTGGCATGTAATTTTTTTTTGGGGGGGGGATTGGGGGCTTCAGGAGGAGTGAGACTTCCTGTCCCACTTCCTCCTTCCGCCGAGGGGCCGGTAAGGCGATTAGCTTAATCGCCTAACTGCAGCCCCTCCCTGTAGGCGATCGCCTGGGACACGTCACAGGCGCAGCGGGTGCTCCCGCGCCGGCCGGGAATGGAGGGAGAGAAGCGGAGCTCCGGCCGGCGCGTCGCTGGAACCGTGGAGAAGGTAAGTGTATGTTAATTGAAAGCCAGCAGCTACACTTTTTGTAGCTGCTGACTTTTAATAAACATGAAAAAAGGCTGGAACACCCATTTAATGGATAAGGGTGCTGTAAATAGATAGTTAATGGGCCATTTACACCACAGCGCTGTGTTAGGGCACCTTAACCACTTGAGACCCGGACCAAAATGCAGGTAAAGGACCAGGCCCCTTTTTGCGATTCGACACTGCGTCGCTTTAACTGACAATTGCGCGGTCGTGCAACGTGGCTCCCAAACAAAATTCGCGCCCTTTTCAATAAAAAAAAAAATAGCTACCTAGCGGGAACAGCGGCACTAATACAGCGATCAGAAAAATGTGACTTAGTGACGCTGGGCGGGGGAGCGATCCGGAGGAGGCGGACAAAAATGATCGCTCGGCCAGCCACGGGGACCGCCTCATGTACCGGGGGGGGGTACCGATCGGACCCCCGACAAGGCACCAATGTATATATATATATACGTGGGTGTGCCTGCCTGTGCCATTCTGCCGACGTCAATGTACATGCAGCGGTCCGCAAGCAGTTAAAGCCATTAATTCATTCTAAATTACACCCCATCATGCTTAAAGCCATTTGCTAACATTGCATGTTTACTACCCTGGAACCTGCGATTTGTATATTATCTGTCTGTACCTGCAGTGACATCAACCATCGTTAACATGTACAAAATAGATTTCAAAGTACATTATTGAGGCCTCATTCACATAGGCGTACTGCAGCATTCACCCTTGATAGGGCAGCGTTTGGAGGCTCCGTGCTTCCCCATGCCGGTTTTCCCATTAAAGTCAATAGGGGTTGGCGGAAGAGGTTGCAGAGCGCAGACAGAGTGCATTCGAGGCCATGCACATTTGGGAGAAGCCGCTGTGTGAAAAACCGACATAAAAGGAACAGCCTGCAAGGGAATGCACGCAACACCTGTACATTTCTGTATGAGCAAACACGGCCCTCACACGGGTCAGGCGTACACTGTAGTAAACCCGTGTAAACAAGGCCTGTAAACAATTTAACTCACCATCATGTAGTAATAAAGATATTCGTATGAATTTTGGAGTTGTCAGCTCTACCTTTTACCGAGGCCTTAAGGGAAACCTGTACCCAGGGAAATAGAAATCACCATTACTTTCACCTACTTCTGAAAATGCAAACGGGCTGTTAATCTAAGTGTTTCAGTTAGTCACTCAACATGTAAAGCTGGCTATAAAACTAGTAGGCCCCATGCACACTGAAGCTGATAAACTGCAGTTAATTGGCGTTTTGTTTTTTGTTTTTTTTAAAACCTATAAACTGCACACTTTGTGTTAATGAGCAGTGGAGTTTATGGGCTTTTTTTTTTGAACGCCAGAAATTTGCATTCAAAGTGCAGTTTTTCCACAGGAAAAACTCAAAAAAATGCAAAACGCCCAGCGTTTTTTTAGCTTTGTTTTATCCATTGGAAAAAAAAAAAAAAGCTAAAAAACGCTACACTGAAAAACGCTATTGCAAAAATGCTAAAAACATTGAAAGGCTCCCTGCAAAGCTACTGGCGTTGTTTATAGCTTTTTTTAGCTGCCGTTGTGCATGGAGTCATATCATTTAGGCTGGGTTCACACTACGATTTTCTATACAGTTTTTGGATACGTTTAAAAAAAAAAACGTATGCAACCGTACAGAAAACCGTGGCCATAGACTTTACATTAAAAAACGTATTTGCCATAAATCATACGGTTGTATCCTGTTTTCAAACCATACGGTTTTTAACATTTTTTTTCCTGGAAAAAAAACGTGGTCTACCACGGTTTTTGGTCCGGTTCAAAAACCGTATTTCAACCGTATACGGTTATTTTAACATAGGACTCTATGAGAACTGTATGTCGTTGCGGTACTGTCCGTTTTTTTCTATACGGTTGTTAACCTTGCTTCCCTTGAAATTTCAATAGAACAACTGAAACTTTATTGAAAAAAAAAAAAAAAATTCCGTTTAAAAAAAGGATGCAACCGTATAGCATACGGTTGAGTACGGTTGGGTCTGTTTTTTAGAATACGTTTTTTAAAAAAAACTGTATCCAAAAACTGTATAGAAAAATCGTAGTGTGAACCCAGCCTCCGTTGGAAATATTTTGTTTTAGTAACATTTGTTTGATTTAAAAGTGGTTACTGGGGTCAAATTGACGTTGGTTTTCACTGACCCCATGGCCTACTTGCTACACATTAACCAAGTCCCCACGAAATGCTATAAATCTTGATACACTTGTTAAACACCGCTCAGGCATCTTTTCCTGGATCTTATAGAAATAGCCTTTGTCACCATCATTTAGCCAATGGTTCACTAAAAAGTGACATAAGCCAGACATGGAAGAGCATACAGAGGAAAAATTCAACAATACCCGGATGCCATGGTATGCCTTCAGCTGTTCCCCTCAGTAGATCTCATCGCTGGATCATCTCTCCAATGGTTCCGTTACCCAAGACTTCACCAGCTGGGCACAAAGCTGTCATATTACCTTTACAGATTCTGCCCCGCTCTTGGGGTGAACCTGACTGATTCACAGCTTCCCATTCTACCTCTCTCCTCCCCATTAATAAAAATGGTGAACATTGTGCAATCTCAACCCTATGTCGGAGAATGGCTGTTTTTTTTTTTGAGCCCATACTAGTTATTAATCTTTGGTATTTTATGTACGGTAGAGCTACTTTTGGATCAAATGAGAATCGCAATTTTTTTGCTTTAGAATAAAGATCACGATTCTCGGCGAAACATCATACAAACAAATTGGGCTAACTTTACTCGTTTTTTTTAATTCATTGAAGTATATTTTTTCCTAAAAAAAGAAAAACAGCTTTTGAAAGATCGCTGCGCAAATACAGTGTGACATAAAAAATTGCAACGATCTTCATTTTATTCTTTACCTCTAGGGTCTCTGTTTTTCGTTTGACAGGTCTGCTCTGCACTTGTTTAACAGGAATCGGGGAAATGCTGTATTAACCACTAGCTGACCAGCTGCCGGAGGTGGCAGGTCGGCTGCACGAAATCACGTAGGTAGACGTCATTTCTCATTTCAGCCATTAGGGGCGTGTGCGCATGCCCGCCGGGCACCCGTGATCGCTTGTTACAGAGCGAGAACCGGGAGCTGTGTGTGTAAACACACAGCTCACGGTCCTGTCAGGTGGAGAAATGACTGTTCGTCTGTTCATAAAATGTATGAACAGCGATCTGTCATTTCCCCTAGTCAGTCCCACCCCCCTTCAGTTCGAACACACACACAGGAAACATAATTAACCCCTTCCTCGCCCCCTAGTGTTAACCCCTTTCCTGCCAGTGTCATTTTTACAGTAATCAATGCATTTTTATAGCACTAATCGCTATAAAAATGCCAATGGTCCCAAAAATGTGTCAAAAGTGTCCAAAGTGAACGCCATAAGGTCGCAGTACTGATAAAAAAAAAAAAAAAATCACTGATTGACGCCATTACTAGTAAAAAAATAAAATATTATTAAAAATGCCATAAAACTATCCCCTATTTTGTAGACGCTATAACTTTTGAGCAAATCAATCAATAAACGCTTATTGTGATTTTTTTTACGAAAAATATGTAGAAGAATATGTATCGGCCTAAACTGAGGGAAAAATTGTTTTATATATTTTTGGGGGATATTTATTACAGCAAAAATTAAAAAAATTTTTTTTCAAAATTGTTGCTCTATTTTTGTTTATAGCGCAAACAATTAAAAACCATCAATTACCACCAAAAGAAAGCTCTATTTATAAAAAAAAAAAAGAAAAAAAAAAAAAAAAGGATGCCAATTTTGTTTGGGAGCCACATCGCACAATTGTCAGTTAAAGCGACGCAGTGCCGAATCGCAAAAAGTGGCCCACTCATTGACCAGCAAAATGGTCTGGGGCTGAAGTGGTTAAGATCATGAATTGTGATAAAGAGATTTTTTAATACAGCTTACCTGTAAAATCTTTTTCTTGGAGTACATCACGGGACACAGAGCAGCATATTCATTACTATACGGGTTATATGGAGTACCTTCAGGTGTGGACACTGGCAATCTCAAACAGGAAGTCCCCTCCCTATATAACCCCCTCCCATAGAGGAAGTACCTCAGTTTTGTAGCAAGCAGTATGCCTCCCAAAAATGTTCCCCAAAAGAAGGGTGGGAGCTCTGTGTCCCGTGATGTACTCCAATAAAAAGATTTTACAGGTAAGCTGTATTAAAAAATCTTTCTTTCTCGTACATCACGGGACACAGAGCAGCATATTCATTACTATATGGGATGTCCGAAAGCAATGCTTTAATGAGGGGAGGGAGACATCTTCCAAAAAAGGATTTAATTTAGAGGTATACTCAAATACTAGTAAATCCAACTTAGACAAGAAATGTAAATCTCAAATCTAAATCAAGGGAGCCCCCTCAGATCCTGAGGAGCTTGAATCGCGGCCTGTAGTACTGCCTGCCAAAAGGCTGTATCCGCATTCCTTCTTACGTCCAATTGATAAAAATTTTGTAAACATGTGGACTGACGACCACGTTGCTGCCTTGCATATTCGAGCCATAGAGATCTAATGATGTGCTGCCCAGGAGGTGCCCATGGCCCTGGTAGAATGGGCCTTTACCGACAAAGGAGGAGGCAACCTCTTCAAACTGCAGGCCTGAACGATTAATTGTTTAATCCATCTTGCGATGGTGGATCAAGCAGCTGCCTGACCCATCTTGGGCCCTTCCGGTAAAACGAACACCACATCTGTTTTCCGAACCTTCTCTGTAGCTTTAAGATAGGCCTTTATGGCCCTGACAATATACAACGTATGCAGCAACCCCTCCTTTCTAGAGGTGGGTTTTGGAAAGAAGGATGGAAGTACCACATCCTAGTTCAAGTGGAAACTGGCTATAACCTTTGGTAGAAAGGAAGGATGAGGACGGAAACCCGCCCTATCCTTATGTAAAATGAGATATGGTTCCTTACAAGATAAGGCTGCCAATTCCGATACTCTCCTGGCCGAAACTATGGCGATCAGAAATACCGACTTTCTAGTCAGTAAAACCAAAGGTACCTCAGCCAACGGCTCAAAGGGTTGTTTCTGTAGAGTTGACAGAACAAGATTTAAGTCCCATGGACAAAGTGGTGATTTGACCGGAGGATTAACACGTAAGACTCCCTGTACGAAGATCTTAACCAGCGAGTGGGCGGCCAGCGGCCTCTGAAACCACACTGATAAGGCTGAAATCTGTCCCTAGATCGTGCTTAATGCCAGGCCTTTATCCACTCCTAGCTGGAGAAAACTTAATCCTCTATCAATTGTATACTTGCGGGAAACCCATCTCTTCGCCTCACACCAGCCTACGTAGGCCCTCCAAACCCTGTAACAAAATTACCCTGGAGGCCGGCTTTCTAGCCTTAATGAGGGTAGGGATTACCTGCCTAGACAGACCTCTACCCCTGAGAATCAGGGATTCAGCCGCCAGGCCGTCAAATTTAGACGCCGTAATGCAGGGTGGAGGATCGGGCCTTGTGAGAGTAGGTCTGGCCATAGAGGAAGAGTCCAAGGGCCTCCCGCTGCCAATTTCAGGACTAGTGAGTATTATGCCCTCCGGTACCAAGCTGGGGCTACCAGGATAACCGGCCTGTGCTATGATCCTGCGCAACAGGCGGGGTAGTAACTGCAGCGGGGGAAATGCATATAGAAGTTATGATTGATGCCACGGGCAAACCAACACATCGGTTCCGCAGGCCATAGGGTCCCTCGTTCGAGACATGAACCTGTCTAGCTTCTTGTTGAATCCTGATGCCATGACATCCACGTCTGGCACTCCCCACTTGTGGATGCAGAGACCACTCCCCCGGCGACAGGGTTTGGCGACTTAGGAAGTACGCCTGCAGGTTGTCCACCCCGGGAATGAATGTCGCCGATATGCAGGTTACATAAACCTCTGCCCACCGACAAACCAAGCTCATCTCACTCTGAGTGGCTTGACTCTTGGTTCCCCCTTGGTGGTTCACATATATGCCACCGCTGTGGCATTGTCTGAATGACTTCTCACCGAGGACCCCTGTAATCTGGATGTCTATGCCAGGAGGGCTAGCCGAGCCGCTCTGATCTCCCAGACCTTGATGGGCAGCTGCCTCTCCGCCTCTGCCCAAGTTCCTTGGCGAGTGAACCCGTTCAAGACCGCTCTCCAGCCTTCCAGACCACTGGGCAGAAAGACTCCCCTTCAGAAGGTTCTGAGGGTTTAACCACCAGCATAGACTCTGCCGGACCTTTAATGACGGCGTCAAAGGAAACTCCAAGGCCTTTGCTCCCTTGCTCCAAGCTGCTAGAATTGCTGTCTGTAGGACGCAAGTGTGGAAGCGTGCGGTATCGCCTCGAACATGGCCATTAGTTTGCCTAGTAATCGCATACATAGGCGAATAGTTGGTTCTCTTTTGCTTAGAACCAACTGAATCGATCTTTTGATAGCCTCGACCTTTACCAGGGGCAGGAACACCCATCTTCTGTTCTGTGTCTAATCTAATGCCGAGATATTCCAACTGCTTTGTAGGTTGAAATGCTGATTTTTCCCCGGTTTAGGACCCAGCCGAACCTCTCGAGGTACTGAACCATGAGGGCTACTGCACATTCCACCAAGGAAGCGAGTGATCTATAATTAAGAGGTCGTCCAGGTATGCTAGGACCGAGACCCCTTGGATCCTTTAGACTGACTAGAATTGGAGCTAGGACCATCGTGAATACCCGGGGGCCATAGCCAGCCCGAAGGGGAGCGCCACGAATTGGAAGTGACGCTGTATCACTGCGAAGCGTAAAAAAAAAAAATATTTGATGTGGCTGAAAGATTGGTACATGAAGGTAACCATCCTTTATGTCTATAGAAGCCAGATACTTCTGGAGTGTAGCGGCTGCTGACCGAACGGATTCCATCCGGAAAGAGCGAACCCTTAGGTAAGCATTTAAACCTTTTAGGTCCAAAATTGGTCTGACATCGCCGATGGGCCTTGGTATGACAAACAGATTGGAATAGAAACCTAGCCCCTGTTCTTGGGCTGGTACCTCTACCATTATGCCCTGGTAAAGCAGATGATCCAATGCCGCCCGCATTGAGGCCTTCCTTGTGGAGGAAATTTTAGAAATTCTAATCTGTAGCCTGTGGCCACAGATGATCGGACCCCCTCTGTCGGGGATCGATAACATGGCCCCTTGCCCCCAGAGGCCTGTCCTTGCGATCCCTTGTTAAAAGTTTGATCGCGCAGGAGGTCCGATACTGCCTGGAATTTGAGGGCCCCGGAACAGGGGGGAGCTGCCTTTTAAACGCAGGACCCCGGAACTTCTTTTGACTGGTAAAAGGGTACTTTTGCCACTTGAAACAGTCTGAATGTATTTATCCAGATCTTTCCATGGAAGGGAAAACCTGCCAGTAGTCTTTTGCCTGGGGCTCAGCCGCCCAGCTCTTCAACCATAAGAGCCTTCTCATATGCACTAAAAATAGTGACAAACGAGACGCCTGCTGGATGGAGTCTTTTATAGCCTCTACCGCAAAGCACAGAGCTCTGGGAATATCCAATAACTCCTCTGCCTATTGGGCAGGGATGTCTTTAAGCATCTGTTTTGTCTGGTCCTTTAACGCCTGACAAACTCCAATTGCAGCCACTGCTGGCTGTACCACTGCTCCTGCCGTAGCAAAGGATGCTAGAAAAAGTGTCTCTAAACGTTTATCGACCGGGACCTTAAACATTTGTATGTTTCCCCTCAGGCCAGTTAATGATTTATTCACCCATGAGATGGCTGCGTCCACAGTTGGGAGCGCCCCTTTCTTAGAAAAATGTCTTTTCCATAGGGTAAAGAACAGAAAACCTTCCAGGCGGTCTCCCATCCAGGCACTAACCAGGCCCGACCCTGCTTAGCCTCCGAGATCAGACGAGATCGGGCCTTTCAGGGTGATGTGGCCTCAAGGACCTCACGGTTTGTTGAAAAGCAGCACCCGAACCGGGACCTGAACCCTGGACCCTCAGACCAAAAGTCAGATGCTCTACCGACTGAGCCATCCGGGCCCTTTTAAAGAGCAATTGGTCAGGGGAAAGAGTGCCTGAAAGCACAATATTTCCTGGCAGACGTGCATAAAGACTACCCTATCGTCAGCTTTAGGCGGCAGAAAAAATTCTGTCCGGTCGTCCCAATCCTGGAAAAACCAATTCCTCTAACAGAGGATGGACCGGAAAAGCTGTGTTGCTTAAAGGCGCTTTTAAAAGAACCCAAAGAGGATACCGCAGGAACCTGAGGCTCTGGAAATGGCAAATTAAATGCCGAGCGGACCATGTCTGTCAAAGACTGGACCCACAGACTCTCCGTCTGGGAGGCTGAAAACGATTCTTCAGTGGTAGATCCTTCCTCTAGGTTCCAACCGATTCTCCTGAAATTCTAATTCCTCCGGAGAGAGAATCTCAGCATCCGAGGATACACCTTTTGGCGATGGGGATCTAGTCCGCTTCTTGCCAGAAAAAGAGCCAGCGATCATAGCTGTTAACTTTTTTTCTCTAGCCCCCCTAGGGTGACGGCTAGCATCTCCTCTGTGATAACACAGGGTTGGGCCGACCTGGGCCAGCCTCAGCACCAGACCCCCTTAATGGCTTATCCAAGGTGACCCCTATAGGAATAACCTGTGGGGAAATATTGGCATATCATCAGAACCAGAGGAGGAACCCCTTTGCCTTTTCTTCCTTTTTTTTTTTTTTCTGAACCCTTGGAAGCCATAATACAAAACCGAGGGACTCCGCCTACAACAACAGACTGTTATAGCCAGGAGTACAAAAAAAATAAGGTTTAGGGGACAATAGGATCACTAATGCCCAAAAACGGTGGGGCTCAGTATGTTTTCCTTTATAATATTATTGTTTTTCACAACATACAGCCCCACCCCCAACATGTTTGCCAGCATTCAACCTGTTGCCAAGGGGCTTTTTGGCTTAACAAAAAGTATTGGAGCTGACTCCAGCATGTAGTACCCCTTCTCGCCACCGGGAGTCACTGTGCTGCCAGCTCTACGTCCTCTCTCTTCCAGCTCAGCTTTGAACTGAGCTAAGAACGCGCCTGCTGTGTACAACAGCAATTGAAGGCACGCCCACTCTACACTGCAGTCATGCTCCCCGCCCCCCCCCCCCCCTCCCGAGCGGCGTGAACATTTTTCTATATGCATGCGCGCGCGACTGTCGGGGGAGGAGAGCCCAGGAGGAGACGCACTCTGGAGCCCAGGAATGCAGGCTGGAGGACGCATCAGGCAGCAGATTTGAATCCCGGCTAGGTAAGGCTAAAAACAGGCCCCTAAGGAGTCCCTTTAGCCTAGAGAAAGATCTGTCTTTTTTTTTTTTTTTTTAAAGATCTTCAACCAGCGAGCAGCAGGTAGCTAGCAAACATACATAGATAGGTAGGGGGATCAAGTGATGGGGGGGGGGGGGGGGACATTTCAGGGCATCCTGTCCATCAGACATAGTGACCATGGTGCCAATGCAGAGCATACTCAGGCTACCCCCCTTAAGATCTCCCCTGGAGAGCCTGCTGTCGAACCAAGTCCCGCAGGCTCCCCTCTTACCTGCTCCATGCCGCAGGACGTTTGCAAAACGGTCCAATCTTCTCCCATCTCCGTGGGTAGCGTAGTAGACCTTCAGGCACTGGGGTCCTGGAAGGAGCCGCTGTCCTGGACCTATACAGCACCCTGGCAAACAGGATCTTTTGGTTTAGAAAACTCCAAGTCCTGGGCCCAGGGTCCAGCCCTCTAGAGAGGAGCATTATAGGCAAAACCCCACGGTTTGGGGCCCGGGTACTGTCCACTTTGGCATTGAGGCTCCTTGGACAGATCCGGTTAGCCCGCCTTAATCCCAAGGATGTGGAGGCAAAGCTATTCCGTGACCAACACCTAAGACACTGGCGAAAAAACTGAGGTACTTCCTCTATGGAAGGGGGTTATATAGGGAGGGGACTTCCTGTTTGAGATTGCCAGTGTCCACACCTGAAGGTACTCCATATAACCCATATAGTAATGAATATGCTGCTCTGTGTCCCGTGATGTACGAGAAAGAAAAAGATTTTTTTAACGATTAATCGTGCAGCTCTAATGTACGGATTACACTTTCAAAGTGAAAGTTCTGTTAGACAATGTTTGACAGCCTGTTCAATCTGTCTGTACACCATGGGTCCTGATATTCTGTATTTTGGACTTACGATTGTTTTCTGTGAACGCGTGTAACTACCTAATCCTCATCACAGGCAAATCTATGTAAATGCTGTACATACACTGTATGTCCAAAACAATGTTATAGATAAAAAAAAGGGGGGGGGGGGGGCATTCATTTTCGAACACAGTGATAAGAAAAGTAGAAAGAACGGGATAGAAAAACTTTTCTCAAACTGAATTTCTAACAGCATTTGCGGTTTTCAATCGTGAAATTACATTCATTCCAAAGTCAAACGTTAAAGCAAACCAAAATGTTATATTTTTTTGGATAACACTAATACAGTCAATGTACAAAAATGTTCTTATGAATGCTCGTACAAACATTCATTGAAACATCTCAGCTTAAACATACCTGCAGTATTCTTTGACTCAAAATAAAATCAGCATGGCAGCCAGTCAATCAGCATTTTCAATCACATATCGGAACAAGTTCCTACTACCTCCTTATGCCCAAGAGCTAGTGCCATGGAAGACCACACAGATAATAAGTAACCAGGTTCTTAAAATCAGCTCTCCAAGTAGGCAGACATGGAAAAGATAAACATCTGCCAGCTTAAAAGGAGCTAAAAAGTTCACACATCCTTTAAAATTCACAGGCCGAATAAAAATGTAGCATTTATTTCCCAGCAGCCTGCCTCCCTGTCTCTGTCAACTTCTACACTACTGTGAAGATGACAACCATCCCCCTCCCCTACTGTGGTTCCTGGGCTCTCCCGCTTTTCCAAGTAACCTGATAAACTTTCTCAGAATGGAGCACAAAAACAGATCTGCCATGTGATTACTGAACGTGAACGTGCTCAGCTTTCAGCGTTTCCAGATTCAGAGCTATAAAAATACCCACTGAAATGCTGGGTACACATTGGACCAAGCACAGACCTGCGCTTGCTCAGCTGCAGTGGAAGGCGGGGGGGACATTAGGGAACCAATAGTAAAAACTGTAAATTAAAATTTGTTGTAAGAGCAGCCTTGTCAACCTGTGCGCACATACACAAATGCAAACGCACGCATGGGGCATTCATATACATGCAAACCGTGATTGGGCCGCAAACGCGTGGCATCGTAAACATCAGAGTGAAAGCAGCAATTCTAAGGCCGTCATTTCTAAGCACCTCTAAACTGATGGCCTGTAAAGACTTTCAAAGTGGAATATTAGGCTATATAATAAAAATTGAAGGACAGACAGAATTTTCAATGCAGAAGAGAGAAGTCCCTTCTTCGGTAACTCTACTTACCTGCCTGTCCACCCTTGTACAGTGAGCCACGCATGCGCAGCTCACTGTACAAATTTGTGAATGGCGAATTGGACTGAACTTCCCACACATGTGCGGGAGTGAAGTCATCCCCGCCCGACCAATAACAGCGGCCGGCAATTGAGACCCGGAGATGTCAGCAGCTGGGCAAGGTAGCTCGCTGACGCCTTTATCATTTTGTTTCTACAAATAGAACTTTCTTTTGGTGGTATTTGATCACCTCTGCGTTTTTATTATTATTGTGTCTGTTATTTTTTTTGTAAATAAGTACGTTTTGTACTTAAATGACGGGCACCGATATGGCTGCACTGACAAGGAGGCACCGATGGGCACTAATCAGGTGGCACTGGTATGTGGCACTGATGGGTACTTATGGTGGCACCGATAGGTGGCATGGATGGGCACTGGTCACTAATAGGTGGGCATGGATGGGTACTGATGAATGGCATTGCTGGGCATCACAGATTTAAGGTGTTTCACAATGGTGCCAATCAGTGCCCATTTGTGGGCACTGATTGGCATAAATTTGCATATTGGGGCTTCCCTGGTGGTCCTGGCAGCTTCCCTGGTGGTCCAGTGTGGGCATCTGTGGGGGGGGGGGGGCTGCGCTGATAAACAATCAGCGCAAAACCCCCGTCAGGAGAGCCGCCGATCACGATATAAACAGGAAGAGCCGTTGATCAGCCGTGTTTGGACATGGCTGATCACATGGTAAAGAGCCTCCGTAGGAGGCTCTTTACCGAGATCGGAGATGCAGAGTGTCAGACCGACACCCCGCATCACCGATCGCCGCACTACACCCCCCCCCACGGGCACGTGCCGGTATGTTATCCTGCTGAACGTCAATAGACATCCAGTCAGGATAACAGAGCCACTTCCCAGACGTCTATTTGCCATTGACCGGACAGGAAGTGGTTAAAACTTCTAGTTAGAGACCTCCTTATCCCGACTTGTTGCTAAGGCGTGAAAACCACTGGATGTTCATTTCCAACATTGCAGGAGTGAAAACCTATAGATTTCAACACGGCAAGATGTGGGGGTTGGTAAATAGTTTTTTAGTCAGGCTTCTGTAGGGACCCAAATGGCCTGCAAGTAATTTTCTAGCAAAAAATGCTGATTTTACCATGCAGGTAAAAAAAAAAGACTACATTGCCCATTTTGGCTGGGGCAGGGCAGTGAGAGGTCAAAGAGAAAAGGGTACCACATCCCATAGAATAGAATGGGAAGGCGGGACCAAAAGTATAACAACATCTCAGTTTTATAAAAATATTAATTATATTTTAGAACATGTTTCTTTTAAAATGTAATAGCTGTTCATAAAGACATATCCAAATAGCATGTACAACCCACTTCTCACTCTACATGTTTCACATGAAGTACTACATTGCCCAGAATGTAAGTGAGCTAGTCATTTATAAAAAAAAAATTATGAACGGCCAACCTGGAAAAATAAGGTGACCCTAATAATTTAAAGTCTTTATGCAGCTGGACCCAAATGTAATCAACATAATTAGAGGTAGATTTATGCTACAAGCGCAAGAACCCACATGCAATATCTTCCGTGAGACATTTGTGGGGTGCAAAATGGATATATAGTGGGGATTATAGCACAGAAACCTAGGGTTGCTACATCAGGACTAGGGAATTGTGTGCATAATTCAGGAGTCAGTCAAATCGTAAATTGCATTAGGGGAAAAAGTGTTTCCACTAAAAATACAAAAAGGTCCAAAATAGCACACATTGGCTACCTGGCTCCTAATAGGTGTTCTGCATGATTTGGGTTATAGCCAAGAAAAATCTTCACATCCAATGCTGCTGTGGGCATCATACTACGCTCTTAACCTAGCTATGGATTGAGATAAGGGGTGAAAAGCATTGGGCAGAGACTAACTGCAACACGTCAGGGAACAAACACCAAATTAGGTTTCATATACCATATATATTCGAGTATAAGCCAACCCGAATATAAGCCAAGGCACCCAATATTACCATAAAAAAATGGGAAAACTTAAAGCGGAGGTTCACCCAAAAATCAACTTTCTGACATTAGATCCAGCATACTGCTAACATCTGCAGTATGCTGGGGTTTTTTTTTTTGTACTTATCGTTTTATGAGCCGTTGTTATCCGGCTCCGAGCGGGGAATCCTGCGGGGAATGGGCGTTCCTAAGCCAAGAGGAGTTGATTGACGGGCTGCTAAGGCATGTCACGCCTTCCGAAAATACCCGAGTGTCACTTCAGGTATTTTCGGAAGGCGTGACACTCCTTAGCAGCCCGTCAATCAACTCCTCTTGGCATAGGAACGCCCATTCCCCGCAGGATTCCCCGCTTAGAGCCGGATAACAACGGCTCATAAATCGATAAGTACAAAAAAAAACAGCATGCTGCAGATGTTAGCAGTATGCTGGATCTAATGTCAAAGTTGATTTTTGGGTGAACCTCCGCTTTAATGACTTAAGTATAAGCCTAGGGTGTCCATCTGCATGCCTCACTGTGCCCATGACTAGACTTGCATTTAACATTGGAGTATATAGAAAGGGTGGCTGGCTTTGAAAAATTGGTGCTCCCTGGCCCTAGGTCCCCCCCAGACAGCAAACTTGTAGAGGAGAACTGGGGCTACATGTGCCGGCCGGTTAATGGAGAAATTACCGTTTAACATGGGAGTCTATAGAAGGGGAGCCCGAATTTGAAAAATCAGTGCTCCTTAGCCGTAGGTCCCCCAAAAAACAAACTTTGCATACTTGTAGAGGGGTCCAGGGGACCTACGGCCGGCCTGTACCAGGTTCCCAAAGTCTGGGAGATTAGGCGCAAAAAGGTGACGAGTATAAAGCAGAGGGGGCATTTTCAGCACACAAAAAAAAAAGTGCTGAAAAACTCGGCTTATACTCAAGTATATACGATACTAAAACTAGTGAGTGCAAAATATGGTGCAGCCAGTCAACCATCAGTTTCCATTTCTTTTTTTCTTAACGCCTAATTGATCAAGCTGAAAGTTAGAAGTGGATTAGCTACCACGAAAAGTTGCACCAGATTTTACACCCTCCAGCTTTAGCAAAAATCAACCCCACTGTCATGACTGATCAAACTTCAAAAAGTTTTTATTCTGCTTTTAGCACATTATACACGTTCTCAGACCCATTTCCACAAGTTCAGGGTTCATACAAGGTTGGAGCATTTCCTGTGTAAACGGACGTCTGAGAATAAGACCGATTAGTGAAATAGACTGATTAGTGAAAAGGTATAAACGACAAACAATAAAATAAATAATAATGCAAACAAAATAATTTAGAAGCCACATCACGACATCCTTTTTGATGCATCTAGAGATGATCGGGCAGATCCTGGAAAGCAGGACTTTTCAGTATGCAGTCAGACATGCTATTATCTATATTTGGCTTTACCCTGAAATGACAGGGTATCCCCTTTTTATTGCACACATCAAAAGAAAAACAAAGGAAACTGTTTAGCTTGACAGTAAAGCACACAGCTGAGCATGTTGAAAAGATATACGTCTGCATTTCACCCAGTATATTTATGAATAGTCCAATATAAATTGTACAAAACTGATACAACAGAAACACATTTACAAAAAAAAATTATTATAAAAACAAAATTCATACATATAGCAGATTAAAATGCTACAAGTTTCATTCTCAAGAGATTGAAATGGCGACAACTGAAAAACATTTACATTTCTTCTCTAAAAAGGAAAAAAAAAAAATGTATCATTTACAGTAGGGTTCACAAAAGTATTAAATCATTTATTATGCATTACGCCTGACCCAATTATCTCCTTAGCTAAACAGCTCATTCTCTCTGAATGCTACAAGTTCTACATATTTTATAACCACATTTTTTAGATACATGTTAAGATATACAAACACTCAGCTTATTACCAACTACATCGGAGAGGACTGAGACCAGAGCTTCCTATTTGTGTTAAAAACAGCTTCTCAGACCTCAATGAGTCCTACAAAAAGCATGTATAAAGTCTGTTTATGAAGCAGGCAAGCAAACGCACGGTTATATATTCCTCTGTATTACAATCAATGAGCCTGCACAGCTGGGAGAAAGCAGCAGAGACCAAAAGGGGTTAAGAAGAAAAAAAGAAGCAAGCATTGAAGAACCGCAGTATAACACTGACCAATACAGTTCTATCATATCACAACCAGGTTTCAAATGCACAAGAACACTGAGATTACAGACTTTTGAGAGCTCCTACCTTTGTGTGCTGTGGCTGCCCTGCGCCTTGAAGGTGAGACCAGTTCTTTCACAATCTGCAAAACCTGAATCATCTCTAGTGAGCAGGAAAAGAAGCCAGCCGCTCTTCATACATAAAGCCAACAGGTTTCATTACTGGAGCTCATTGTATCCTGCCTCTGTGAGCTCAAGTAATGCAGAAACGAAAGATCATACCTTCTCAAATATGCTTCCCTAAATTCTTTTGAAGGCTTAAAGGCAACCTTCAGGAGAGCAGCTCATGCACTACACGAGTAGACTCAGGATCAAGCAAAGCTGCTACTTACAGTCAAGAAATGTTTAAAAGCCAATCAATTTGATAAAAATCTACTGAAGCTAAATTAGTAACACAGATTTAAATAGGAATGAACTAATGAGAAACTAAGCCAGCACAAAAAAAAAGCAGCAATGGTGGAATTTACATTGAGGTGTTGAAATATACATCTACTACCAGGAAAATCCCATGCTGTGTTGTGTCTTCAGCTCTGTGAAGTCCCTCAGCACCTACCATAAAGTGTTGTACCTCCGACATGCTCCTACTTGACCCGTCAGGGTGCCTCCGACACCAATCAGAACAAAGAGAAACCAAAACATTTGTCCCCACACTTAAATCCAGAGTTTAATAGCCCCACCAGAGACCACAGTGGGTTGTACTTTTAAAGAAAACGCATGCTTAAATCTTCAGATATATTTGGAAGAGTGCACTTGTCTCCTGACCACAACAGAATTAGCCTTTTCGTGATGCGATTCACAGCACACAGGAATAAGCTCTCTTTAAACCTGTGTAAGCTTATATGCTTAATTCATCCAAAATGGCCCTTCAAAGACATTTTAGTACCACAACTTCCCCCGACAAGCCCATAAAAAAAAAAAAAAGAAGAAGTGGGAAAAAAAAAAAAAAAGAAAAAAAAAAAAGCACATGATCATAAAGTGAAAATGTGATTTTTGTGCTCACCGTAAAATCCCTGAGTACTATTCTTTGAACGCTATGTATATTACATATCCCATAGTACATTACAAGTGCAAGAAATACGTGGCAACATTCTTACCTACAGTAGGACCATGGAGACCAACTGTAGCCCTCCCAGGAAGTTAAATTACAGCAGCCAAAAAAAAATAAAAAAATAATAACAAAATGGAATCTGGAGATTTGGAGATGACTGATAAAAAAAAGGTACTTTTTTGCGTTAAAAGGGGTTGTAAAGGTACATGTTTTTTCACCTTAATGAATTAAGGTAAAAAAACATCCGAGGATTAGCGGCCCCTCCAGCCTCTTCCCCCCCATTTACTTACCTGACCCCTCGAAAGTCCAACGCCATGAACGCACTGGCTTCTCGGCTCATTCATTAGTTGATTGATAGCAGCCATTGGCACCCGCTGCTGTCAAATCAATAACGTGGCGCCGAGTGATACAATCAGCAGCTATAGCCGCCGGCTGTTTCACGGGAGCTTGCCCTCAAGCTAATTCCTATGGGAGAGAGCTTTCCATGAAGGGGGTTAGCTGATGCGGGGGAGGAGCCAAGACAGCCGCCTAGGGGCACCAGAAGACCAGGATTGGAGCCAATCTGTGCAAAATGAACTGCACAGTGGAGGCAAGTATGACATGTTTGTTATAAAAAAAAAATAATAATAATAATAAATGGTAACCTTTAGTGTCCCTTTAAGAAAATATACTCATATTTTTATAAGCAGAGTTTAGCATCCCTTTAAGCTAGCACTACTCTGATAACACCCCCCCCCCCCCCCTTATACACAGATGTTACAATGGTGCACAGAATGGCTGAAAACATGAGCACTTAGCTAAATGTGCAGTTTATAGTGCAATTGAGGCTCCTTGCACCATCTCTGCTGTACTGACCCAGAAGAATAGGGCCCCAATTTTCCAACTCCTATGTGTGAGGCCATCCTTCACGCCAACAAATTTTGTTTCACTCAGGGCATGCAACACTTGCATGGAACATTAATACTTACACTATTATGGCTGATCTCCAGAAGATCATAAAATACACAAATTGGGTTGCAATAATAAAGAATTTAGCGCATATTGGCCTGTACCAAATGATATATACACACACACAAACATTTCGGTGTAAAAAAACATGTTCTAAAAACAGGCGATAGAGCTGTATAAACTTTCAAGTCAATATCCTACATCAATAATTCTTTTTTGCGGGCTAGCAATTATATCAAAAACGTTGCTTAGGACATGACAGTAGTTCATTTAAAATTTAGGTCTAGATCTAAGTCACACAGTTTAGCAGTAAGAAATAAAATCTAACAAACCGTCTCTACAAAACGGTAATAACTGTAGACATAAACAAAGTGCAGCTTAGGGGTGTAACTGCCCATGTTACTTTGGCTAAATTACAGATAATTTAGCCCATCAAGGTGCTTTGTGGTTTTGTGGTCACATATGATTTTAATGAGCTGCAAAATTCCATTGCATTCCATGCATATCCCGTGTTCCTGTGCGAGTCAGGTCTGAGCAGAATAGTTAAGAAAAAAAAAAAAGTAGAGAAACACACTTTCGAAATTTGCATAAATGCTAGCTTAAGGACTCCAAAGCAAGAAAAAGCCAAGTAAACTCCAGAGGAAAAAAATAAATACAGAAATGGGAAAGAGGAGAGATTGGTCATATAACTTCCCACCAAAGTCGAGCTTCACAGCAAAGAGAGCATTATTTACAAGTAAAGCCCTGAAGACACCTTAAGCCCAGGTTCACACTGGGCTGCGGGAGTGAAGCCGTGCGAGTTCAGCTGAACTCGCACGATTTCACTCCCGTTTCTCAGTCCCGATTTCGGTCGCGATTTCAGAGACATCTGTGCAGGTTTCAATGTAAATCGCAGGCTGAAATCGCAAAAAGTAGTACAGAGACTACTTTTTGAAATCTGTGCAATGTCGCAGATGCGGCGTTGCACCGATTAGGACGGTGTCATTGCCGGCAATTTGCGGCAAAATCTGCCGTTTTGACATGCGATTTGACATGCCAAATCGCATTCCAAAACGCACCAGTGTGAACCAGGGCTCAAACTGGGTTCTGTGTAATCTTATCCAAATAGCGCAGCTGTAGCCTATAAGCACGCCACTTTTTTTTTTTTTTTTTTTACCAATCTGAACACAGGTGCATTGTTGTCTATAGAATAATCCACACAATTGCTTAAAGATTATTAATACAGCAATTGGTTTGTTTTTCTCCATTGGATTAATTGCTTGGCCCGATGACTATTGCTGTTAATGTGGCCATCATAAATCCAGTGTCTACCCTGTGAAATGTTTTCTTGGCATCTATTGACAGGATAAGTACTGGGGAATCTGCTCTTTACTTTATGCCAGGGATCCTCAAACTACGGCCCTCCAGCTGTTGTAGAACTACACATCCAATGAGGCATTGTAACACACTGACATTCACAGACATGACTAGGCATGATGGGAATTGTAGTTCCTGAACAACTGGAGGGCCGTAGTTTAAAGATCCATGCTTTATGCAAAAAAAAAAAAAAAAAAGCAGTGTCTTCATCCCAATGTCTCTCCATTCCCTTCTTAGGATAAACCCTACCTGATCTGTGTGTATCCACTCTAGCATCAGGCCTCTCATCCTGGTAGCCAAGATCTTAGCATATAAAACTTTGTATCTACATTTTATTTAATAGCGATATTGGTCTATAGCTAGAAGATTGAGTTAAGTCTTTATCCTCTTTAGGTATTACTGTAATTTTTGTGCAAACCAATCAATAAACGCTTATTGCGATTTTTTTTAACGAAAAATATGTAGAATACGTATCGGCCTAAACTGAGGGAAAAAAAAAAGGTTTTTTATATATTTTTGAGGGATATTTATTATAGCAAAAAGTAAAAAACATTGCATTTTTTTCAAAATAGTCGCTCTCTTTTTGTTTATAGCGCAAAAAATAAAAACCGCAGAGATGATCAAATACCACCAAAAGAAAGCTCTATTTGTTGGGAAAAAAAGGACGCCAATTTTGTTTGGGAGCTACATGGCACGACCGCACAATTGTCAGTTAACCACTTAAGGACCCCCGCACGCACATATACGGCAACAGAATGGCTCGTACAGGCACAAGGGCGTAAATTTACGTCCCCGCCTTCGTGCGGTTCGGGGGTCCCATCGGGACCCCCTCCGCGGCATGCGGGGGTCCCCCTGGCTCTGGGAGCGATCGCCGACGAGCGGGCGGATGTCCGTGTTTTCCGCCCCCCCCGCGATCGCTCCCAGCCAATGGGAGCGCTCCCCCTTCGTGTCAGTTCCTCCTCCTGTGTTTACACAGGAAGGAGGAAATGATGTCACCTCTCATCGCAGCGGTGTTTCCCACCGCTGCTGATGAGAGAAGACATCCACAGTAAGTGTGCACCAACACAACACTGACACACACTCACATAGGCACATTAACCCCTTGTGATAGCACCCCCCCCCCACCCCCCTGTCAGTGTCACTGAATGCAGTGATCCAATCACTGCATTTAGTGTCAGTGTGACAGGCAGTGTAAAATCAGTTAGTGTTAGGTCCAGGATAGCCCCCCCCCTAATAAAGTTTTAACCCCCTGATCACTGCCCTAGTTAACCCTTTCACTCCCTATTGCCAGCATCACTAAGCGATCATTTTTCTGATCGCTGTATTAGTGTCGCTGTTCCCGCTAGGTAGCTATTTTTTTTAGTGCGATTTTTTTTTTTTTACTAAAGACATGTGGCTGAATTAATTTTGGCCTAAATGTTTTACTAAAATTTAGTTTATTTGATTTTTTTTATAACAAAAAGTAAAAAAATAGTGATTTTTTTCAAAATTGTCGCTCTATTTTAGTTTATAGCGCAAAAAATAAAAATCGCAGAGGCGATCAAATACCACCGAAAGAAAGCTCTATTTGTGGGAAGAAAAGGACGCAAATTTTGTTTGGGAGCCACGTCGCACGACCGCGCAATTGTCTGTTAAAGCGACGCAGCGCCGAATTGTAAAAACACCTTGGGTCATTTAGCAGCGTATGTGTCCGGGTCTTAAGTGGTTAAAGCGACGCAGTGCCGAATCACAAAAAGTGCTCTGGTCATTGGACAGCAATATGGTCCGGGGCTAAAGTGGTTAAGCAGGATATATATATATATATATATATATATATATTATATATACATATATACACACACACACACACACACACATACATATACACAGAGCTTTTTTTCTCAGAAAATAGGTGCAGGAACTCAACCACGACCCGTTCAGATTTCACAAACAGTAGAAGGGTCTTAAAGGGGCATTAAATACCAGAATTGCGTTACATACAGTGTGCAGAGTTCAGGGGGTTACAAAGCAGTCACTTGTAAACACAGAAACCAGACTTCTGTGTTCACAAGTGATTGCGGTGAGCGGGCACCAAAGGGTCTGAGCCAAAGGTGGTGGAACTGAGTTCCCCCAAGTTCCCCCAGAAAAAAAGCCCTGCATATACATATACATACACACACACACACACACACACACACACACACAAAATCTGTGTATTTAGTGAGAAGGGCAATCACCGATTTTGTTTAAAAAACATGCAGCTGGTAATGGGAGGGTGGATGATGAAGAGTGTGTACTAATGAGATTAGCTGGTCAACTCCTTCCTGTGTCATGACGTACACTCTGCAAGGACGCAAGACAGAAACAATAGATACATTCCGAATCATGGATGGAGGACAGCAAGGCAAGTGTCTGTAGATTTTATGCAAAGCTTTGCTATTTTTGCAAAAAAAAGTACATGAATGCTATATTGGTGCATAGGAGAGCTTTAATTTAGAAGGAAAAAAAAAAAAAGGTTAACTTAACCTTTGAGCAGGCCACTGCAAAACAAAACAAATGTTCAGGGCATTTGAGAGGTGTAAATCAAGAATATAAAACAAAGACCAATTTTTATAGAGCACACACATGCATTCCATTTAACAAGAACTGTATGGGGGGCATCTGCAATCACAGACAGGGCCGCCATCAGGGGGGTACAGGCATTACACCTGTAAGGGGCCCGGGGGTCCCCAGATGGCAAGTCCTTTTTTTTTATATAAAAAAATATATTTTTTTTATAAAAATATATATTTTTTTATAAAAAAAAAAAAATTTTCATAAAAAAATATATATTTTTTAATATATTATTTTATTTTTTATTAAAGGGATAATTAAAGGGTCCAGAGGTTTTTTTAATATATAGATGTATTTTTATTAAAGGGCTCAGAGGTCCCCAGGGCCCCATGTGTCAAACCCCATTTTTTTATAATTGTATTTTTTATTTTTGTTTATATATTTTTTTTGGAAGGCAACCCCCTTTTTTTTTTTATATAAATGTTTGTTTATTTCTTTTTTATTTCTTTCTTTTTTTTTTTAAGGGCCCAGAGGTTTATTTTTATTAAAGGGCCCAAAGGTCCCGAATGGAAAGCCCCCCTTTTTTGTAATTTCCTTTTATAAAAAAAAAAAAAAATAGGGTCCCCAGTTGGCAACCACCCTTTTTAAAAATATAATATATATATATATTTTATTTTTTTTCTCTTTATTAAAGGGCACAGAGGTCCCCAGGGCCCCGGGTGGCTACCCCCCTTTTTTTTTTTAATATATATTTTTCTTTATTTCTTCTTTTTGTAAAGGGGCCCCCCCCCCCCCCCGCTTCTCAATTCGCGGCAGCAGCGTTCTCTGCTCCAGGGGGCCCATGCCTGAAGCTGTGTAAGGGGCCCCAAAATTCCTGATGGCGGCCCTGATCACAGAGTATAAGAAACTTGCAATCATTAGCATAAAAGGATTCACTTTAAATATTGTAAAGCTGCAATATACCAATACAAACAATTTATTAAAGACCTCTGGCTTTTCAATAAATCAAAAAGATTTTAAAATATTGCCAAAAGAAAACCAATAAGCACAAAAGTGAAGGGTTATGAAATGCACTGCAAATTCTCATTTAAACTGCTTAACCAACTTTTCCTGTTCAAATATTTATATGTCCATTTGTGTTCCAAGCAGCATCCTTGTAATGCTCTTGAATTCATCTTCACAATATACTTCACTGAAGGGAAACCAACTGCAAGAGGTGTATAGAGAAGTATAACCCTTTCAGCATCTACAGTCGAACTCCAGCAAACTTATGAGTCCTCCCCTTCAACCAGCCCACGGTCCACCTATACTACTGTGTGACTATTTAAACCTGTGTGGGTAGCCCTTGAGTTACGCTGTGGCGTCTTACGGCCGAACGTCATGGCTTGTTGGTGGTCCTAACCATGTCACAATGGTGCTAGAGTTCCATCACTGGATCTTCTCTGCTTATGGCTGAGGCACAGGTGTCCCTATCCGATATGGTCAGTTTCTTCACTGTGCAATGACCCAGCAGGATTCCACCTGTCACTTTAACCCCTGCGGTGCTTTTTTTAGTCCCCTTGCATACGGGCATCATAATTTACTGATGTTTACTCAGGAACCTGTGACGCTCATGTATAAGGGGCTAAAAACTGTGTGTAAAGACCAGAGTAATGTGAAGTATAGGCGAGTAAATGTGTGTATGTATAGACAAGTAAAATTCATCTTCATTGCCAGTATAGTAATACACTCACCTATTCTCGTGTAAACATTAAACAAGTAAATAACTGCACTGAAATAAGTAAATAACTGCACTGAAATAACATTTTCTATTTTTGTTTTACTGCTCTGTATTCACTTGTTTTACTGATCTTTACTGAGCTGTGTGCAATGTCCCATAGACAACAATGAATCTCATTTCAGATCAGTAAAAAACATTTTTTACTCCCATGTGCAACAGGCTCTACCGTTTTAATACATTTATTTCAATTTATTGCATTGTGTCTTTTCTCTATGTTTGCATTAAACTGAGCTTCCCCTCCAGATCACACAGCAGCATTCCATGCTTAGTTAGATCAGTCTTTTCCTAATAAGTGTTGGGCTACCTATACACCCTTGTGTTCTCAGGTTGTGTTCATTGACGACCTGTTACATTCATTGTGTTACATTTCACAGTCCAACTTATAACATGCTATGATTAAGCACCAATTTAAAGTGTGAAACGCGTCAGCTGTTTTACTCCCGTGTAGTGTGCTGTGACTTGTAGGTGCATTTTTACTTTTTTTATATAAAGACAACCATCAAGGTTTTTTGGAGTGCGGGCTGGCCATATTTTCTTTTTTCATTTGACAACGTATGACATGATTGGGCAGCACTCACAGAGAGCTTTGATGAGTGCTTTTAACTACCTTGGAGGTCATCACAGGATCTTACTTTCTTTAGTTATTACAGTCACCCCCCCCCCCCCTCCAGTGTCACATTTGTCACCTTTCAGGGGGGAAGGGGGTGCAGATACCTGTACAATACAAGTATTTGCACCCACTTCCACGTGAGTCTTTGCCCAGGGGTCATGCCCCCCCCCCCACTGTCTTGTGGGAAACATACAGGTCCCAGAAGAGAGCGGGGACCCATTAGGACGTGTAGCGCGACTCGCACAGTAGGGAACCGTGAAGTGAAGCCGCAATGCATCACTTCCCTCATTAGGATGGCGGCAGGGGCAGCCGAGAGCCAAGTGATTGCTCGGCTTCAGCTGCCAACATCGCGGGCACCCTGGACAGGTAAGCATCTATTTAATAAAAGTCAGCAGCTGCAGTATTTGTAGATGCTGGCTTTTAATATATATATTATTTTTTTTTAAGCAGACCTCCGCTTTAATGAGAAATATATGATTGTGCAGTTTGGAACAGACTCAATTAAAACTAATGGAAAAAAAAAAAGGATGAAAATGGCAGAGAGAAACCTGACTGAGAGGCACCTGGGGGGGTGGGCACTTGGACAGGCACATACAGGAGGCCTGAAAGAAGCTTCAGCTAATCCCCTAGTAACGGTAATATTGAATAAGCTTGTTGGTTAGTAATCCAAGTTTAAATATATGGTCTTTGGTTTATAGGCATTTGTCTTCTATGGAGCAGAGGTTTAAATTGTTCAACAGCATTTGGTATGGTAGTGTTGCTTCGAATCTGTGCCTGCGATTTATATGCCACTTGTTCAAAGAAATATTGCTGTAATATTCCCCTACCAGTTACCAAGATGTTCATGTCTGTATAAAATATACTATTTTTTTCTCAGTTTTTGATGTGGGTTTTTATTGCTGACCTACCCCTATCAAATGGCTAGAGGTAGGTGTCAATATGGATTAATACGTTAAAAACACGGATATTAAATTATAACATCTGTATTAAGTGTTCAAAAGGTGGTGATAAATTTAGGAGTATAATTGCTTTTTGCATGTGACAAATGTGCAAAGTGGATTTGCCTTTAGTAAATAAACCTCAATGTGTTTTCTAAAAGGAGCAAAGAGTTGCACAGTTTTGGGGCTTAAAAATTTAAAATATCAGACATAGATTTCTCTAAAATTTATTTAAAAAAAAAAATAAATAAATAAATCAAGGATCTTGAAAACTGGTGCATCTTAAATAGTTATGTCAGCAGATCAAACAAGCCATTGACTCATTAAACCCCATAAAAAGCCCCACTAAGTCAGGCTAATGAAAAGATACCTTATTGTAAGCATTCCTTTGATGTGGAAGCCAGCAATATCATAAGAGACCCACTTCTAAGCAGCAGCAAATTCACTTAAATCAGTACTCCTCTGCATGTTTCCAGTACTCAAATATTTCTATCTGGGCATTACTGTATCAATATAGCAATGTTAAATGTTGCCAGGCAAACCGTATTTAGCTTTCAGAGATAACGAGAGTGCTGAGAATGTTTGCTTAAAGTAAAGACATGCACACTCATTTATTTACAAAGCGTATACCCTAAAATATTAGCGCATGGCCAAAAGCATTTATAATACATCAGAAATCCAATATGTAATGGGCTATATAAACATCATAGGAAGTGCTAGGTTTTGCTTGCATTTTGACAAGTTGACTAATTATATGAATGAGAAGTACAAGTTGTTATAGAACTTCACCTCCCCATCACTTTTTTTTACCCTTTTACATTGTCTACTAGGTTGTCCTCAAAAGAAAATATTGAAATGCTCAGGGATTCCAGTGTTGAATGGAGATTCGCAGCTCTGTTGCTGCAGTCTGTGTTCTGAGCCACCATAATCTCTTCTGAAGTCATGGGGAGGCTGGCTGTCTCCTCCTGGTTTTTGCAGTTGGCCCTCTGATGATGGATAATGGTGCATACACATGGTGTGGTGTAGATTGCCTGGTGCTTGCACACTGTTGTGGAAATGTACCGAAGCCTCCTGGGATGCGCAAAGCAAGCATCTGAGGGGGCTGCAGGCAGCTGGTGCACCAAGGCAAAAAAGGTGGAAGCTCCATCGGAAAGCGCAATAGGAGAAGTACAGGAGCAATTATATGTAAAGAAGAAAAGGGTGAAGGATGGCTTTAAACCGATCAACAAAAGAGCAATCAATGAAAATTGTATACTTTAAAACGGTAGCAAACCACTATTTTTTCTTTTTTAAACCTGTAAGGCAATGGCATAATGCGTTAGTATGCATCACATACTAGCACATTATGTGAATCTTAGCTTGGAACAAAGCCTTCCAGCACCACGCTGACACCGCTGAAGGTGTTTCCATCTTTACCTGGTCTTCATAGTGTGCATGCAGTCTCAAAGCGATTCTAAAGGAAGGAAGGAAACAAAAAAAAAAAACACAAAACATATTATACTTGCCTGCTACTCTGTGCAATTGCACTGTGCAGCCCTGATCCTCTTTTTTGGGTCCCTCGTCGACAGTCCTGGCTCCTCCCACCTACCCAGCACCCCCAATAGCAAGCCTCTTGTTGTGGGGCACTCGAGCAGATTCGCTCCCAACTATGCTCTGTGTCCATTCACACAGAGTGTGGCTTGGCTCCACCTCCCACTCTCTCCTCATTGGCTCACTGGCTGTGATTGACACTGCTGTGTGAGCAAATGAGGAGCGAGAGACCCAGAAGAGTCGCTGCACTCATGCACATCACTTGATCAAGATGGGGCTCATGTAAGTACTTTAAAGCGGAGTTCCACCCTTAAAATCACTTTGTTTCATTACATCCAGCATACTGGCGTCAGCGCCAGTATGCCGTTTTTTTTTTTTTTTTAATGCACGTACTTACTTTATATAAAATCATTGAATTTCAGGCGCACAGCGGAATGTCGCCACTATAAGGCGTCACGCCTTCCGGAAACAGCCGATTAGCATTCGGCTTTTCTCGGCGCCTGCGCACAGACCGAGGAGCTGACTGCGCAGGCGCCGAAAATAGCCGGTCCTAGTTCGGGTTTTTTCGGAGGGTGTGACGCGGCTATATACGGCGCCTGCGCAGTCAGCTCCTGGGTCTGTGCGCAGGCGCCGAGAAAAGCCGAATGCTAATCGGCTGTTTCCGGAAAGCGTGACGCCTTATAGCGGCGACATTCCGTGGTGCACATGAAATGTAATGATTTTATATAAAGTAAGTACGTGCATTAAAAAAAATAAAATAAACAGCATACTGGCGCTGACGCCAGTATGCTGGATGTAATGAAACAAAGTGATTTTAAGGGTGAAACTCCGCTTTAATTCATAGAATGTATTCGGGTAAAAAGCATTCAGCCTTTAGAACCACTTAAAAAGTTTTTTTTTTTTTTTTTTTTTTTTTTTTTAGGTGCAGACCAACAAATACTTACCCGAGCCCAATCTCAATCCAGCGCTGTGCCCTAGAGCAGAGGCCCTGCTCTCCATCTCCCATTGGCTCCTGTCAGTAAAATCCAGTGACTTGAGTGCGTCTATTGACATGAGCCTGCACAAGTACCGCCTAGAAAGAGGTTTGCTGGGGTGTGAGTTGTACATGTAAGATAGAAGGAGCTAGTAGCATTGGTGGGGGGACCCCAGAAGAGGACAATCCATTGCACAGAGCAGGTAACCATAACGCGTTTGTTAAAAAAAAAAAAGAAGGATCCTTTTACAAATCACTTTAATTACACTTTAGAATGTTAGTCTGATGTATATCCTCTTGGGATGTGATTCATTTACAGAGCCTCAGAAGCTTCCCTGCAAGTCCAGTCTGGCTGCAAATATGGAGTATTATGCTAGACGCTAAAACTGCTTGGAGATACAGGAGAACAAGCAAGCATTTTGCATGTCTGCATTTGCATGACCGAACCTCACACCGACAAGAACAGAAATAAAGGATAACTGTACTTTACATTAAAACACATAAGCCCTTTCAGTATATTCAGACACAACAAGCTACTTTGCAAATATAAAAACATACCTGTGTGTGTTTCCTGTGGGTACTTGGCTTTCCTCCCACACTTTAAAGACATGCTGTTACGTTAAAGTGGTTCTAAAAGGCTAAAGGTTATTTATCGTCATGTGTTCTATGCAGTAAGGTAAAGAACCTTCAGTGTGCAGCCCCAATACTCACCCAAGTACGATCCATCGATGTGCAC
Source organism: Rana kukunoris (assembly GCA_029574335.1). NCBI lineage: Eukaryota > Metazoa > Chordata > Amphibia > Anura > Ranidae > Rana > Rana kukunoris. Next base: position 134,071,937 of record CM056051.1, read on the forward strand.
GACAGCAGAATTTCTCCCAGATCTCTCCCTCATTAGCTGAGATACAGCAGTGGGAGCCCCCTATGGGGAGCGGCTCCCTTCATCCCTTGGCCCTGGTGTGCAGATATGTATAAATATGTGCATAATGTTTACATTCAGCTGGGCCTATAAGGAAGACTCAAAAAATAAAGGAGGGGGATTTAAATGAGTGCTCCCGAAGAGCTGTATATAAAAAAAAAAAAATGCGGTCGTTAAGTGGTTAAAGCAGAGGTTCACCCTATATTACATGTTTATCTCAATCTAACAACCAGCCATCGTGTAAGCGCACTACATTTTTTTTTTTTTAACATTTCTTTACCTTTGTTATTCAGCATTGAGTGTGTTGTCAATCATTCTTTCCCCGCGGGAGTGGATGTGTATTTAATTTTCCCCGAGAGAGCGCGCTGTCTCCTGGGAGTGAGTGTTGATCCTCCCAGGAGACGCGTTGCACTGTAATACTGCGTTATCTCGCGGGTCATGTGACTCGGCAAGCTGGTCACGCGACGTTGGCGGCTACTAATGCTCCATTTTAGGTAGGGGAGCATTCACCGTATCCCGGAAGACTATCCTGTGGGCTTCAGAGTGCTTCACAGTTAAGATGGAAACGCCAAATCGCTGGATTTTATAAAATATAGTTTGCGGGACAAAACGGATCCAGCCGGCTAAACGATTGGGACACACAGGTTGCCGAGTACAAAAAGGTAAGAGTGCTAGAACGATCCAAAAAAAAAAAACTGAAAACCCGTGGAACCCCCGCTTTAACAAAATGTGAAAATCAGATGTGTTCTGTCACATTAGCAAGCATGCAATGCCCTGTACACACGATCACTTTTTGTCTTGGAAAAAAAAAAAAATTTTTCATCATGAAAAAAAAGACGACATTTTTCCAACTTCATCATTAAAAACTATGTTGCCCACACACCATCGTTTTTGAAAAATGATGAACAAAGCGACGGCACTCTAAAGGGGAAGTTCTATTCGCCTTGAGGCTGCTTTTAGCTGGTTACTTGTTAGTAAAAGACGATTCCGGCTTTTTTGTCTGTAAGGCCGCGTACACACGGCAGAGAACCTCGACGGGCAGAACACATCGTTCCGCCCGTCGAGGTTCTCTGGCGGCCGTCGAAATCGGCGACCCGCCCGTCGGGAATGGCAACCAGCCATTCATCCAGGCGGGCCGTCGAGCAAATAGAGAGCGTGCTCTCTATTTCTGCTCGACGGGATTCCCGACAGGATGCTCGCCGAGAGAGTACACACGGCCGAGGTCGTCGCTGGAATGCAGCTTCCAGCGAGGTTCTCGCTGGTTTCCAGCGAGAACCTCGGTCGTGTGTACGCCGCCTTACTGCGTGATGAATGTGCCTTACTCTATTATGAATGGTAGTTTTACCTCCCGTCTCCTAACTTGCTTCTGGGCATGTGCGGGTTTAAAACGACGTTTTTGCCCACACACGATCATTTTTTATGACACAAAAAATTACATTTTAAAAAATGAAATAAAATATTGAAGCATGGTCGAATTTTTTTTTTGTCGTTTTTCACAAGACAAAAAAATGATGTAAAGCCCACACACATTCATTCTAAAATTACATTTTTAAAAATGTCATTTTTTTTTCCATCACAAAAAGTGATCGTGTGTACGTGGCATAAGGTTTGCTGTGGCTTTTAAAATGCAACATGTAAACAGTCCGTCAGATTTACATATACTGTATTTAAGCACATAAGCTCCGTTTTGTGTTGAAAATAACTAAAATCTAAAACTCCGTTGGGTGTAACAAAATGCCTCCGCTTGCCCCCTTCTCACTAACATTATTGTGCAGGAGTGTGGGGTGGAGCAAGATGGTGGCAGCGAAACTTCACTTCCTGACGAGACAGCCGCCGACGGGTTAACAAGATGGCCGCTGCTCCGGAGCTAGGCTGAAGCACGGGGCTTTCCTATGGCCGCAGCAGAGTAGCGGTTCCGCTCGATCTGCGCCACTTGCGTTCCTGGCTGGATCTGAAAATCCAGCCTGGAGATCGCACGTGGGGGGGGGGGGGGGGGTGAATCGAGATTGCAATCTTTCGGCTTTTTTCAACCAGGAAGCCCAGACACCCTGGGGTGCCTTCAAGGGTGCCTGGGAAAATACATAGAAATTGCCCAAAAACTGTTTACTGTTTACAAGCCAGCAGGTGGATCAAGCCTATCAGTTACACAAAGCCACATGTTTTCATTCTGTGGCATTACAACCTTCCACCTGCCATTGTCCTAACAACCAATGATGGCATTGGTTGACAAGGAGGACATCGGGCACCTGTGCCACTCCATTAGCACCAGGGTCACATTAGCCGAGGGAGAGAAACGAGGGAAAAGGGAAACATTGGCATACTAATCAGTATAATGCGCAAAGATTTAAGCAAATGTATTTGGAAGAATAAATCACCTCTAATGCTGGGTGTCCTACGCATGTGGATGTTGCTACATTATGCAAAACTATTAGTTTCGTTTTTTAAATTTCAGAATAGGGTGCTTAGAGATTGTGTAAAATTGTAAAGGGTGCCTTGACTGAAACAAGGTTGAGAAACACTGCCTTAGACCCCTGGAGCATAAAGGTAGAAGAAGCTTTGACTGGTCTAGCAGTACGGAAGGAGCAGAGGATTGGGTAAGTAAATCTACTTTAGTAAGTCCCCAAAACCTAAACAAGCAATTAACCCTTGCAGCACGGTCACAGCCACCACTGCAATGGATATTTTTAAGTTTCCCAGAACTAGGCTTTAAGCAATAAATATTTGTTTAAAGGCGTTAAAAAAATTAAATAATGCAGAAATATTGCCACGGGACATCCTCATAGGAGAGGAAAAATTATGTCGTTGGTGCTGCATACCAAAAGTAATGTTAAGCTAAACTTCAAGCGGAGAGGTTCACCCAAAAATCAACTTTCTGACATTAGATCCAGCATACTGCTAACATCTGCAGTATGCTGGGTTTTTTTTTTGTACTTATCGTTTTATGAGCTGTTGTTATCCGGCTCCGAGTGGGGAATCCTGCGGGAATGGGCGTTCCTAAGCCAAGAGGAGTTGATTGACGGGCTGCTAAGGCACGTTACGCTTTCCGAAAATACCCGAGTGTCACGCCTTCCGAATATCCGCTAACTGTATACGTTTACACAAGACGACTGGGGCGATATACACATTTAAGAAAATTGCATTGCACCAATCGCACCTCATTTGGACTTATTTTGCACCATGCACTTTATCTAAATATTATCTTTGGCCACTAGATGAATGGATTTTCACATGATAATTTTTATGCACTATTTTTATGGTATTGAGCTGCACTATTAATGTATTAGCACTTTGTTTGGACAGCGCAACACAATTATTTAGCTTTTTTTATAATTTAGCACTTTGACTGGATGAAGAGAAGACTGCAGATAAACAGGTACAGTTTTATATAGGAGGATTTGTTTCACCTCTGTATCACCTAAGGCAGGTTTCAACGAAATCTAGGCGACAGGTCACGACTAGAATTAGTGACCTGGCGCCTGGGGAAAGAAGCATAGGCCTGCAGAAGGCCGCAAAGCTGCGTCCTCAATTACCGGCCAGTGCGCACAAAGACACAGGATACCCCATCCTGTGTCTTTGTGCGCCCCCACCTCACAATCGCGTCAGGCCGCACCGGCCGGTAATTGAGGCCGCGGCTTTGCGGCCTTCTGCAAGCCTGTGCTTCCTTCTGTAATCTAGCGCCATCTTGTGGTGGCCGTTGGTATGACAAGATAACCAGCAATGGTAATAGAACTTCCCCTGTGTTTTCACTGCCATCTCCTTCCCTCTAATTAGAACCCCCAAATATAAAATGTATACATATACATACACACACATACATATACGCACGCGCACAAACACACATATTTTTTTTTATTCTAACACCCTAGAGAATAAAATGGCGGTCGTTGCAATACTTTGTCACACCATATTTGCACAACGGTCTTACATGCGCACTTTTTTGGGAAAAAATACACTTTTTACCTTTAGTGACCCTTTAAGCACAGGAGACCATTTATTGATCACATCACAGATGATGGCGGTCAGCAGAAATTGTAGAGCTTTTAGGCTGCATTCACACCTAGGCGTATTTACGCCCTACGCCCGACGCTGTAGCAGCCTGAAATACGCTGGAGGGGCAATTTAACATTGTTGGCTATGGAGATGGTTCACATCTCCACGCCGAACGCCGTACGCCTGAAGCTCAAAACAAGTCCCAGACCCTTTTTTTCAGGCGGGTTCGACGTTCGGGCATAGCCGACAATGTAAAATCACCTCTCCAGCAAAAAACACGGCTAAAAACGACGCGATTTGTCACGGCAAGTCGTGGGACAAAACGCCACAATTTGTCGCGGCAAATCGCGGCACAATACGCCGTGTTACAGTGTGAATGCAGCCTTACAGGTAACGAACATGCATAGAAAAGCTCTACCTGTATTTACATATCTTATGGAAAGATTTGTGTTCAAATTAATGGTTTGGTGGTTGGGGTCTCTTAAAATAGCAAACATCTCAGTGAGGACAAGAGGAAATAAGGAAATTGATTGACCAAGTAAACATCTTGCCCCAAGGCCCAAGTGTTCAGTCACAGATATGATCCAAAAGTCTACCTACAAATAAGTCTTCAAAAAAAAAACAGCGGAAGTACAACAATGTATATTTCAATGTGCCAGAAGCAATGAATTGGTTCAGTGATCAGGGGAACAAAAAAAAAAATAAGTCAAGTGGTTGCCAAGGTTGGCGTTTCAGAATACTGATATTAAAAGTTTGTGATGATTAAACTGCCAGAAAACTTTTGTAAAAGAAAAATAAATGCAATCACTGAAAGCCAACTTTTGGGTGGAGGGACAACACCAAACTGACAGCAGGATCTGAGAGTTGGTAACAAGCCATCAGAAGATACTATTTACATTCAGTCTTTGGAGACCACATCCATGTTTTTACACAGGAGTGAGGAAAGGCAATATCCTCTGCCCTCATCCCAAAACTTATCAGAAAGCCTAGTTACATGATGGTGGATAGAGACCAATTACCAGCTTTCAGCACTCTAAGGCCTCGTACACACGAGGCAATCGATTTGTTCAAAACGGTCTGTACACACAAGCAAACCAAAATCCCCGCCAGCAGACAGCGCGCTGACGTGTCGGTGATGTGGCGGTGACGTTGACGCCGCCACGTCACCGCACCGGGAAGTAAAACACTTCCGCGCATGCGTCGAAATCATTCGGCGCGTGTGCGAGAAGACATGTCTGCTGGTTAGCATACTAACCAGCAGACATGTCGGGCGGACGGGTTCCCAGCCGACAGATTTCAAAGCATGCTTTGAAATCTGTCGGGTGGCCAAATCCGTCGGCTTGCCCGTACACACGGTCGAATCTGTCTGCTGGGACGGTCGGGCCGACCGTTTCCAGCTGACAGATTTGATCGTGTGTACGAGGCCTTACACTTGAATGACATTTACTCAGTCATGCAACACTGTACCCAAAAATTTTTTTTGTCCTTTTTTTCCCACACCTCTGCGTTTATTTTTTGCGCTATAAATAAAAAAAAAAGACCGAAAATTTGGGAAAAAAAATATTTTTTCTTAGTTTCTGTGATAACATTTTGCAAATTATTCATTTTTCTTCATAAATTTTGGCCACAATTTACACTGCTACAAGTCTTCGATAAAAAATAACCCAAAGGTTTTGGAAATTATTTGGTCTGTGTGAAAGTTTTAGAGTCTACAAGCTATGGTGCAAATCATAAAAAATTATCACATCTGATCACACCTGATTTACTGAAGGCCTCTCATTTCTTGAGACCCCAACAAGCCAGGAAAGTACAAATGCCCACAGATGGCACCGATGAGGCGGCACAGATGGCACCAGTGAGGCGGCACAGATGGCACCAGTGAGGCGGCACAGATGGCACCAGTGAGGCGGCACAGATGGCACCAGTGAGGCGGCACAGATGGCACCAATGAGGCGGCACAGATGGCACCAATGAGGCGGCACAGATGGCACCAATGAGGCGGCACAGATGGCACCAATGAGGCGGCACAGATGGCACCAATGAGGCGGCACAGATGGCACCAATGAGGCGGCACAGATGGCACCAATGAGGCGGCACAGATGGCACCAATGAGGCGGCACAGATGGCACCAATGAGGCGGCACAGATGGCACCAATGAGGCGGCACAGATGGCACCAATGAGGCGGCACAGATGAGGCGGCATGGCACCAATGAGGCGGCACAGATGGCACCAATGAGGCGGCACAGATGGCACCAATGAGGCGGCACAGATGGCACCAATGAGGCGGCACAGATGGCACCAATGAGGCGGCACAGATGGCACCAATGAGGCGGCACAGATGGCACCAATGAGGCGGCACAGATGGCACCAATGAGGCGGCACAGATGGCACCAATGAGGCGGCACAGATGGCACCAATGAGGCGGCACAGATGGCACCAATGAGGCGGCACAGATGGCACCAATGAGGCGGCACAGATGGCACCAATGAGGCGGCACAGATGGCACCAATGAGGCGGCACAGATGGCACCAATGAGGCGGCACAGATGGCACCAATGAGGCGGCACAGATGGCACCAATGAGGCGGCACAGATGGCACCAATGAGGCGGCACAGATGGCACCAATGAGGCGGCACAGATGGCACCAATGAGGCGGCACAGATGGCACCAATGAGGCGGCACAGATGGCACCAATGAGGCGGCACAGATGGCACCAATGAGGCGGCACAGATGGCACTGAGATGGGTACTGATGAGATTGGTACTGATTGACTGCGGCACAGGTGGGCACTGATGAGGTGGCACAGGTGGGCACTGATTGCAGGTGGGCACACGGTGGTACTGGTGGGCGCACGTGGTCCTGGGGGGGCACTGATTGGTCTCACTGGTTTGTTCCAGATTTCTTTCCCTCCTCACATGCATTGTTTACAACAATGTTTACATATGAGATCATCTCTCATTGGCCACACAGATCGTGCTGTAAATAGCCGCTGTGATTGGCTATTTACCGCGATCTGTGTTTGGCTGTGTCCAAGGGACATTCTGAATGGCCGGGCAATCTTCTGGGACCTGTGACGCGTCCCAGAAGATTGCAGGAAAGGAGAGGAGAACTTATGAGCAGAAGGAGGAGCTTGGTACCTTTCAAAACTAGGTACCCGCTCCAACCTCCTCCCCCCCAAAAAATGACATGCCAAAATGTGGTCAGGAGTGCTTAAAGCGGAAGTTCCACAGTAATGGGTACAAAAAAAATATGAAAAAAATATATAATTCTGTCCCCTATTTTGTAGGTGCTATAACTTTTGCGCAAAGCAGTCGTATCGTATCGGCCTTAAATAAGAAAAACATTTTTTTTTTTTTTTTTTTAATTGGGATATTTATTATAGCAACAAGTAAAAAATATATATATATTTTTAAATTGTCGCTCTTTTTTTGTTTATAAAGCAAAAAATAAAAACCGCACGGACGATCAAATACCACCAAAATAAAGCTCTATTTGTGGGGAAAAAAGGACGCCAATTTTGTTTGGGAGCCACATCGCACGACTGCGCAAATGTCAGTTAAAATGACGCAGTGCCGGAAGCTGAAATTTCGCATGGGCACGAAGGGGGTTTATGTGCCCAGTAAGCAAGTGGTTAATTAGTAGGCTTTGCTGCCACAACAGGAGATCTTACTATGCTCTCTCACATGGACACCTAATCCTCAAGAAAATAATTTCTAATTTAATAGGTAAGACTGAAGTTAAAGCTGAAGTTTAGATGAAGAAAAAAAACATTACCTACCTGTAATGAAGCAAATCCCATGAGGTGCAGGCTGCTGAATTCTATAGAGCTCTTTACTAAAGGGCTGCCCTGTCCTCTTCCTGATGATCACCTTACACTGCTGTGGGGGGTTGACAGCTATTGGGTCTCCAGCCCAGCTACACCAACGATCGAGACCTTCACTTTGCACATTTTTTGTACTATAGAATCAAAATGGTGCCTTCAACAGTACTAGATTTCAATATTCAGTATTTCTTTTAGCTTGTGTGGTACAACTGAAGACATATGGCAGGTCACAAGGCTGTGCTGTACAGTGGTGAGCACAGGGTTAATATACTGAAATGGTCTCCTAGGGAAGGCCCCTAAACCAACAGCAGATTAATCAGTAATACAGTTACAGTGGAGTGGTGTACTTTGTTAGGCACTGATGAAAAAAATGTTTGGTATTAGAATAAATGTTTACCATCTAATGCAATGGATTTAAAATTCAGTTTCAAATTAAAAAAAACATAGAATCCAACAGCCTGACAATCATGGGTTATACGTCATAACAGGTGAGTACTACATCTAAAGCTGTAAGGAAATTATGTACCGATACCACTTTAAGGCCGAGTACAAGTACCGATATATGTTTTTCAAGTACTCACCGATAACCAAAACTTTTTTTTTTTGTGTTGTGTGACAGTGGACTGTGTCAGTAGTTTTATTTTTTTATTTTTTTACAATTTAAAAAATTGTTTAAAATTAGATTTTTTTTATACAATTTATACATTTTTATTTTTATTTACAATGCCTTCTTTTTGGGGGGGGGGTGGTGTAAGTGGTTTAACGTATTCCCCGGTCCCTCTCTCAGCAGCCTCAGCTGCACTGAAAATAAATGGACAGGAGACAGAGGCTCCTGTCCATTCATAGACTAAGATGATTTCCCCTCTATTACTATCCTGGGGAAAAACCCAACATTTGGCATTTTCCCTTTCACTTTTAATGAAAACAGTTAACAATAAAAAGACTGTGGATTTCCCTAACAGGGATAGGGACACCAATAAAACCTGTCAGGTATTCTAATGTCGCTCCACTTTATCCAAAACTAAAAAAAAAGTTTTGCCTTTAGTTATACTTCAAACTTCAGCTTTAATGTCTATTTAATATCGACTTTCAATGTACCAGTATTTACCTGCTTGCCTGGAGGTCATCTTTGAAATTGAATTCTGAAGCCAATACATTAAGAGTTAGGTTTTAACCCCAGACAGGAAGCCTGCCAAGGAGGGCCAGATGACAAACTTAAGATTCTGTTTAATCACAGCATATTCTCAGCATGCCCACTTTGTTGGCTGGGCTCCGTGTCATAGTATTTCCATTTAAATTACTTGCAAAATACCTTTTTCTGCCAGCAGAGCCAAGGATTGAATGGAAAGGAGAACAAGCTGCATGAAGTACCCCGATTCTTCAATATTAAAAAAAAACAAAAAACAGAATATAACCCATCAAAGCATCAATACAGAGAATTTTTACACACCAGACACCAATTGGAGAGTCTTTTTTTATCCCTTTTGCCCCAAATCTAAAATCCCACCAACTTATTCTTGTGTCTATAGACCAGAGGTCTCCAAACTGCGACCCTGGGGCCAGATTCGGTCCTTTGCTTGCCTTTATCTGGCCCTTGGGGCACCATTTCATTCACTGACACCAACAATGGGGCATCTGGAGCACTATCAAAAAGGACACAATACCTTCAGTTGATACCAACAATAGTCTACTATTCCTCCCACTGACACCAACGATGGGCCACTATTCCTCACACTGACCAACGATGGGCCACCATTTCTCCCAACGACAGCAACAATGTGGCACAATTCTATTCACTATTACTATTCCTCCCGGGCATGGTTTACTCCCACTGGACAGCAGGACATTTTCTACTCCCACCGGCCCTAGTTTGGCCCTCCTAAAGCCTGAAGGACAGTAAACTGGCCCTTTGCTTAGATAGTTTTGAGACCCCTGCTATAGACTATTGAAAAAATACATGTAATACAAATCTGATTTTTTTTTTTATGATCCCTATTGTACGCACATTTTTACGTATTTACTAAAATGTATCAATTGTGTTCAGAGACATTTCCGTCAAAGGAGTTTCAAAAACGCCATACATTATATACTGAACATGGATTTCTTTCAAATAATACCTATTTCATACTACAGTAGACCATTCAGAATTCTGAGCTTTAACCACTTCCCCACCGCCCACCGCAGGTATACGTCGGCACTTTGAAGATAGATATCTCGGTAACGGCAGCAGCTGCTGCCACAACCGAGATATCCATCTCTTCTGTGGGCAGTCGGGTAAACGATAATGGCGGTCTCCGCGGCGGAATCGCCGTTATCGGTGGCGGGCGAGCGTCCCCCCCCTCCCGCGCTCTCCGCCGCTTACCGGAGCTGTCGGTAGCGGCGGAGGCGATCGGGTGCGCTCGTCTGTTCAGCGGGGATGCGAGTGAGGGAAAAAATTTCCCTCGTCCATCCCCGTAGCACTGCTGGGCGGAAGTGACGTCAAACGTCAGTTCCAAACAGCGTCTTAAAGAGACATTTTTTTTAAATGTCATTTGAGAAATTACATTTTAAATTTTTGGTATTTTTTTTGCATTTTAGCCTAAATATGAGATCCGAGGTCTTTTTGACCCCAGATCTCATATTCAAGAGGACCTGTCATGCTTTTTTCTATTACAAGGGATGTTTACATTCCTTGTAATAGGAATAAAAGTGATATTTTTTTTATTTTTTTTATTTTAGTGTTAAAAATTGGTAAAATAAATATAAATAAATACGAAAACAAAAAAAAAAAAAATTTTTAAATCGCCCCTTCACGACGAGCTTGCGCGCAGAAGCGAACGCATACGCGAGTAGCGCCCGCATATGAAAACGGTGTTCAAACCACACAAGTGAGGTATCGCTAGATCGTTAGAGCGAGAGCAATAATCCTAGCCCTAGACCTCCTCTGTATCTCAAAAAATGCAACCTGTAGAATTTTTTAAACATCGCCTATCGAGATTTTTAAGGGTAAAAGTTTGACGCCATGCCACAAGCGGGTGCAATTTTTAAGCGTGACATGTTGGGTATCATTTTACTCGGCGTAACATTATCTTTCACAATATGTAAAAAAATTGGGCCAAATTTATTGTTGTCTTATTTTTTAATTTAAAAAAGTGAATTTTTTCCAAAAAAAGTGCGCTTGTAAGACCGCTGCGCAAATACGGTGTAACAAAAAGTATTGCAATGACTGCCATTTTATTCTCTAGAGTGTTAGAAAAAAAATATATATATATAATGTTTGGGGGTTTTAAGTAATTTTATAGCAAAAAAAAAATGTTTTAGTCTCGTAAACACCGAATCTCAAAAACAGGCCCGGGGCTAAAGTGGTTAATATTGTGCTGTTACCAACCACTCGTATGACTTCACTAATACAACACTAACATTCAGGCTTCCAATGACACATGTAACCTTGCTAAATGCCAAGCACAGCAGAGCTAATGTGACATTGTAATGACACACATGGGAGATATGACTCACATTTGGTCAAAAATGTTTCCTTATTTGTATTAATGACCTGCCAAACCTGCTGGTGAAACATTTCTGCTAAAGAGAAAGGGAGGCTGCAAAAGTCAGCAAGGAAACACCGCACACCAAGTAGGAGTGTGAATTTCTTCCATACAACTTCTAGCTAGCCACAGGACCACAAGCGTAACATTCGTGTAGGCTTATAAAACACATGTAAAAAGAGAAACTGTACCCAGACTATACACATTAAAGTATTTACATACTCATAATCATTAAAAGCACTTTGGCGCTCATCTATGTAGCTATAGCCGCTGTGGAGAAATTAATCTTCAAACTCTACACGCCAGGCACTGAAATCATAGCTCCTCTCCACCCATTTTCTATAGAAGCATGAACTTAGAAGGCTGCCAGCCTAAAGTACACAGTTGGTGCTTTTGATAAAAAAATAATGTTTGTTAGCAGGGAACATGCATTCCAAATAAATAAAAATAATCACTAAACCTCCACTTTAATCATGCAGATACACTGGTAGATCTATTCCTCCTGCCAAAGCATTTCAAAAATATAATTTCAGTGATTAGCATTTAATTGGCCAGCTCAATTTGCTGGAGAAAAACTGAGCCATATGTAAATCCTACAGTAAATAAAGTTGTGATGACATAAGTCACGTTATACAGGATCGGCTACAATAATCTGCATTAAGCATAACAGAATGTGATTAAACTAAAGGCAAAACTTTTTTTTGTCATTTTGAATACAGTAAGGAAAGGTTACAACCCCTGTCAGATTTGTTTGCCATCTGTGTCCCATTGGGAAGATTTACATTCACTTTGTCTCTCACAGCCAATCAGGAAGTGAGAAGGAATTCCTGCAAAATAACCACATCAGCTCCAGAAGATTTAACCCCCTTCATGACCAGGCCATTTTTTTTGGAACTGCGTTATTTTAACTGACAAGAGAGAGAGAATAATTTACTTACATTAATACAGTTGATCAGTGCTAAAAATATTCACTGCGCTAATGACACTGGCTGGGAAGGGCCTATCAAAGGGTGAAATGTGTGCCTATCCAGTGTTTAGGTGTACTGTGAGGTGCTTTTACTAAGGGATGTGGCAGTTTTTATACCCCGCTTGGCAGGGAAAACCAAAAACGGCACATCCCCACCAACAGGACAGTCCTCGCCGATTAGCAGATGGCGGCAATCAATAATTGGCCAGCTTGTGCTGCTAGTAACCCTGGCACAGCTCGTGCCCCCTATCCAGAAGTGCTGGATCACGTATTAGATAAGTTATCCTTTTTAGGAGAGCTGCTCTGCCATTCTCCTATGTGCAGCAGTCAGCAAGCGTTTAAGGGAATTCCTTGGGGCCCCCACACCAGAACTAGTGTCTCTCCATTGGAAGATTTCACCTCACCTTATTACTTTTCTTAGAATAAACCAAAACTTGGTATTTTCTTTTAATTTCACATAGGGAATTATTTACTAAAGGAAAATCCACTTTGCACTACAAGTGCACTTGAAAGTGTAGTCACTTTAGATCTGAAATGAGGGGAAGCTCTGCAAAATGCTATCATCCAATCATGTGCAAGCAAAAATACAGTTTTTCATTTTCCTTGCATGTCTCTCTCAGATCTGCAGCGACTGCACTTCCAAGTGCCATTGCAGTGCAAAGTGAATTTGCCTTTAGTAAATAAACCCCATAGTAGAGCTGCACAATCATTAACCACTTGCCGACCGCGCTATAGCAAAAATACTGCTACAGCGCGGTCGAGTTACTGTGACACGACGTCCCTGGGACGTCGTCCTTCACTTCCGCGATTGCGCGCCCCCTGAGACGCGCTCGCGGAAGTGTCCGTGCTCGCCGGGTCTAGAAAACCCGGCGCATCACGGTAAATTGCCGCTGATAGCGGCCGTTTACCACGTGATCGCGCCGTCGAATGACGGCGCGATCACCTATACAAACCGGCGTCATTTGATGGCGCCGGTTCCTCCCTCTCCTCTCTGTACCGTTCAGTACAGTGTGCGAGGAGAGGGGGGGGGAGCGGGGTGTCAGCAGCTGCGCTGTGGCTGGATCTGTGACAAATGCAGTCACAGATCCAGCCATCCATCCATCCCTGCTACCGCGCGATACTCTGCAATACCCCGCGCGATACTCTGCAATACCCCGCGCGATACTCTGCAATACCCCGCGCGATACTCTGCAATACCCCGCGCGATACTCTGCAATACCCCGCGCGATACTCTGCAATACCCCGCGCGATACTCTGCAATACCCCGCGCGATACTCTGCAATACCGCCTATGGGGATTTTTAAGTAGCGAAGTTTGGCGCCATTCCACGAGTGTGCGCAATTTTGAAGTGTGACATGTTGGGTATCTATTTACTCGGCGAAACTTCATCTTTCACATTATGAAAAAAAATTGGGCTAACTTTACTGTTTTGTTTTAAGCACAAAACAGTTTTTTTTTTTAAAAACATGCGTTCAAAAAAATGTCTGCGAAAATATCAGGCGAGATAAAAAGTTGTAACGGCCGCCATTTTATTCTCTATGGTCTTTGCTAAAAAAGCATATATAATGTTTTGGGGTTCTATGTAATTTTCTAGCAAATAAATGATTTTTACATGTAGGAGAGAAATGTCAGAATTGGCCTGGGTGTTCCAGAACGCCTGATGGTGCTCCCTGCATGTTGGGCCTCTGTATGTGGCCACGCTGTGTAAAAGTCTCACACATGGAGTATCGCCATAGTCAGGAGGAATAGCAGAATGTGTTTTGGGGTGTAAATTTGTGGTATGCATATGCTGGCTGTGAGAAATAACCTGCTAATATGACAGAAACAAGTTTTTTTTTTTTTTACAGAATTTTCAGTCGTTTTTCTTTTATAGCGCAAAAAGAAAAAAAAAAACAGAAGTGATCAAATACCACCAAAAGAAAGCTCTATTTGTGTGAAAAGAAAGGACAAAAATTTCAAATGGGTACAATGTTGTATGACTGAGTAATTGTCATTCAAATTGTGAGAGCACCGAAAGCTGAAAATTGGTCTGGTTAGGAAGGGGGTTTAAGTGCCCAGTGGTCAAGTGGTTAATTGATCTCGATTCAACCCCCCTGACGATCTCCAATGCAGAGTTTGCCGATTTTTTCATATAAAAAGTGGAGAGACTATCTGCTCACTCAGCTGTCAAAAGAAAATATCCAGGCAGTCTGCCAAGTTTTTAATAACATTGTAACTAACTTCCTTCTTTGATCAAACTTCTGTGTGCAAGAGCCGGTTCACACGACTTTGCAAAGCGACCTCAGCGCGACTTCAAGTCGCCTCCAGGACAGGCGAATTTTGGCTGTGGCTAAACAATCAGCTCTGTGGGATGGAGGGGTTTGCCTGAGAAAACTAGTTTCTCTTTCTTGAAAGTTGCTTCAGTCACACTGGGGCGACCTAGGATCCGACTTCAAGTCGCGCGGTCGAGAAAATGAATGGAAGTGAATGGAACGTCTTAATGTACACTGCTGAAGTCGCTCCAACTTCAGAAAAGGTTCCTGTAAAACTTCAATCCGACTTCTAGGCAACTTGTACCCATTGATTTCAATGGAAGTCGCCTCAAAGGTCGGATCACTAGGTACAATGTCACCTAGACGTCGCATTGAAGTAGTACAAGAACCTTTCCCTGAAATTGGAGCGACTTCAGTTGTGTGCATTAAGACAGCTCTCATTAATGTTACTATCATTATGAAATACTTACCTTAGAACGAGGCATCGGTAACTTACCTGGTCCACGCCGAGGTAGCTGACATGTAGCCTCGGCGTGTCTTCCGGGTATCGCGGCTCCAGCAATGTGAGTGGCTGGAGCCGCGATGTTGTCACTTGTTGGATCACACAGCCTTTTTACACAATGCAGAGGATTAACCCCTTAGGTTCCACAGTGAGTATAACAAGCATGCTTTACTGCACATACAGACTGATTTTACTGTTGTAGGTTTAGCAACACCTTAAGGTGTACTGTATACATGATAATGTTTTCATATAATAGTCACTGTCTGCTGATTACATGGTACTATAAATATATAACCGAGTCTAAATATATTTAACAGCAGTATGTAAAAGCCAGGGTGTAACTAAAACATATAATTTAAAATATCTTTCACTGATCCAACTTCTATGAACTGATGTCTGACTGGATACAGTGGGCTACAAAACTCTTTATAAAAAAATAAAACATAAAAGTGGTGGTACAAAAACAACAATAATAATAATAATAATAATAATAAGGCTGATATTTACATGAAATTGCACAGATAGATATTTTTAAACAACAACATAATGGTTTCAAGCTCACAATGCAGCATACTTCCAAGCTAAGGACGGCAGGCAAGCTACACAAAAAACGACATGGTGTATGAATACAAAGTTACATGAAGTGGGACCTGAGATTATTTGTGATTCCATGCCATGAAGAACTCAAATGCTGGAATAAACATGCAGAATCAAAAGCTCTTTTCAGATGCTGGCATAGCCGCCATGCAAATAAACAGAAGTCAGTTCAGCAAACGTAATCATTTTGGCAGACTTCCTTTCATCTGCACATTACTCTATGCTTTAATTAAACAGAAAAACACATAGGAATGAGTAGGGTCCTAGGCACAGCTACACTGAGCTCCTTATTAAAAATAGTTATTTAACATTTAACTATAACACTGCATACAGCACTCTTCTTGTTAGAAGGAAACTTGAAAATAATGCAGTTTCCAAACGAATACAAAACTTCACTTGTCTGCTGGATGTCATTATCCCCACGCAGAGCTCTGAGCAAACTCCGTGACCATGCTCCTTTGTCAATAGACAGACACATCACAGACAGCACAAGACAATCACTATGTACAACAAGGAGAATTTGCTTTTGTGATAACACTGAGTGATGCAAAACAGCAAGAGCACACCACAACACACAGGACCATTAGTGAGATGAGTGCAGTCCAAAGTAACAGGATTCTACCTTTTTATTGCAAAGACATGGGTCACCACCAACCTTCCCCTAGTCCTGAAAGAGAAGTATATTTACAGGACACATTATGGGTATAGATGCAGAGGAGGAAAGGCTACGCACATTCTCAAAGCACCATACCAAAAATAAAAGCACAGTACCAATGCAGTGAAATTTAAGAAGACTGCTGATATTTGAATGCACTACAAATAAAAGACATTTGATATTATGAAGAAATGTATTTAAACCCTGGTAATGACGAGGAAAATAGGCGGTATATACTGTGTAATCGAACATAAAAAGTGTACCGCATTTGACAAATAAAATAACACTATATTAAAATAGTGTACATCAGTGAGAAGACGCCAATTTGACTGTCGGCTGCCAGGAGGAAGGAGCTTCTTCTCGGAGGTCCTCTGACAGCGCCCCCTAGTGGACTCATCGGAGACTACATCTACAGCTCGTTCATTGTAATCTATTCGAGATAGCTCCACTTTCTGGCCCTTATTGGGTCTCCACTCGGAAGCACCTTATATATTTTTAATACCCTCTTGTTTTTATTGGATCGGTGTGGGAGTCGTTTGTCTGGGAACTGCAGCTGAGGATCCAGTTTTCACAGTGGTTTAAACCATGCCCAGTTGACCCTTTGAACATATGTTCTTCAGGGTTCACTGCCTTCGGTAAGCCTCTTCTTTATTGGATGGTGGCGGTCTCTTCTATTGCACCGGTTTCATTCCAGAATATTAGGAGTATTATCACTTCAATTCACACTGAACTTTTGATTATCATTTTTCACTTATTAGTGGTTTTGTATTTATATATTTAGTGTTACACACTAATTTGTCCATTGTTCATTTAATGATGTACACTATATTTTAATATATTTAGGTGTTATTTTATTTGTCAAATGCGCTACACTTTTTATGTATGTTTTGTACTTTACCATTTGTCCACTGGTAGTGTTAGCGGCTGAATTTTAGACAGCGCAGAATTTTTTTTGTAACCTATACTGTATAATTAATAGGATCATCTTATAAGGTTTGAAACTTTCCATAACAAGACTTTAAAGCCCCACTCCAGAAAAAACAGGACCCCTTCCATCCCATGCTACAAGGTTTATTTATTCACCTACCTGCAGAAGAAAGTAATAGCTATCCAAGCCTCCTGTACATTTCTGGGTGCAGGGCACTGCTCATTGATGCACATGGGCCCAAGACCGTCAGTCCCCAATAGTCCCTCCACTGACATCACTCCTTCAAGAGTCTGGGAGGACCCTGCCACCAGACAGCCAATAAGCCTGATCACACAAGAAGGGAAGTGGACAGGGCTTTTTTCAGCAGGAACGCAGTTGGGGCATTTTATTGAACGTATGTAATGACAAGGGAGTACAGGGATGTGCTGGAGGGTCCACTGATGCTGGCTGTTTTATAATGACAGGAAGATTCAATCAACTACCTAAAGCGCTAAACATCACCCCGGTTATTTATTGAGAACTACAAGTCAACAGCCACGATGGTTGATGGTAGTTGTAGTTCTCCCATTCACAGAACTCTGAATAATGTAGCTGAGTGGGCAGAGCCCCGCACAGCTGCGTTTAGATTAAATTGTGCGACAGCAGGTGCGGGGAGAAGTTCCCCGGTGCGCTGTCACAACGGGGGGGGGGGTCGGGGGGTGCAGGAGCTGCTAGTTTAGTAACATGTTACTAAAAGGTGAAATCATCCTTTCCATTCACATTTGTTAAAACTTGAGCAACTTTGGATGGGTGCGACTTGTTGTCCCTCTTCAAATTCATACCAACTGGTGCATGTAAAACATTCAGGTATGACTTTCGTGCAAAGATTCTTGAGGATTAACATTGAAGTCTATGGTCCTCAAGTTGCATAAATGTTAGACCAAAGTAGTGAATTAACTATTCTGAAGTCACTGCAACTTTAAGTTGCACTCATATGAATGGTCATCATTGGAAAACATGGGGTACGATTTGCCATGCGACTCTGATGTCCAAAGTCACATGAGCAGCTGTACCCGTGTGAATGTGTAAGCCTCCTTCCACACTCCTGCAAATCCAAAGTAGCACACCTTTAGAGTGCAACTTTGGATGAGTATGACTTGGATGCAGCTTTGGCTTTGACCAATAATAATGGACAACTGTCGCATCTAAAACATTCATATACAATTTTCATGCAACTTTTGAGGGCTAACATTGAAGTCTACGGCTTGTCGCACAACTTTGATGTCGAAAGTCGCATGACAAGTTGCACAAGTGTGAATGTGGTGTAAAGAAGATAACATTGTTATATAGGATTTATATAGTACCAACACTTTGCTTTACAAAATAAAAGACGACAGTACAGTTACAAGGCTATTTTTTGTTTGGTTTGGAGGTTTTGCGTGCAGGATTTTTCATTTTGGGGTATAGTTTATAGTGGTTGTAAAGGCAGAAGGTTATTTATCTTAACGCATTCTATGCATTAAGATAAAAAACGCCTTCTGAGTGTAGCAGCTTCCCTCAGGCCCTTTAATACCTACCCGAGCCACATCTTGATTCAGCGTTGTTGCACTAAAGACTCAGTTGTCTAGTACTCTCTCTCTCCTCATTGGCTGAAACAGCAGCAAAGTGCCAATGCTCTTCCAGCTGTCAATTAAAGTCAGTGAACCTATGAGAGGGAGAGAGAGAAGGGGGCAGACCATGGAGGACCACCATGGAGCTGTAGCTCAGGTGCCACATAGCACGCCGCTTGCTGTGGGGGCACTTAACAGGAGGGAGGGGCCAGTAGAGCCGGGGAGGAACCCGTAAAGAGGAGGACCTGGGCTGCTCTGTGCAAAACCACAACACAAAAGCATAAACATTTTTTTGTTGTTGTTGTTAAAAGTAACAAACAACAGGACTTTAGTATTAATTTATTTGTTATATATAGATCAATAGATATATTTAAAGCAGAACTAACCCCCCCCCCCTATCCTTTTCAGCCAATGAAGTTGCCATCTTGGCCTCTGTTTGATCTGTGGTGCTGAACATGTGATCAGTTATGACACCAGACATTTGATGGTTTGACAGTTTGGTTGAGAACAAAAGCAAATGTGACAGTTAGTATTTCTGGCATGCCTGGAATGTAACTTTTTTAAATCTATGGGTTTAGTTCCGCTTTAAGTTTAAACACCTGTGTCACTATTCTAGTTCTAAGAATGGCGTCAGAGCAGACAACACCACCGTCAGGTATTTTTTTGACAAGAAATTTTGTAAAAATGTCCTTCCTACGGGGAAACCAAACTATAATGCCTATCGGATGATAAAAAACGCTTTCGGATGGATCGTTCGATAATCTGATTGTTAGTACACAGCTTTTTGACAGCCGATCACGACAGTCCGTCTAATAAAATCCGAAGGAACAAACACGAAAACTTTGCTTGGACGACAGCCCATCGTACGACAATAGTTTAATCAAGTACAGTATGCGTCAGCTAAAAATCGATAGACGAACACCACGCATGATCAAAAACATGAAAATAAACCGGAAGGACACAGGGGGTCACAGGTATTTGACATCATTTCAAATACGGAGCTACGCACACCGGAACGCTTTTCCAGAATCGTACGTCAAAAATCATACTTTCGTAGAGCACATTTTGCACTTGTATTCGATATTAGTTTTATGCAACAAAATGCGAACGATACGTTGTATGATAATCAGATCGTGTGTACGAGGCATAAAGGTCAGCTCCCCTCTGAACGTGTCGGAGGGCAGCTTCTCTTCTAGAACAGGGATGAGCTCCGGCGTATTCGCACACTCCACGTGCAGAGCCCGCCAGGAAGTCGGCACTGCGCTAATGACAGGCAGGGAGACATTTCCCGATCTCTGCAGCTGCACATCGGGAAACGTCTCCCTGCCTGTGATTAGCGCAGCGCCGACTTCCTGGCGGGCTCTGCACGTGGAGTGTGCGAACACTCCGGCGCACATCCCTATTCTAGAAGGGACTAGACACCCCAAATTGTAGCAATACAAAGTTTACACACTCTGCGGATCTACTACTCTGGAAGAACGGTCACTAGTTGTAAAGTGTAGATAGAAGAAACGGACATTCGGTGGGTCATGTCAGCGCCTCTCCTGGCAGGAGAAAAGCGGCGTTAAAAATGCGCTCAAAGCCGCGTTTAGGCGTATTCTTCTTTTATCCCATCGGATAAACAATCCTCAGTCATCCCAGATGAGCAGGAATAAGATGATGACACTCTGTAGAGAACTTCCCACCAGAAGGGCCCCATCCACACTACATCCCGATCAGCAGGCTGAGCTACTTTCAGGTGGATTATGAATAGAGAGGAGTGACAAGAAGCTGCACTCCATGTCATCATTCAGCAGCATCTCCACATGGGAAGTCACATCACCATGGCAACCCCATGATCAGCACCACGACTGAGAATGTGGGACCCCCCCCCCCCCAACAAGACACAACACAGTATAAAGTAAGGAGGAGGAGGACCGGCCTGTCACCTTCCACACATGTCCCTACTTCCCGGCACTTACTCATGATTGGAGCAGGAACTATTCCACACCTCGGCTCTCTCCTGGGCTTCCCCGCCGCTCAGCTCCGAGGGGCTCCCGGTTTCCCGGGGACTCTCCTGCCCCGGCCGGACATCCCCCGCTGTCTCCCCGCCGTCTTCCGGTCCACCCGCCTTACTGCTGGGGGCCAACTTCCGCATCGCACGGAGAACACTGGCCTTTCCCGGACACGTCACGGGCCCCGCCCACTGTGTACACAGTCCGCGGCCCCGCCCCTCCCCGCCGGCCTGGAGTGTGGGGGCCAGGTGTGTGGAGGCGGGGCTGAGCGGGAGCCGTGATTTGGGGCGTGACGTCACGGGCGCTCTACGTCACGGCTGTGCTTGCTGTGGAATGGCGGCAGTTTTATATGAATAATGTCATTGTATCGTAGGGAGAAACCTCATGACGAGTAGCAAAGTAATGCGGCTTTAAATGCCTGGGTGGTGGAAGTATGCCTAGAATTCCAGAGTGTTTGTTATGGGAGGTGCGGGCGGTGTTATGAAATAATAAAACATTATTCATCACAATAGCTCATCACTTTTGTTTACTAGTAAATCAGGTTTTATTTAGAGCCTGAGTATCTGTATGAGGGATAATGCACGCCTGAGACGCCAATCGTTATGCCAATTGTTATCAATCACGCAGAGAATCGCCATATTTTTTTTATAGCACTGAACCGAGCGTGTTTTGCATTGTGCGCTTTATCATGTGCGCCCATAGGCTTGCACACAGGGTGTGCCAGATGTGCCTGGGCACACCCTAATCCCCTCCATGTGCATTAGCATTATCCATGGGTGGCACCAGGTATCCAGATAGGTGGTCTGGGGTGCTAGTGGCCAGTAAATGCCCCGATTATATTAGGTTCATGTGTGCTTGAGCTTTGGGGTGCACATCTCTTAAGGCACATTAAAGTGTTACTAAACCCAGGAACCTGCATTCACTATATCTGGTCTCCTACAGCACATGGAAATGCAATTATTTTAGTAAATATAAACTGCTAAATACCTTTTCTCATCAGCAGTATATAGCAGTCTTGTGACTTCTATAAGTGTCTGGTTAAAGCTTGTAGGAGGCGTCTTCATTCTACTCTGACTGTCCTGTGAGGCTGCACAATCCATGACCCCTGTCTGGACAGTGCTGATTGGCCCTGTGCTGATCACATGCACGCTCCCAATAAAACAAAACTCTAGCAATACACACCAAACCGAGCATGTGCAGCCTAACTCCATAGACCAGGGATCCTCAAACTACAGCCCTCCAGCTGTTATAGAACTACACATCCCATGAGGCATTGTAACACACTGACATTCACAGACATGACTAGGCAGGATGGGAACAACTGGAGGGCCGTAGTTTAAAGACCCATGCCATAGACCAGTGATGGCGAACCTTGGCACCCCAGATGTTCTGAAACTACATTTCCCATGATGCTCAGCTACACTGCAGAGTGCATGAGCATCATGGGAAATGTAGTTCCAAAACATCTGGGATGGCAAGGTTCGCCATCACTGCCATAGACTCTGTGTTATCAGGAAATTATCAGGGGACAGTGGAAAAAGGGGAGGAGCAGAGAAGCCCGGATCAAACAAGCTTTTTACATAATGCGGAGGATTAACCCCTTAGGTTCCACAGTGAGTATAACAAGCAAGCTTTACTGCACATACAGACTGATTTTACTGTTGTGGGTTTAGTAACACTTTAACTGTAATGTGCGTTTTGCTGCATTTTCCTCATTGAATGAATGCAGGTAATTGCAATGACACATAGAAAACAATAGTTTGCATTTATCCTCTTAACAGAAGAAAATGGGGTGGGCTACAGATTGAACGATCACTGTGATAGCCAGTCAGAGGCTATCGCATCAATTATGTGATCGGGTTTCCTCAAGTCCTGATTGTAGGTAGAGACCCAGGGCTGTCACAGTCTCACAGTCAGCGCACTTCCCCCACCAACAGAAGATACACGATATTGGCGAAAGTATTGGGACGTCTACGTCACGATACACGATATTGGCGAAAGTATTGGGACGTCTACCCTTACATGCACATCCGCCCGCTAGAGGCAAAAAGCGCAGCTAAAACAGTGGTAAACCTGGTCCTGTCCTTCGCCCGTGTCCCGCAATCAGGTCACAGAGAGGAAGAACGGTTCTTCCTAGTGTGGCTGTCAGTGATCGTCTGTTCCCTGTGTTAGGGAACGACGATCAGTGACATCACCCGCACAGCCACACCCCCCACAGTAAGAACACTCCCTCAGAACACCCCCTCCTGGTTAACCTCTTCTACTGCCAGTGTAATTTTCACAGTAATCAGTGCATTTTTATAGAACTTTTTACTGTGAAAATGACAATGGTCCCAAAATAGTGTCAAAACTGTCCGCCATAATGTTGCATTCACAAAAAAAAATTGCTGATCGCCGCCAATACTAGTAATGCACAAACCAATCAATAAACGCGTATTGTGATTTTTTTTTAACCAAAAATAAGTAGAAGAATATGTATCGGCCTAAACTGAGGGAAAAAAAATGTTTTTATATATATATATTTTTTGGGGATATTTATTATAGCAAAAAGTAAAAAATATTGTTTTTTTTTTTTAAATTTGTCGCTCTTTTTTGTTTATAGCGCAAAAAATAAAAACCGCAGAGGTGATCAAATACCACCAAAAGAAAGCTCTATTTGTGGGAAAAAAAGGACGCCAATTTTGTTTGGGAGCCACGTCACACGACCGCGCAATTGTCAGTTAAAGGGAAGCAGTGCCGAATCACAAAAAGGGGTCAGGTCCTTTACCTGCATA
Source organism: Rana kukunoris (assembly GCA_029574335.1). Classification (NCBI taxonomy): domain Eukaryota; kingdom Metazoa; phylum Chordata; class Amphibia; order Anura; family Ranidae; genus Rana; species Rana kukunoris. The sequence goes on from CM056051.1 coordinate 134,095,589, forward strand.
TTGGTCCGGGTCTTAAGTGGTTAAAGGGTTCTACCTCATCGTAGTCACCCTTAGCTCCATTGGTTGAGGCAGAGTCCCATAAACATCGCCCAGGGGTCTCTCCTATGGTCACACAAGACTTTGGGCCAGATTCTCAGCGGCGTTACGACGGAGTATCTCAGATACCCCGTCGTATCGCCGTTTTTTTTGTCTCGTATCTATGCGCGTGATGCTTAGCATCACTTTGGCATAGATACGCTTCTACATCCGACAAGTGTAAAACCATTACACTTGCGGATCGTAGTTGTAATGACAACTCCGGCCACTAGGTGGCCTTTACGTTGTTTTTCGTATTTGCATATGCAAATGAGGTAGTACGCCGATTCCCGATCGCTTTTACGCCGCCCCGTCGTCGCGTACGTCGTTTTCGTCTGCGTAAGGTTACCCCAGCTTCTATGTGGAGTAACCTTACGAAGTTCCGTCGGATGCCGTCGGGTCCCGTCGGATGCCATGTTAAGTATGGCGTCGGGTCAGCGTCGGCTTTTTCCGTCGCTTACGTCGTTTCACTAACTCGTTCGCGAATAGGGAGTTGCGTAAATGAAGCCCACGTCGTTTTGACGTCGGTTTCAACGACGCTTTCCGACGTGAGCTGGAGCATGCGCACTGGGCTTTTTCCCCGGCCGGCGCATGCGCAGTTCGTTCGACGCGGGGGCGCGCTTAATTTAAATACAAGCCGCCCCATTTGAATTGCGCGGGTTTACGCTGGGCGATTTCCGCAACGCCGATGAAAACTACGGAGCAAGTGCTTTGAGAATAAAGCACTTGCTCTGGTACGATGCGGCGGCGTAGTGTAACTGGCTTACGCTACGCCGCCGGAATTCTTAGAGAATCTGGCCCAGAATGACTAAGTTCAGCCAATTATTAAAGCGGAGGTTCACCCTAAATATACTCTTTCCCATGTGATCAGCATACTGGCGCTGACGCCAGTATGCTGTTTTTTTTTTTTTTTAAATGCCCCACCTACTGTGTAATCTTTAATTTTGATTTATTTCCCCCGCGGTGGATGGCACCTGTATAGCCCGTCACGGCTTCCGAAAATACCCGATTTAGGACTCGGGTATTTCCGGTGCAATACGGCGCCTGCGCACAGACCTAGGAGCTGACTGCGCAGGCGCCGTATTTCTCCGAGTCCTATTTCGCTGACGCCAGTATGCTGGATCGCATGGGGCATAGTATATTTAGGGTGAACCACCTCTTTAATGAATAATGACCATAGAGGCTCCAAGCGCACTCCCCCACCTTCCCATGCAGTCAAGTCTCTGAACTTCTGAAAGCCTTAGCACAGGCTAAGCCACTGGTAACAATGCCCGGCTCAGAGTCAGATTTCCCATGGTCTATGACTGATGAGAAGACCATGCACTGGTATCCTGCAAAGCAAGCTGGACCAGATATGTGTATCTGCAGAGAGCACACTGGACATAAAAAGAGGTGAAAATAATGCGATTTAAAAAAAACACCAAAAAAAAAATAGATCAATACAAACACTAAAAAAAGCAATAAATACAAAGTCGACTGAAACGATATAAAAGTGATTATAACCAGTGGAAGTGACCTATCTAACGTGAAACACAAGCAAACCTAAAGTAACTAAGACTAGGGCACAGCAGAATCAGAATGAAAAGCAAGGAACAGCTGATCAGACAGGGAAGAGAGCAGATACACGGGAACAGGTACAAGCAGGCAGGATCACAAGTAGCAGAATCACAGGTAGTACAGGTGAAATACTGAGGCATTGACAGATTCTAAAGAAGCTAAAATCCCTCCTAATTCCTGAGACCTGCTGGCTGATGGGAGACACTCACTGGTGGATACCAGAACGGCACCCTTCATGTCCGTGGACCATAGTGCCACCAGCAGGTGATCCAGTTCCTAACAATTTTTGAGACACTGCAGTCCTCAGACCTCTGCCATCCCCTAGCTCTAGGAGCTACAATAAGTCATTTTGGCCCTTACTGATGCAATACACACTACCTTGCATTTTGGAGGGTCAGCCCCCACGCTGAAGGGTCCTGGGCCCCACATGAGCATGTTTGAACTGTTACCATTTGAAACTTGAAGAATGGTGGTCTATACCCACTATGGATCTGCCAGTGACCCACCTTAACAGGACCTGTGGAACGAGTGCTTACCTTTAAGGGTTCTACTGACCAGCAGTTAAAATCCCACATTAAATCACGCCTTTCTCTGGCATAATTAGTATGTTGTCCTGTGTTGGCTGTGACCTTAATGTGTCAAACCATGGAAGAACAGATTTGTTGCCTCAAAAAGGATCCCTCTACTGCCACAGCGGTTCCTTTCTTAATAGAGAGTGTGGAACAGACGTCTGGAGCAGTGGAGGGCTGGCAGGGTGGTGACACTATGCACAGCCACCGGCTGCTGTTTTTGCAGAGAAGGAATATGCCTGCTGGAGCTCTGTTAACACAGGTTACAGCCCCCGCTCACCTCCCACTGTGCAGCCGTGCCTGTGTCAGCTCTGAGGTAGATGGCTGCAGAGCTGAGCTATGTCTCGTCTCACACATAGCTCAGCCTCAGAGCACACCAGCGCTGACATCCCCTTCTCTGCACAGACACGAGGAGAGATAGAGCTCATCTGCTCCTCCTCCTGAGTCTGCCCTGCCCACACTCCTCGGGCATGTTTGGGCACTGGACAGGAAGTTTGAACCCAAAAAAGCATCAGACAGCCTGCCTGCGCCTCAGCCTCCATCCTGGTAAGCTCACCCTCTCTAGTCTCTCCTGCCTCCCAGTGTATAAAAACGGGTGCTCTGTGGACTTTGGTAAAGGGAAGGGGGGGCAGGCTTTGGTCAGCAGAGACCCTCTTTAGACAATAGTCCACAGCATGCACCCTTAAATCAAGTTTCCCAGAACACCCCTTACATCAGATCTGATGTATATGGGGCCTCTGCGCGGACTCTGATGTAAGGGGGGCCTCTGCGCGGACTCTGATGTAAGGGGGGCCTCTGCGCGGACTCTGATGTAAGGGGGGCCTCTGCGCGGACTCTGATGTAAGGGGGGCCTCTGCGCGGACTCTGATGTAAGGGGGGCCTCTGCGCGGACTCTGATGTAAGGGGGGCCTCTGCGCGGACTCTGATGTAAGGGGGGCCTCTGTTCGGACTTTTGCGATCATGAAAAACCTTAGACTGTTTTCCTCGATCCATCACTTTTCCACGCTCTATGGGCCATTTGACTGGACTTGCCCCCCAGGCCTAAGGCTGCCAGCCCTGCCCTGGTCTGGAGCCTTATGCCTTAGATATGATGGCTCATGGGTCCGATGTCTATACAGATACACAGTGCGCCCTGGTTAAGCTGCTAAAATGCTGATGCCATACCCAAAGAGCTCCTGCAACATTATCTCTTCAGACCTACACTTGATACCATCATCAATAATTAAATTCCATGGTAGGCCAGAGCCAACCCTCATCAACTGCTCCCTCTTTTCTTTCCATTGCTATTGCACAGATTAGTGCACTTTCTCTGGGCCCCTTGGGTTCTTCTCACCCCTGAACCCTTTGCTTCAGTCCCTGTGTCAGCTCAGCATCTGGGACTGTGCCCCATCTGGGCCATGCCTCTCTTCCTCAAGAAAATTCCCTTCCTTTGGGGCATGTAAAGACCAGTTAATGGTATCTTTGAACCATCAGTCTCCCCCTCTCCAGAGGGACCCCCTAACCTACTGGTTTTAGCATTGGAAACTGTCTGTCGCCTGTAGGAGATGGTATCCAACATAGTTCCTTAAGGGAAAGGTACAGAGCATGCCTACCTTCAGGCCCCTCATTAACAGACAGGAACTTACCACTCTCTCCTCCTTTTCAGGAGCATTGAGGGTTGATGGACACTCCCTTCAGAGATGTTTCTTGTCCTCTCATCTCTGCTCAGCCACTCCAGTCCCCTTCTCAACTGTTTCAGGTCTAGTCTCTGGCAGATAAACATGTCTGCCTCTGTGCCAGGTGGCTAGTAAGGGTTTCTCTCACTGAAGAATTGGTATCAACAGGGCTGCTTTCTGGTCTCCTAGAATGGGTGCCTCCTTCCACACTGTGGGATCCTGCTTAACCACTTGACCACTGGGCACTTAAACACCCTTAATAACCAGACCAATTTTCAGCTTTCGGTGCTCTCACATTTTGAATGACAATAACTCAGTCATACAACACTATAACCAAATGAAATTTTTGTCCTTTTTTTCCCACAAATAGAGCTTTCTTTTGGTGGTGTTTCATCACCTCTGCGGTTTTTATTTTTTTTGCTATAAATGAAAAAAGAACAAAATTTTGCAAAAAATAATAATTTTTCTTCATTTCTATTATAAAATTTTGCAAAAAAGTAATTTTTCTTCATAAATTTGGCCTAAAATGTATACTGCTACATATCTTTGGTAAAAAAAAATAAAAAATGTTGGATATTATTTAGTCTGGGTGAAAGTTATGGGGTCTACAAGCTATGGTACCAAATCCTGAAAATTGATCAATTTCATCACACCTGAAGTACTGACAGCCTCTCTCATTTCTTGAGACCCTAACATGCCAGAAAAGTACAAATACCCCCCAAATGACCCCTTTTTGGAAAGAAGACATTCCAAGGTATTTAGAAAGAGGCCTGGTGAGTTTTTTAAAGTTGTAATTTTTTCCCACAATTCTTTGCAAAATCAAGATTTATTTTTTTTTCATCAAATTTTCATATTATTAGGTTATTTTTCACACACAGCATATGCATACCACAAATAACACCCCAAAACACATTCTGCTATTCCTCCCGAGTATGGCGATACCCCATGTGTGAGACTTTTACACAGTGCGGCCACATACAGAGGCCCAACATGCAGGGAGCACCCAGGCCAATTCTGACATTTCTCTCCTACATGTAAAAATCATCATTTATTTGCTAGAAAAATACATAAAACCCCAAAACATGATATAAAGATACCTCACATGTGGTTTGAACACCGTTTTTATATGTGGGCGGGACTTGCGTATGCGTTCGCTTCTGCATGCGAGCTCGCGGGGACAGGGGCTGCTGTATGCCCAGAGTATTGCTAAGTATGCCCAGAGTATTGCGGAGTATGCCCAGAGTATTGCGGAGTATTGCCAGAGTATTGCCAGAGTATGCCCAGAGTATGCCCGGAGTATTGCCAGAGTATGCCCGGAGTATTGCCAGAGTATGCCCGGAGTATTGCCCAGAGTATTGCAGAGTATGCCCAGAGTATGCCCAGAGTATGCCCAGAGTATTGCAGAGTATGCCCAGAGTATGCCCAGAGTATTGCCAGAGTATGCCCAGAGTATTGCCAGAGTATTGCGGAGTATGCAGAGTATGCCCAGGGTATTGCAGAGTATGCCCAGGGTATTGCAGAGTATGCCCAGGGTATTGCAGAGTATGCCCAGAGTATTGCGGAGTATGCCCAGAGTATTGCAGAGTATGCCCAGAGTATTGCAGAGTATGCCCAGAGTATTGCAGAGTATGCCCAGAGTATTGCAGAGTATGCCCAGAGTATTGCCAGAGTATTGCGGAGTATGCAGAGTATGCCCAGGGTATTGCAGAGTATGCCCAGGGTATTGCAGAGTATGCCCAGAGTATTGCCCAGAGTATGCCCAGAGTATTGCCCAGAGTATGCCTGAGTATTGCAGAGTATGCCCAGAGTATTGCCCAGAGTATTGCCCAGAGTATTGCCCAGAGTATTGCCCAGAGTATTGCCAGAGTATGCCTGAGTATGCCCAGAGTATTGCAGAGTATTGCCCAGAGTATTGCCAGAGTATGCCCAGAGTATTGCCCAGAGTATTGCCCAGAGTATTGCCCAGAGTATTGCCAGAGTATGCCTGAGTATGCCCAGAGTATTGCCAGAGTATGCCTGAGTATTGCAGAGTATGCCCAGAGTATTGCCAGAGTATGCCTGAGTATTGCAGAGTATGCCCAGGTGAGTATTGCAGAGTATATGCAGCAGGGATGGCTGAGCAGGGAGGGATGGATGGATGGATCTGTGACTGCATTTGTCACAGATCCAGCCCGCAGCACTGGCGCTGCCATCCGCTCCCTCCCCTCTCCTCTCACACTGTACCGATCGGTACAGAGAGAGGAGGGAGGAACCGGCGTCATCAAATGACGCCGGTCTGTTTACATCTGATCGCGCCGTCATTGGACGGCGCGATCACGTGGTAAACCGCCGCTATCAGCGGCGATTTACCGTGATCCGTGATGCGCCGGGTCCTCTGGACCCGGCGGTCACGGATGTTCCCGTGTGCGCGCCTCAGGAGGCGCGCGGGAGCGCGATTCTGACAGGCCGTTAATTAACGGCCAGTTAGAATACAGCAACCGCCCTAGAGCCGTACTTTCGGCATAGGGCGGTTGCAAAGTGGTTAAGGAAGATCTCCTGGTATGGACTCCACGGCATCTGGATACAGCCATATCTTCACCACCAATCTTTAAGGCCGGATTCACACCTATGCGAATTGAGTGCGGCTTAAACCGCATCCAATACGCAGAACATTTCTAAATACATTGTTTTCAATGAGGCTGGTTCACATATGTGCGATGCATTCGCACTGCGCATTGCCGAAAAATGTGTGCATATTTTTAGTCCTTGCAGTGCGGCTCAGGTGCGTATTCAGGCCCATTATCTTCTATGGGTACGCAGCTGATTCGCAGATGTGTTCATTTCTCTTCAGGATTCATTCATTCAGCCAAATACACTTCTCCTCCACTCTCACCTCCCCTCTCCCAGGTCTCCAAATTCGCAGCTAAAACGGAGCTAATCTGCTGAACACATCTCTTTTCTCCCTGCAGAGATAAGAGAGCTGAAATTCGCACCGCACAAGTGTGAACCCGGCCTAAAGGGGTTGTAAAGGTAAAAAAAAAATGTTTTCCTAAATGGCTTCTTTTACCTTAGTGCAGTCCTCCTTCACTTACCTCATCTTTCGATTTTGCTTTTAAATGTCCATATTTCTTCTGAGAAATGCTCACTTCCTGTTCTTCTGTCTGTAACTCCACACAGTAATGCAAGGCTTTCTCCCTGGTGTGGGGTGTCCTGCTCGCCCCCTCCCTTGGACTACAGGAGAGTCAGGACGCTCACTAACACACAGCTCCTTTCTCTATCTGCAACGTAGAGCGCATCCTGAATCTCGTGTAGTCCAAGGGAGGGGGCGAGCACGACACTCCACACCAGGGAGAAAGCCTTGCATTACTGTGTGGAGTTACAGACAGAAGAACAGGAAGTGAGGATTTCTCAGAAGAAATAAGGACATTTAAAAGCAAAATCTAAGGATGAGGTAAGTGAATGAGGACTGCACTAAGGTAAAGAAAGCTATTTAGGAAAAGAAGATTGTACATTTACAACCCCTTTAAGGATTCTACCAGAAAAGAACAGGTGATATTGGTAATATTGGATGATATTGGATGATTGGATTTAATTCTGGACAGGAAATTGCAGACCTCGAAGATACTAATGGAAATAAATAGTTCATATGGTAAAGGTATCAATCTCCAGTGTAGCAGAATGTCAGTGAGTGGAAACAAAGTAAATCAAGAGGTGTTTGATACAATAGTACCAATATGGAAAACAGTATGCAGAGAAAGATGAATGGGAGCATGTATAATAAAGCAATCGGGTGAAAGACTGGATCAGTGTATGCAGATAATGGTTCAAATTAAGGAAAAATACTGCACATGTGTAAAAACATAAAAATAAACAATGTCAATCACCACCATTACCGTGTAAACTGTCCAGCGTCACCACAAAAGTGAGATATAAAGCACAATAAACAACATGTACAAAAAATAATGCGCTAAACAAAAAACTCATATTGGGTTATTAAATCCGACTGTAGAAAACACAAATCTGTGATAAGTAGTATCCAAAAAAAAAAAACCTCCACCTCGTGAGTGCACCGTCACCACAGGCAATATAGACTCTTACCAGAGAGCCTGGACCCTTTATTATGAGGGGTCTAACAGGCTTGATGTAACAATCTTTGCAGGGGTCTTCAACTCATCCTCAGATCAAAACAGATCAAACAGGGCATAAGCAGTATATTAAAACCAAGTTCCATCCACCCCATAATCAGATTGATCGTATAAATGAAAGAGACGCCAAATAGTGTAAAATCCCAAAAGGTTAGTTTAACCACTTCCGGACCAGCTCACGCCGATATATACGTCGGCACTTTGAAGAGGGATATCTTTGTTATGGCAGCAGTTAGCTGCCATAACTCTGGTATCCTCTCCTTTAGTGAGCAGTCCAGTTTAATCCAAAAGTGGTCTCTGGATGCGGCGGATTCGCCGTGAGATCACTTTTATTGGTGGCGGGAGAGGGCCACCCTCCCGCAGCTCTCCGGAGCCCTCCACCACTTACCGGAATTGTCGGCAGCGGCAGAGGCAATCAGATCCTTTTTCCTCAGTGGCCTGGAGACAAGTGAGGGGAAGATGGCCCCCACCGGTCTCCACACCATTGCAGGGCGAAAGCGATGTCGAAACGTCCCTTCTGCCCATAGCTCATAAAAGGGATTTTTTTTTATTATTGCATTTTAGTGTAAATATGAGATCTGAGGTCTTTTTGACCCCAGATCTCAAATTTAAGAGGTCCTGCCATGCTTTTTTTCTATTACAAGGGATGTTTACATTCCTTGTAATAGGAATAAAAGTGATCAATTTTTTTTTAAAAGAACAGTGTAAAAATAAAAAGGTACAATAAATAAGTAAATAACTATCTTTTTTTAAACGCGCCCCCTCCCGATGAGCTTGCATGCAGAAATGAACGCATACATGAGCAGCGCCTGCATATGAAAATGGTGCTTAAACCACACATGTGAGGTACCGCCACTATCGGTAGAGTAAGAGCAATAATTCTACCCTAGACCTTCTCTGTTAGGGTCCTTTCACACGTACGCACCGTTCGTCTGTTTTTTACAAGTCCGTTTACGGATGATCCCCGCTGAGCTGACGGACACACACGGGGCGGATCAAAAACGGTCTGCTCAGTGTGAAAGGACCCCAACTTAAAACATGACAAGTAAAGAGGATTCCTCAGCGCTGGAATAACTCGGTGTGGCAAGACTGGGCACAGATGATAGGAAATCTTATACTCTACATTGTGACATCCACTTTAATGCTTGGGGTTCTAAGTCATCTTCTATTAAAAAGATAATGTTTATAACTTGTAAACAACAAATCTCCGAAAAAGGCTCCGTCTTTAAGTGGTTAATATAAAGTATTGCACTTACATTAGTATAGGTAAAACCAGCGTTGTGTACAATATAGGCAGCTGCCTTAAGATATCTAGGCACTGTGCGAACAAGGGCTATAGCAGGAAACAGCCAATTATTGGCCAAGGCAACTATCGCTTGTCAAATAAATGTAATAGCAACCCGGCCTAAACATTAGGGTGCTACAGGTATAAATTATTAATGCCATTGTAGTTGCACTACACTTGGTTTTCTATTTATATACCCATATTGAGTGTGGCAAAATCACTTTTATTGGTGTGAGCTGCAATTTCTTTATTATTTAAGTTGGGCTCATTGCGTTTATTTGTTTGTATTAAGGGAGTATAACATGTTTTTTTTTGTTTTGTTTTTAATAATAAACAAACATTTGCCTTTACAAACATTAAAGGGTCACTAAAGGAAACTTTTTTTTTTTTTTTGCTGAAATGACTGTTTACAGGGTATAGAGACATAAAAGTTAACTGATTCCTTTTAAAAATGATTACAAATAGATAAAAATTAATCATATAATGTACCTGCAGTTTAGTTTCACTTTTAAACTGGTTTCATGTTTCTGTAAAGTAGAGAGACACACAGAACAAAAACAAACAAATCCAGGGCAGTGTTTTTAAAATGAATCTGATTGGTTCTGAGGAGTTTTGGACATACAGTAATGACAGCTTGGACCACAGTGAAAAGCTGCCATGAGATTTTTCATAAGGAGCCAGACAAGCAGGAAGTGTGGAGATCAGAGCAGAATTACAGCAACTTCAAAGCAAAAAACGAACAATGAGGACATGAAACCAGGACTGCAGTAAGGTAAAGGAAGCTATTTAGCTTAAAAAAATATTCCTTTAGTGATCCTTTAACCACTTCAGGCCCGCGCTACCGTCGGATGACGGCAACAGCGCGGGCCTGAATATCCAACATGCCGTCATTTGACGGCATGTCATTCAGGCGTTCCCAGCGCGCGCTGTAGAGCGCGCTGCGGGGAAGCCCTGTGTTGTCCGTGTCCCTTGGACACGGCCAATCACAGATCGCGGCGAACAGCCAATCAGAGTGGCCGTTTGCGATGCGATATGTGGGCGAATGAGAGATGATCTCTCATAGATCATCTCTCATTGCCGTTTTACACAGAGACAGCGTCCTGTCTCTGGAGAGGAGGAGCCCGATCTGTGTTTCTTCCTACATAGGGACACAGATCGGTCACACCCCCCAGTCACCCCCCCCCCTCCCCCCACAGTTAGAACACACCTAGGATACACAATTAACCCCTTCTTCACCCCCTAGTGTTAACCCCTTCAATGCCAGTCACATTTATACTGTAATTAGTGCATATTTATAGCACTGATCGCAGTATAAATGTGAATGGCGCCAAAAATTTGTCAAAAGTGTCCGATGTGTCCGCCATAACGTCGCAGTACCAATAAAAATCGCAGATCGCCGCCATTTCTAGTAAAAAAAAAATAATAAAAAATAATAATTCTCTCCCCTATTTTGTAAGCGCTATAACTTTTGCGCAAACCAGTCGCTTATTGCGAATTTTTTTTTTTTTTACCAAAAATATGTAGAAGAATATGTATCGCCCTAAACTGAGAAAAAAAAATGTGTTTTTTTTTTAATTGGGATATTTATTATAGCAACAAGTAAAAAATATTGTATTTTTCTTCAAAATTGTCGCTCTTTTTTGTTTATAGCGCAAAAAATAAAAACCGCACAGGCGATCAAATACCACCAAAAGAAAGCTCTACTTGTGGGGAAAAAAGGACGTACATTTTGTTTGGGAGCCACGTCGCACGACCACGCAATTGTCAGTTAAAGCGACGCAGTGCCGGAAGCTGAAATTTTACCTGGGCAGGAGGGGGGTGTAAGTGCCCAGTATGCAAGTGGTTAAGTCATATAGCACTTTTTTATTTTTTATTTTTAAATCGGAAGCCGTAGTTCTACTTTAGAGATTACAGGGAAAAGCACAGATTGGGTGAGGGTGCAATCATAACCACTTGTCATGCTTTGCTTGGGATACATACAGACCGCTATATCATCAGAACCCCCTGCATTAACCACTTCCTTACTGGGCACTTAAACCCCCTTCCTGCCCAGACCAATTTTCAGCGCTGACGCATTTAGAATGACAATTGCGCAGTCATGCAACACTGTACCCAAATTATATTTGAATAACTTTTTTCCCACAAATAGAGCTTTCTTTTGGTGGTATTTCATCGACTCTGCGGTTTTTATTTTTTGCACTATAAACAAAAAATAACCCTAAAATTTAGAAACAAATTTTTTTTTTTACTTTTTGTTATAATAATATCCCAATTTTTTTTTAAAAAAACAATTTTTTTTCTCAGTTTAGGCCGATACGCATTCTTCGACATATTTTTGGTAAAAAAAATGCAATAAGCGTATATTGATTGGTTTGCACAAAAGTCATAGGGCCAGATTCTCATAGAATTCCGGCGGCGTAGCGTAAGCCAGTTACACTACGCCGCCGCTGCTTGCTGGAGCAAGTGCTTGATTCTCTATGCACTTGCTCCCGAGGTTTCGCTTACGTCGCGTAAATCGCGCAGCGTAAACCCGCGCAATTCAAATGGGGCGGCTTGTATTTAAATTAAGCGCGCCCCCGCGTCGAACGAACTGCGCATGCGCCGGCCGGGGGAAAAGCCCAGTGCGCATGCTCCAAAGGACGTCACATTTTCTCAATGTAAACGACGTAATCGCAGCGTACGCCAGCCCCATTGAGAATCGACGTACGCAAACGACGTAAACGACGCACAACACGACGCGGTCCCGAGGCCATACTTAACATGGCATCCGACGGGACACGACGGCATCCGACGGGACCTCGTAAGGTTACTCCACATAGAAGCTGGGGTAACCTTACGCGGACGAAAACGACGTAGGCGACGACGGGGCGGCGTAAAAGCGATCGAGAATCGGCGTACTACTTCATTTGCATATGCAAATGAAAAAACAACGTAAAGGCCACCTAGTGGCCGGAGTTGTCATTACATCTACGATCCAAAAGTGTAATTGTATTACGCTTGTCGGATGTAGAAGCGTATCTATGCAAAAGTGATGCTCAGCATCACACGCATAGATACGAGCCCAAAAAAAAGGCGATACGACGGGGTATCTGAGATACTCCGTCGTAACGCCTCTGAGAATCTGGCCCATAGTGCCTACAAAATAGGGGATAGATTTATATATATATTTTTTTTTTTTACTAGTAATGGTGGCGAATTGTGATTTTTGTCAGGCCTGCGATATTGCGACAGACATATCAGACACTTTAGACACTATTTTGGGACCATTCACATTTATACAGCGAACAGGGCTATAAATATGGCCTGATTAATGTATAAATGTGACTGGCAGGGAAGGGGTTAATACTAGGAGGCTAGGAAGGGGTTAAATGTATTCCCTGGGAGTGATTCTTACTGTTGGGGGAGGGGACTGACTGGGGGAGGTGACCGATCTGTGTCCCTATGTACAAGGAATACAGCATCGGTCTCCTCTCTCCCTGACAGGAATGTGGAGCTCTGTGTGTAAACACAGAGCTCCACGTCCTTGCTCTGTCACTGCCGATCGCGGGTAGCTGGCGGACATTGCGGCTGCCAGGCACGCGCAACAGCATCACGTGACACGCCGGGCACAGTTTTTCCCCTCTGGGCGCCCTCGGCGGCATGCGCAGCGAATGAAAATAGAAGGACGTCCAGGGACGTCCACCCGGCACTTGGGAGCCGCGCTGTAGTCGTCTTTCGTCTACATCACGGGTCTCAAGTGGTTAAATACAAATTCATTATTTATGGCAGTTGCACCTTAATGGAGTGTACAAAAATATATACAGTATTTTCAGAATTAAAGCACACAAAATCCATTACAGCCCAGCCAGTTTATAGAAGAGTTAAATACAAGCTATCCAAGGACTGCACTAGAATCCTTCTGAGTGAGAACACAGCATTGTTCTTGCTAAACTGAGCACAGAAGCCTTATCTTACACTTAAAATGTTTACACAGCTTCTGAGCAGAATCAATATTTATATTTTAAGGTACATGCACAGTGATGTAGTCAGTGCAATTATCATGCTAATTCACAAACTGGTGAGCACAAAGCGACCAAGGTCATAAAAATGAAATCCCAGCTATTTATCATAGTCACTGTTGCAACGAATAGGCTCTCACCTTCAGCGGTCTCACTGGTGTATGAACCCATGTCCTTGGACTGGGTCCTGGTCCTTTCTGTTATCTTCTTCTCCTTTAACATATCAAAACCTACAGTAGCCTACCAAGCTGCTATGGGACCTGCAAGAGGGCAAAAGTGGCCACCTTCTTTTCTCAATCCCTCCAAACACTACAAGATTACAAGATTGTCTTGGGTGGGCAGGAATTAATACTGGGCATTTATAATAGGGCAGTGGCGGCTGATGCTCAATTTGGGGGGGGGGGGGGGCACAAACAAACTAAAAAAAACATCAATTGCAGCCACTGTACCCATCGAATGCAGCTACTGTGCCCATCAATTGCTGCCACTGTGCCATAAATTGCTGCCACTGTGCCATAAATTGCTGCCACTGTGCCATCAAATGCAGCCATTGTGCCATCAAATGCAGCCACTGTACCCATCAAACACAGCTACTGTACCCATCAATTGCTGCCAGTGTGCCCAAAAATTGCTCCCACTGTGCCCATCAATTTCTTCCAGTGTGCCCAACAATTGCCGCTACTGTGCCCATCAATTTCCGTTACTGTGTCCATCAATTGCTGCCAGTGTGTCCATCAATTGCCGCCAGTGTGCCCATCAATTGCTGCCAGTGTGTCCATCAATTGCTGCCAGTGTGTCCATCAATTGCCGCCAGTGTGCCCATCAATTGCCGCCAGTGTGCCCATCAATTGCCGCCAGTGTGCCCATCAATTGCCACTACTGTGCCCATCAATTGCTGACACTGTGCCCATCAATTGTCGCTACTGTGCCCATAAATTGCTGCCCGCCCTGTCTCGGTGGGGCAGCGGGTCACAGCGGCGATGTCCTCTACACTCCTCAATGTCTTATCTCGTTCTTTCTTCCCATCCTCTGCTATGATTGAACCCCTGATAGGCGTCCAATCACAGTTCCTGTCGTTTCAGCCAATCAGGTGACAGGTAACAGACCCAAGCACCTGATTGGCTGAGAATCGGTTTAGTGTTAGGAAAGCAAATATTCATTCACTTTCCTAACACAACGCTGAGTGAACTGTGAGGGCCCAGCATGGCGCCCGCTGCTCACCTTTTTGGATGCCTATTAGAGCCTATGGCTCTAATCAGGTGCTTCCAAAAAAACATAGATAGATTCATGCAATGCATGAATCTATATATGGTGATAGAGAGGTGGCAGGAGAGAGGGGGCGGCGCCCATGCTCCCTTTATGGACGCACAGCCACTGTACTAGGGAGTGATTTTTATTGTATTCTGCACCCTGCACTCTGCATTATGCACTTCTGAGCCATGAACTGTCTGCATTACATACTCCTTACCCATGCATTCTCTGTGATATGGACTCCTGACACCTGCATGCTCTGTAATATGCCCCCTCCTAACCTTTAACTCTCTATGATGCGCACTCCTGACTCCAGCACTTTCTGCGTTACACACTCCTGAGCAATAACACAACTGCTGAGCCACACTTAATGCATAAATTAGCCATGCCCACTTTTTGCCACAGCCCATACCAAAGATCCCTGTCTCCCTAGATTGTCCCTTAGATTGTCCCTTATTCTTATAGGAGAACTTTGGCCAAATCTCATTTGGCCCTACTTTGCCTGTGGATCACAGGAGTGCACTCCTGCGAGCCAAATTTAGCCAAGAGTGGCCTAAAGCTTGCTATAGGCTGACGTCAGAGCCGTTTCAGGCTCTGCAGGGATCCCGACAATGTCAGGATCGGGCTCTGAGAGCCTCTCAGCTAGCTAGCTAGCTCAGCCTCTCAGCTAACAGCTGAGAGCTTGAGCTAGCTGCTCCCAGCCCTCCACAGTCTAGCACTCCAGTGAACGCCAGAGGGGCAGAGAGTGGTAACTGAGCTCCCCGTTCAGAGCAGACCTGAGAACTGAGTGATCAGTTGTCTTTGATTGCTCAGCTCTCTATGTAGAGCCAGCGGGGAACAGCTGCATTGTTTTGCTGTATGCATGTTTTTTTTTTTTTCTTATCCCACACTTCTATTTTAGGATCTAAAATTTGGGAGGCATATGTTGCCTTATGAGTTTATGTGAAATCTCCTACCTGTAATGATGGGATGACTAGATGGGAGGGAAACGCACACTGGTAAAGGCAAGCAGCCATCAGAATGGAACCTTGGTGGAAATGGTAACTATGGGAAAGGTCTGCCTTTTACTTGTAACTAAATATGTTTGTAGATGTTTGTGCTCCTCTCCTCGGCGCCATCATAGCAACTGTGGTCACCACGGCCAGACGAGTACTGCGCATGCACGAGTTGTGCTGCGCTCTGCTATTGGCCAGTCAACCAGTGTTGTGTCCCAGAAGATTGCTGGCTGGGAGAGGCCCCCCCCCCCCCAAAAAAAATGTCAGGAGGTAAGGAGTGCTTAAAGCAGAAGTTCCACTTTTGGGTGGAACTCGGATTTAAGGAATATACTCGGTATTTCTTCATGACATTCTTTTATTTTAACTTAATATTTTCTTCCTTGGTGTAAACTATAAATGGCTGTGTATTAGATAGACTTTCAACTACTCACCAATAAATGTTGGTATTGTGTTAAAACGTTCACTCTTGGTCAAGAAACTATCATTTAACCCGCATCTTATCTTTGAGATATTAAATCTTAAATATAATAAATGGGTAACACATGGTTGCAGTTTGTGCTTATGTCCAGAACACAGAAGGTCCGGGGTTGGAGGCTGTCCAAAAAAAATCTTAAATTTACTAAAAGTGGAGTCTAAGGGCTTGTTTACACTGGCAGCAGCTATAGCCGCCCCTCTGAATTCTCTAATTCACCCTTCTGATCCATCCCACAGTGAATCACTTTTTATAGGGCAGTTGACAGGCAGCTTAGATGTAATATATTGCCTTCTCGCTGCCTGCTTTAACCCAGAAAGGCCTGCACTATCATACAGCAATTGTGTGTATCACACGCTGTGGCAGAGCAGTTGCAGCACAACACAATTATTCCTGGTTTCACTGGTAATTGTAGTTCTACAATAATGCAGCACCAGGCACAGTCCCTCTGGGGACTGCCTCTCCCACCACTCCCTTTTTTATTATTATATAAAGTGTATTTTTCCCCAAATAATTGCAACATAAAATATTGCAATGACCACCATTATATTCTCTAGGGTCTCTGCTAAAGAATATATATATATAATGTTTGGGGGTTCTATGTCATTTTGTAGCAAAAAAATAAAGTTTTTTTAACTTGCAAGCAACAAGTGTCATAAAAAAGTCTGGTCAGTGCAAAGTGGATTTGCCTTTCGGAAATAACCCCCAATGTATGTTTTTTGATGGACTCTGCTTGCTCAGCGGGGGATCGATCCATTGATCCCCGCTGAGCCGGCAGATGACAGGTCGGTCTCCGCTCACTGTGCAGGGATGGACCTGTCAGAGCCCCGCTCTCCTCTATGGGGAATTGGATGAAAACAGACCGCTTGTCCGTTTTCATCCGATCCGCCACACGGATAGAAAATAGGGTTTCCATCCGTCTGCATTTAGCCGATCGGATGCCAGTGGACATGTCACCGCTGACATAGAGGTAAATGGAGCGTCCGTTCAGGTCCGCCTGAAAAACTGACAGGTGTGAAATGGGCCTTAGGCTGCTTTCACACTAAAATCGCCAGCCGTAAGCGGTAAAGCGGCACTTGTTTTAGTGGCGCTCTCTCGCTGTTTAAGCAGTGCTTTTGCGTCACTTTTCGGCCACTAGCGGGGCGATTTGAACCCCAAAAAAGGGGTTGCAATGCTTCTGAATCGCTTTTCAGGTGCTTTGGAAGAGCTGCCCATTCATTTCAATAGGCAGGGCATTTTAGGAGCGCTGTATACAGATGCTGCTTGCAGGACTTTTCCTAACGTCCCGCAAGAGCACCACCCCAGTGTGAAAAGATACACTGAAATGAATGGGAGGTGGTTTTCAGGTGTTATTTAGAGGCTATTTCTAATGCTAAAATGCCTGAAAACCACCTTGCGAAAGGGGTCTTACAGGAGTGAATTTTCCCTTCATGGGGTAGATTTTCTCTCACTTCCTGTTATCTCCCTCCGTTTGTAAGTATGAGTCGAACATAAGTCGGATGTTTGTAACTCAGGGACTGTCTGTATATTAAGGTGACCAGATTTTTAAAATGAAATCCGGGGACATATTTTTTTTTTACTAGTAATGGCAACAATCAGCGACTCTCTGCCCTTTGCCGCCCGCCTTACAGCCTCTCAAGTTTTATGCCGCGTACACACGATAATTTTTTTGTGATGAAGAAAACGTTTTCTGTGAAGTAAAAAACGACGTTTTTTAAACGTCACTTTTCAAAGACGATGTTGCATACACACCATCGTTTTTTTCACAAAAAGCGAGGTTACGTTCACCACTCTTTTCCATTGAAGCTCGCTTCATAACTAGCTTCTGGGCATGCGCGGGTTGAAAAACGTCGTTTTAAACAACGTTTTTGCTACACACGGTGACTTTTTGTGAAACAAAAAACGACGTTTTGAAAAACGACACAAAAAATTCAAGCATGTTGGAATTTTTTTTTGATTGTTTTTTTGAAGACAAAAAACAACGTTTTGCCCACACACACGATCAATTTAAATGACGTTTTAAAAAACAACGTTTTTTTTCATCGCAAAAAACGACCGTGTGTACGCGGCATTACTCTTCAGGCCCCGGCTACTACTGGATGGGGCGGAGGAAGATCACTCTGCCAGGGAAGGCAAGGAGATAGGCAGGTGGCTGGCCAGTATTTGAGCCAAGGCAGAATAAAATGCGAGCGAAGCTGAATGGGAATGCGCCCAAAACTGAAGAAATATTCTCTTCGCTCCGACCGCACATGATCATCAGAAAGGGGCGCATATAATAGGAAAAATACAACCCCCCTATGCTAGTAGGGGGGGGTGTAATTCTATTTATTTTTTTGTAATTTTAATTCTGCACTGGCTTTCTTTGAAATTGCCCCAGCCCCCTATTACATCCAATCTGGGGACAAATCCAGGGACAGACTTGGTCCGGGGACAGTGTCCTCAATCAGGGGACTGTCCCCTGAAACTGGGGATGTCTGGTCACCTTACTGTATATACAAAAATCAAATAACACAACTTCTCACATTTTAACTATAGAATGAAACTCCCCATTCACACTTTGTATAGCAGGAACTTGCATTCCCGTGTATGATTTTTGGTGATATGTTTCTCCGTTTTGAGCATAGACAACCCTATTTATTTAAATGGTCTGCCCTATGCGCGTTTGTCGCGCTAAATAAGCTCCTGCTCCCTTTTTGTGACAAGCTTTGTGCAATTTTTTTTCCACATGTGTTTTGCCGTGATTAACAAAGGTATTTGTTGCGTGACAATGCTGGAAAAATCACAATTAAGAATAAATGGCACCCAAATGTGGGTTTAGTTGTAATTTTAGTGCAATTTGGAATCACAGCCATGATTGTGTCTGGGATTCCCATTTGCTAGGTGTGAATAGGGCCTCAGGTAAGGACAGTTTTCAACTAATGCAATGCTGCTGAGGGAACACCAAGTGAGTTAGCTGTAGTGGAGATCCTCCACGCTAGAGGGCAGCACTAGATCTCTCGTGTATTTACTTTTTTTCCTGTTTGTAAAGTCATAGTGCTTGAAGAGAAAGGAGGAGGACTGCCATGAGTAAACTTCAGTGTCTGCTCCGAGCTGGGAGGGGGCCGTGCAGAGCTGCAGCCATACTGAGGAGATGTAGCAGCACCGTGCAGCATGAGCCCCCTCCTCTCACTGTCACTGTACAGGAGGGGGGCGTCAGGTAAAGTGCTGCACAGGACACCCAATACAAACTTCTGTGCCAGGGGGGAGGGGAGGTAAATCATGAGGCTAGACTGTCCCCTTAATAGTACAAATACATGCACATTTGTATACAAAATGTGTGTGTATATATATATATATATATATATATATACACACATATATACACCCACACAAATATATTCATGCATATAAACAAACATATGGGAATGAACTACCCGATACCAAGGATTTAGCCGCACACTGAGGCGCTAATCACATTTCACGTAGAGGGAACGCATGTCTCTGCTCGCCATTAAAAAAATTGTGCGCAATTCTTGTGCGTTTCTGCACAGGGTAGCCCATTCACTTGAAAGGGCTGCTCTATGTGCATTTGTAGAGCCAAAAAGACCTAAGGAGCAAGTTTTGGCCCTGTGCCAGGCACGTGTTGCCATGTGATGATCTCTGCAAAATCGCACCGCATTTGGGGTGTCGTTAGGAATGAATGGCACCCAAACACTGGCTAGGGCTAGGTTCACAGCTGCGTTTGCACAGGCACGGCAGACTATTCATTTGCAATGGGTTGTTGTGCCTGCGTTATATGCAGAAAAAAAGGTTCCTGCACCTTTTTTTCAAAATGCAGCTGTAGCGAAATCGCATGAGATTTCCCGCAACTGAATACACCCTGCGTTTTCAGATGCTTGGGGGTGCTATTAAGAATTAATTGCAGCCTCACGCATCTCAAACGGAGCAGCACAGTTTCAGTGTGGGAACAGGTGCGATTTACACATTGCACGTCCTGCACTCGCACAAGTGTGAACCTTGTCTAGGGAAAGCACACCAGTCCTCGCAATCCTATGCTGACACAATAATAACAAAGTAAAAAATTGTACATGTATCAATTTAGAGATTGTAACCTGTAAAACTAAAACAGACATAGGCAGCATAAGGGCTCTTTCACACATACTCGTTCAGGTCCACCTGTCAGTTTTTCAGCCGGACTTGAATGGACGCTCCATGCACCTCCTATGAAGCGACGGATGACATCCGATCCACTAAATGCAGATGGTTGGAATCCCTATTTTCAATCCGTCTATTGGCTCGAATGAAAGTGGACAAGCAGTCTGTTTTCATCCGATCCCCCATAGAGGAGAGTGGGGCTCTGACAAGTCTGTCTCCGTGTGGGGGCTTAAAGAGGTGGAGCCCCCCCCTGTGTGAAAGGAGGCTTAAAGAGGTGGAGATCTACCTGAACAACATGGGAGAAGTTAAAGACCACCAGGCACAGTGTTGCCTCCTCACACCTAATTTAAACCTCTAGGTGCTATACTACCGTGTCGCAATTGCGTGTATTGCAAGGCAATCGTGGGTTTAAATTGGCAACATATCGTATCCTCACCACCTGTCAAACACACTTGGATCACTTTTCAAAGGAGCAGCAGTGCCTACTGCACTTGTGAATGAGCCCTTAGTTAAATTTGGCAGTGGCACTCTTATGGCCCGTACACACGATCCGAATATCGGACGAAAACGATCGTCCGAGGAAGAATCGTACGATTTTTAGATCGTGTGTACACTACTTTCGAGAGCCGATCACGACAGTTCATCCGATATTCTTTGATCGGACAAGCACGAACATTTTCCTCGTACGATTTTCGTTTAGTCAGTATAGTTGTCGTTCCGAAAATACAAATACATTACAACACATGACATCACTTCCGATTTATTTTTTTCTGTCGTACGAGAATTTTCGTGACTTTAATAACCTATTTAATTTTACTTGCGACTATTAGGCGAAAAAAGTCGTACGATCCGTCGTCCGAAATTCGGATCGTGTGTATGGGCCATTAAGGCTTGTTCACACATAACATTGGGTGGTGGTACAACCCTGTGGTTGAGTCATGCTTTTACCACCCTTAATTCTTACCTCCTTTAGCTGCTGAGGCAGCAGCCAAAAGTGTACACATGCCGCAGCTGAACCTGAGCCCCTGCTGCTTTTAGTGGGTGCTACTGCCTTCTCATTATGATCTGTTCAAGTAAATGGGGTCACTCTGCATGGGATTAAAGCAGGTGGTGAGAAAGCAACACAAGGCTGACTGCTTTAACTCCTTGTTTACTGTACTGCACAGGGTTGCAGGGCACTTGCAGAGTGGCCTCATTCATTTGAATGGGTCATGCTTGGCAGCTGCTACATCCACCAACCATGATAGGGCATATAACTCCTGCTGTGGCTGTGCCATGTGTACACCCATGCCCACTGCAACTAAAGTTTTGAGGTTGGTGGCGGGGTGATAAAAGCACCACCCCCCAAACTGCAAATGTAAATGAACAGGATGCAGACCCCCGATGTCTCACAGGGTTTCTAAACAAAGGTTTCATGGAACCCCAATGTGTCTGTGCCGAAGCAAGTTCTCTGTGGATATAAATGATTGTACTGTGCCCTGGTATACTTTACCTTAGTAAGCCTAGCTGAGTTTAAAAAGGTAAGGAAATCCTTAACTCGGCGGTCCACTCTAACAAAAAAAGAATATTAATAATACCGAAAAAAGCTCAAAAAAATGTGAAAAAAAAATAATTTTTTTATACTTGCCAGAAATGGCTGTTGTTAGGCAGATCGTCCTAATCTGCCACTTCCTATTCCGTGGTGATCTTCTCTCCCTCCTCCCCCTAGCACTGCCTCCTGGGACATGGGCTGTGCTGTCTTCTGGGACTTGTGTGTCCCAGAAGGCAGCTACCCATTCACAAAGCGCCGCATGACTCGTGCATGCACAGTAGGAAACGGGCAGTGAAGCCTCAAGGCTTTACTGCCTGTTTACCTTAGTGAGGATAGCGGTGCCGGCATACTATCCAGTGGACGGATCGGCCTCGGGTGCCTGACATCGCGGGCACCCTGGACAGGTAAGTGTGCTTATTAAAAGTCAGCAGCTACAGTGTTTGTAGCTGCTGACTTTTATAATATTTTTTACGCAGCTGGACCTCCGCTTACTCCCAACCTCCTAGTGCAGTATTGGCGAACCTTGGCACTCCAGATGTTTTGGAACTACATTTCCCATGATGCTCAACTACACTGCAGAGTGCCTGAGCATCATGGGAAATGTAGTTCCAAAACATCTGGGGTGCCGAGGTTCGCCATCACTGTCCTAGTGTGACATTACTGCATGACCAGTCAAAACCCAAGTACCAACTACATTTAGGCTAAATAATAACAACACAAAATAATCTTACAAAAAAATAACAACCAATTAAAACTTTATGTATCTGGTTCTTGTTTTAGAGCATCTCATTCAAATTCTGTGAATTACTTTGCCAACCCAAATACAGTATATTGTAGATTTGTCTAAACATAATAGTGTGCAATATGCTGAAGTAACATCACCAAGGCACCAACAAATAGTTGGGGATTCGGGAATGTTCCCGTATGTCCTGCAGTTCAAATTCCGTTAAGTGTACTTTAAAGTGGATGTCACAATGTAGAGTATAAGATTTCCTATCATCTGTGCCCAGTCTTGCCACACAGAGTTAATCCAGCGCTGAGTAATCCTCTTTTAAAGTTCAGTGCAAATTAACAGAATTCCAGATAAAAACTTGCCAAATTATAAAGTCTGTTTCTCTGTTATTGCTTTCAATAACAGGTTATTTACATATCTAGCTTGGACATGTTTATCATAACAAAAGGTGATCCAAAGTTCATTGTATATTACTAGGATGTGTTATGATGTTATATCATCTCACGTTATGATAAACAAAACATAACATATGATAAACATGTCCTAGCTAGATATGTAAATAACCTCTCACTCAAAGCAAGAAGAGAGAAAACTGACTTTTGCTTTAGACAGGGTTTTATCTGGAAGGCTGTTCATTTTCACTGAACATAAGAGGATTGCTCAGAGCTGGATTAACTCTGTGTGGCAAGACTAGGCACAGATGATAGGAAATCTTATACTCTACATTGTGACATAAAAAATAAAAAAATTTGGGGGGGTTTACATCCACTTTAAGGATTGTTCTATAAACAGTAGAAAAGCCAAATGGCAGAAAGCAGTAACTCGTAACAACAGTTTAGGTTTCTGGAGTCGGCTATTACATGAGTTCTCTTTACTGAGGGTTACATCATTCATCATCATTGCTCTGTGTTTGTCTTATTGTTTATCTTCTCTTTATCCGGATGTGGAAGTCTTGGGTGGAGCTCTAATTTAAAGAACAGATACAATTCATTTTTATTTTTTCCATTTGTAAATTGAGACTAAAACGAATGTTCTTCTATACAGGAAAATAACTATGAATAATCCACAGAAACGTAATGCCTTATCACTATCCATGCTGCAGTCCCTTCAGAAAGATATTTCATATGAAGTTGATGACATGAATTTAAGAGTCATTGTGATCGCAGGTATCTATCTAAATGTTTTCATGCTTTTTGTTTGAACCTTGTTAGTATCCTTTTCCATTGAGGGATACAGCTTGATGATACAGTAGTATAACCCTAAGTCGCGTAACCCTCTTACCACTACCGCCTAACGACAGTGGCAGCAGGGGTTTTACACAAACACCCGGCAGCTGCAACCACCTTGATTCAGTCACAAAAGACAAAGTCTTCTGTGAATAGACAGTTGAGAGGAGGGACAGGTGTAGCTGATCAGTGTGCTTCTTTCCTCTCAAAGCTAGAATGTATCCTCCAAGAGTGCAAAAACAAATGTCAACATATGAGGGATAGCGATAAGTCCCGGAGATGACATGCATCATTGGATTTAACTCATAGTCTGCCTGCACTTTTTGTAAAGTTGCTGATTTCCTGAAATTCATCTTTTAAGTTTTGCTGGCCACTGCTGAATTCTTGTGGCAGTTCAGGTAATAAAAACCACAGCTGTAGTAATAAAAAGGATAGTAGCATGTTATTAGATTACTGGTGCTGCTGGTTCTTTACACCAGAGTTGCAAATGTTAAAGCGGTTGTAAACCCATTCAAACCAGTTTCTTTAAAATTAATTAGTGCAGCCTATAGTACTGTGTGCTCTGTCTTTATCGCTTCTTATCGGCTTGCTTTCAGTGTAATCCTTCTGTTTCTTTTCAAATAAAAATGTTTGGGACTTTCAATGAAGCCAGTGTAAACACGGCCTCCATCCCTATATCAATACAATAACAGGAAGGTTTGGGACTTTAAATGAGGCAGATGATCAATGGTCAAATACAAAGTTAATTTATTCAAATTGTAAACGGAACACAACGGAAAATACATTTTTGGACAGGGGGGAGAGAGGATGACCCATCCTAGTCACTTACATTAATTATTATTGGCCTCTTTGGTTAAAAAACACATAATTATATTAAATGTAGTACCATTATCCTGAAAAGTATTGAATAGAGGTAAGATTTAAGGGATGGATGCCGGGTCCCAGGACATACCTCGCTATACTGAGCCCTGGGCTCTCATTGGCTATTGACCCCCACTCACTACTTACAAGTAACATCATCATCCATAAGGTTTTGAAACACCAGTGTTTACTGGATCTCTGGTCCTGGGACCCCCTACCTTTACTGTTTATCCTTACAGTTGATAGGTCCATCTCTGCATCCATCCCCCTTGGCCGCCGTGGGAGACCTCCTCTCGGTGGCTTTGGCGCCTGAGCTGATGGGATTCATATTTTTAGAAACTTCTCCTAACGAAGCGACGCCTGTCGCAAAGCTAGTTGAGATTATCACTTTCGGTGACATGTATGATCTGTCACGATATTTGTATTGTATTTTTTTGTCTGTTGTTTGATGTCCTTTTATTTTTGATACTATGTTAAGAAATGTATACATTTTTACTTTACCTACTCTTTGTGAGTTTACCTACTCATCTTTGTACCACAATAGTCCTACTGCCCCCCTTCTGTTTTGGTGTCTCTGGTTTTGGGGTCCCTTAAGTCCTAAGTAGTCACTTACATGACATTGGAGAGGGAGAAATATGCGGTGTGATGGAATGGGGACCGCTGAATAGGTCTGTCACAGGAACGGAGATGGCAAAACCCACACACGAAGCACACACAAATTTTCCATTGTGTTGCTTCTTTACCATATACCTGTTACTGTTTCTTTTTAATTATGTCACCGGTGCATGCATGTTAGCCCTATTTTCCCAGATTTGGAGTAAGGTTGTCTGAGTTTACTACCGCTTTAACATAACGGTACACTCATACTAAAACAAAATTAGTTGTCTGGATGGAGTTCTTCTTTAAACAGTAGGATCGATGAGCATTAAATTGTATGTGCAACCTTTAAGAATTAAAAAGACTAGATCTTCACCATATGAGGAAGTTATACAATAATTTGCCTGTGTGGTCAGCATACCACCGCCAGTCAATCCATCTTTTCTGTATCTGAGAAGTTATCTGTAAGCGCAAGTACTTTTTAACCCCAAAATAGTCTCCTATTAATAGTCTTCTAAGGGCTCTTTCACATGGCCGTGAGGGTCCGTGGGTCCGTGTTCATCCGATCCCCCCCCATAGGGGAGAGCAGAGATCTGACAGGGCAGTCCCTGCACAGTGTGCGGGGACCACCCTGTCATCCGGCGGCTCAGCGGGGATCAACGGAGCGATCCCCGCTGAGCAAGCGGAGGTTCACTGGGAGGATCCGTCCCGTGCGAAAGAGGCCTAACTCCCAAGCACATGCCATACAGAACACTTGATTCAAAACGTGCCCTCTCTAAAAACGCCACCTCCAGCATACAGCAGCTTAGTGCGGAGATCTTCTGTAGATAACTGAGAAGTTTGCGTTATACAATTAACTGGTAGGGGGTTTATTTTTACGACAGGCTTAAAATCAAAGTATTGTTTGTCAAATTTTATTAACTAATATGCTCACTTAAGGCCGGTACCTGATCCTTGTGTAAAGTGTACCTGTCCCTCAGCTTTTCAGTACCCTGAGAACAACATTTTCTAATTGCAGCCATGTATAGATCAGAGATTGTGGGGCAAAAATGTGATAGTAGTACTATATTGTTTTTTAAGTTCTGACACAACCAAAAACATTTATTTTTTGTGTTTAAAGCTGAAGGTCCGGTCTTCTCTTCTGGCCATAATTTGAAAGAATTTACATCTGCACAAGGAAAAGCTTATCACGCAGAAGTATTTAATGCTTGTGTCAAGGTGAACACTATCCTTTCTAATTATTCTGAATATTTTATTTTTTCATTGTTGGATTTGACGCTATTAGAAAATCTCTGACTCTCATGGCCAAATGCATCTTTAATGGAGTTGTAAAGGCAGAAGGTTTTTTATCTTGATGCATTTAAGATAAAAAAACTTCTGTGTGCAGCAGCCTCCCCAGCACTGCCTTATTACTTACTTAAGTCCCATATCTGTCCAGCGATGTCCACAAATGTCTAAGCCATCCGGGACACTCCTCCTGATTGGCTGAGACACAGCAGCTGTGCCATAGGCTCCCGCGGCTGTCGATCAAGGTCAGTCAGCCAATCAGGGTAGAGAGGGGTCAGGGCTCTGTGTCTGAATAAACACATGGAGCTGTGGGTCGGGTGCCCCCATAGGAAGCTGCTGACTATGGGAGCACTTGATAGGAGATGCCAGGAGCTGCAAAGAGGGACCAGAGAAGAGGAGGATCCAGGCTGCTCTCTGCAAAAACAACTGTACAGAGGAGCTGAGTATAACATGTTTGTTATTTTTTTTAAAAAGAGAGAGAGACTGTACAATCAATTTCACAACTCTGGAAGGTTTTCCCCCTTCATCACCAGGCCATGTTTTACTTTGCAGCACTGTGCTGCTTTAACTGGCAGTTGCACGGTCATGCAACCCTGTACACAAACTTATTTACATTTTTTTCTTTTAGTGGTATTTGCTCACTACTGGGTTTGTTTTATTTATTTTTTTGCTATATAAGCGAGAAAACCCAGAAAGTTTTGAAAAAAAAAAAAAACATGTTTACTACTTTCTGTTATAAAACGCATCCAATGAAATCAAACCAAATTTCTTTATAAATTTAGGCCAAAATGTATTCTGCTACTTGTCTTTGGTAAAAATGATATATATATATATATATATATATATATTTGAAAAGGGGTCCTGACGCCCTTAAAATGGAAGGACAGTACAAATACCCCCTCAAATGTTACCTTTTTGGAAAGTAGACATTTGTAGCGCTAAATTGTGTAAATTGAGAGTGCTAAATAAGTACCTGAAATACAAATTAGCAGTTTGTGAATTCATGTCGCTCCTGTAATGCAAAGTATTTAAAAAAGATGGCAAGAATGGACAAAGACACCTTTTCATGTATAAGATATGTGTAACATTTGTAAATGTGTTTGTTCACAACTTTGAATTAAAATAAAAAAAAATGTCCTCAGTTTCTCTTGGCATTCTTTCATTTTAATTTGCATTTAATTTAATTAGTCTGTGTGTTTGGGAACTTGCAAGTTCTGTACAAACCTATGTGTAACTATTAAAAAGATAAATGTCTTTGATTTGTTCAGTCTTGCGTACACCTGTCATGAGAGAATTATGTAGTTGTCCATTGCTGATTTTTCCTTTTGGTAACGGTAGTTTTTTGACTGCCATGCTGATGCCAGTACATCAATGTTTTCATAGTCATTGATCCAGAACAAGCTTAGAAACAAGGAATCCTTACACTCATTTCAAGCATCTTGGTTTCTGACTTAACAGTATCAAAGGCAGACACGGCCAGAGGGCTAGCATTTTCAGAAGGGAGCCAGCACTGGCAGTCTTTATATATTTTTTCTTGATGGGTGTACTTTAAAGAGGCTACCCTCTTCAAGGATTTTCCACTTTTAGCAGAAAAACAAAGCATCCCCTGGCAGCCGTATGCAGCGGTGTTTGACCATGTTGCTGAAGACCCAGTTGGGTCACTCAATGTTTGCCAGCTTTGTGTGAGGGTTGTCAATAGTGATTAGAGTTAAGCACTCCAGGGCACAGGGTACTTTTCTGTAACTCCTAAGATGTAGTGAAAGTTTAATTTTCCCTTTTTAAGACTTCAGTTTTTGGGGTTATTGAATAATGTGCTTGGAGTGTTCTAAAAGTTTTTGTTTTACTCTTTACTTTTTATTATGGAAAGGATCACAAGAGAAATGTTAGTGTTTGTTACTTTTTACTAATTAAAATTAACATTAATTAAGCCTGTACATAAATCGCAAGATCTTTTCTCCTTTCAGTTTAGGTAAACCATATACTGTATTTGAGTGGGTAATAAAGATTGTTGTTGTTTGCAGCTTATGAAAACAATCCAGACCATTCCAGTTCCTGTTATAGCTCAAGTTAATGGATTGGCTACAGCCGCAGGATGCCAGGTTGTTGCCAGCTGTGACATAGCTGTGGCATCTGACAAATCCAAGTTTGCTACACCTGGTGTGAACGTTGGACTTTTCTGCTCCACTCCTGCTGTTGCTTTGGGAAGAGCCGTGCCAAGAAAGGTTAGCGTTCATCTATTTTGATTATTACTGGTTAAGCCACAAAAAACAAGCCAGGCCAGACTTGCTTTATTCCTGTGGTTTCTATCATCCAAAATGTCTACTATGTGTATAAAGACTGTGCTTTATCAGTGTGGAAAAAACTGAAGATTGCATGTGCACTGCCACAATCTTGTTGTAACCTGATCCACAAATAAGCATTCAATTGTAGCCCCTCTTCCTTTCTGAATTGTAACTGTTTAACAAATAAGCACACTTTCTGCTAGACTTCATTGAGTTTTTTATATATAGAAAATCCATATGTGCAGCAAGACTAAATACTGAATTGTACTAGAATGTTATTCTTAAGTGCCCTGAAAATAAACATTTTGGCTCTGCTATACAGGAAATTCAAATCGCATTGTTACAGTGTGACAATGTGCAGCGACTGGAGTTTTTACACCCTGAAAGAATGACCGTCACCACTAGGACACACAGAAAACATTTTGTTTCCTATGTGTCCTATTCACACTGCAAGAAATCCCACAGCTGTTTTGCAGTAATCCGAGATAAAAAGCAGGCATGGTGCAGCACACTGGACAGGATCATATCTCACTCTACAGCAGTGCAGCACACTACGCTGCTGTACAGTGACATGAATGAAGTGTCACTTTTTTGTACTTTAAATAAAGTTTGATCAAAAAAAGAAAATGAGTTGTGTGATGCGCTGAATCATGCCCCCTACCGAAACCAACAGCTGCCGCAACAGTAAACCGCTGCAAATCCACCCCAGTCTGCAGAAGCCCAATCGCTGCTAAATGTACCCTAAAGACCTACTATAT
Organism: Rana kukunoris; assembly: GCA_029574335.1. NCBI lineage: Eukaryota > Metazoa > Chordata > Amphibia > Anura > Ranidae > Rana > Rana kukunoris. The sequence goes on from CM056051.1 coordinate 134,124,979, forward strand.
ATGATTAAAGTTTAGGATTAAAAGAAAAAAAAAACACACACACATAGTCGCCTATATGGCTGCAGCATCGATCCATTGCTGCAACTGTCCCCCACTGAGCTCTAAGCCTGAGAACTGAGCGATTACCTGACCGCTGATCACTCAGTTCTCAGTCTTCACTAAGTAGAGAGCGGTGACTGTCAGTCACCGCTCTCTGCTCTGTCCCTCCAGCTTTCACTGAAGTACCAGGCTGTCGAAAGGGGCAGGAGCGCCTTGCTCAGCTGAGCTCATAGCAAAGCACTGAGAGGCTGAGCTAGCTACCGGTCAGGGAACTGGGTAGAACCTGATAATATTGTTGGGATCCCTGCAGAACTAGGACCGGCTCTGTGACATCGGCCTGGTACAGAGGCTGCCAGTCTGCCAGACACAAGCACAGTTCTATGCACACTGACAATTCGGGCTTAGTCTAGGGCAGGGGTGTCAAACTCAAATACACAGTGCCCCAAAATGTAAAACTTGAACAAAGTCGCGGGCCAGCATTGAACAAATTAACCTTTTAACATGGACCCAACCAAGATTTGCTTTAACATTGAATATGGAACAAGCATATTCATTTATTAAATAAGATTTAAATAATAATAATTTTTAAAATAAAATAACAATAATAAAATCAATCAACCATTCAAGCCCATGTCTTGGAGTAGCAAGAAAAAGTGCATAAAGAAAACGTTAATTATTGCTCAGTTTGCTGCACACTGATCTAATCTGATGTGCCCAAGCCAGATACCTGGCATCTCTTCTTGGATGATAGTTCATCAATGTCTGGGCTCAGGCTTGGAGCTGAGGAAATCCTCAGTATTGAGCGAAGGTGTTCATCAGTCAGACGTCTCCTGTGAGATGTTTTGGTCATCTTCATCGAGGAGAAAAGTTGCTCACATAGATAAGTGCTGCCGAACATGGAGAGCATCTGAGCAGCTTGGGTGCGGAGCTGAGGCATTGTGTCAGGGATGAACTGTGGAAACTGTGCGGCGCCCACCGCATCATACTTTGACTTCAGCGTGTCATTACACTGGAGTTCAATTAGCTCCATTTGAAGGTTGGTTGGTGCGCTTTCCACATTAACTGCGAAGGGATTACTGAGCAGTTCAAACCTACATTTCTGGACATCAAAGTCGGCAAATCGCCGACTAAACTCAGCGCCGAGTACACTGAGTTTTTCAGCAAACTGTGCGCATGGGAACAAGTTGGTAAAGAACTGCATTTTCATGGTTTGCAGCAGGCCAAGGCCAAGGTTTCCTTGCAGCATCTGATTCTCCCACAGGCACAGTTTAGTTTTAAAAGCCCTCACTGCCGCGTACATGTCTGTGATGATGTGCCCCCGCCCCTGAAGCTGCAGGTTCAGCGCATCGAGATGTCACACAGAAAGGCCAGCTCACACATAAACTTTTTCTCCCGAAGCTCTGCTGTGTCCTTCCCTTTGCTTTCCAGAAACTGACATATTTCCTCATGCAGCTCGAAACATCTATTCAGTACTTTTCCTCGACTTAACCATCTCACCTCTGTGTGATACGGCACGTCTGAATACGCCGAACCACACTCCTCCAGAAAAGACTTAAACTGGCGGTGATTCAGACCTTTGGCTCTTATAAAGTTAACTACTTGTGTTACTGTGGTCATAACATGTTCCATCTTTAGGGCTTTGCCACATAGTGATTCCTGATGTATGATGCAGTGATAAACAGTTATTTCACCTGCACAGTTCTCTTCCTGCATCTTCTCCCGGACCCTGCCCACCAGTCCGCTTGTTTTACCGCACATCGCTGGCGCACCATCTGTCGTTAATCCCATGAGTTTATCCCACGACAGCTTTATTTCAGTTACGCATTTGGAAACCTCCTCAAAGATTTCCTTTCCTGTGGTTGTGCCATGCATTGATTTGAATCCCAATAGCTCCTCTGTAACACACATATTTGAGTCCACTCCACGGATGAAGACTGACAGCTGAGCAGTATCAGATGCGTCGCTGCTCTCATCCACAGCAAGGGAGAATGCAAGGAAATCTTTTCCCTTTTCCAAAAGCTGGTCATACAGATTGGTGGCAAGATCACATGTGCGATCAGCTACTGTGTTTCTGCCCAGGCTCACGTTTGAAAAGGCTTGCTTTTTCTCTGGGCACACAATGTCACAAACTTTCAACATGCACTTTTTCACAAACTCTCCTTCATTAAAGGGCCGGGCTGATTTTGCAATCTCTACTGCTACAATATAACTAGCCTTTACAGCAGCCTCACTTTGTGATGTGGCTTTTTTGAACATATTCTGTTGTGAAACCAAACTTCTTTTCATCTCCTCAATTTTCTGGCTCTTTTGAGTCATGTCCATGTCCTTGTACTTGTCATGGTGTTTTGTTTCATAGTGTCGTCGAATGTTGTACTCCTTAGTTATAGTCACGTTGACTCCACAAATCAGACAAACAGGTCTGTCTTTTACATATGTAAACAGATATTCTGTCTCCCACCTGTCCAGAAAGTTCCTGTTGTCTGCCTTTCTTTTTGCCATTTTTGGGGTTCCACAGTGACAGTTGTAGCTTGAGATCGCTATGACTTTCACACAGGAGAGGGCGTTTCTGGGACCTGTCCTGATTGACGCACCAAAACAACAGAAAGGCATTATGGGATTTGTAGTCTTAGCGATGATTGAATGCGCTGTATAATACTGGCGGGCTTGCTCTAGTAGTCATTTGGTATAGCCTCGCGGGCCAAATATAATTACACTGCGGGCGAAATTTGGCCCGCGGGCCAGAGTTTGACACCTATGGTCTAGGGGATGTCTTTTTAGAATTTGTTGCTAAATAACTTTAACAGTAGGGGGATCAGGATACTCCAAACAATAGCAAAAAAATAAAAGGAACAGAGCTTCTCACCAAGTTTCTCTAAACTGCAGTCACGCATGAAAGCCCTAAATCGGGTCCTACTCACACTATCTCATGAGCTGACCACCATCTTGCTTCCACCAGGAGATGCTCTGTGAGGGAAATAAAAGATCCTTCTCCAGACCAGGACTTCAGAATGGTGCCTTCCAACAATAATTCTTTTGCAGTCTTTCCTGGGCCCTCAGCCCAACTCCTGCTGAGGCCCATTGGTTGTCTCACTAGCTGTCAGGGGCAACAGCCCTAGGGAAACTGGAACACTCCCTGGAGAGGAATGAACACTTCTGGGAAAGGCTTCCCAAACACGAATCCACTCCCCAGCCACCTTCTGTAGGACTCCTTCCAGGAATTGTCGGAGGCATGATAAATATTCATACTGTATATTTGACACTCCCTGCCCTGGAAAGACGCAGGTAGGGAAAATCAAACACACAGCTGGGAATCCCAGACAAAAACAAAGAATTGCTGTACAACTGATTATAGTGAAGCCAAAAACTAAACTTAGCCTAGCAGGCTAACTAGAGAAGGGTGCTAGGGTTGTGAAAATGCATGCTTGGACAACAGAAGTCTGCACATCAATCTAACATTTGTGGTTTGTTTAATTTACATTATACCGATTGTCAGTATGTTGCAGTGGAGAGACTTTTCCACTTTTTTCTCACACTTGTTTAATCTTTCAGGTTGCCTTGGAAATGCTGTTTACAGGTGAACCAATATCAGCCCATGATGCTTTAATGCATGGCCTTGTCAGTAAAGTAGTGCCTGAAGAGAACCTAGAAACTGAAACAATGAGGATCGCTAGCAAAATTTGCAAGGCCAGCCGTTCTGTAGTTGCACTGGGAAAAGCTACTTTTTATAAGCAAATTTCACAAAGCCTAGAAGAGGCGTATGAGCTTACATCACAAGTCATGCTTGAAAACATTGAACTAAAGGATGGCCAAGAAGGAATAGAGGCCTTCACACAAAAAAGGAAGCCAGTGTGGACTAATAATTAATATTGCCATAATTATTTTAACAAAAATACACGGAACTCTCAATTATCTCTAAATAATACAATGTTTGATAACAAGGAATGACATTACTTTAAACAATTTACCTGTGATTTTAAAACACTATTAAAGCTGTATAAAATATGGGCTGCGATGTGGAGCTTTGTTGCCCTATGAAGTTCTTTCTCTCCGTAAAGCAGCACAGAGAGTTCTGTTATTGGAGGAGAGCTGGTCAAGTCAGATTCGGCTTTCCTCGCAACTTTTATTTTTTTCTTCATTTGAAATGTAATTTTCACTGCTGTTACAGGTACAGTGAGGGAAAAAAGTATTTGATCCCCTGCTGATTTTGTACATTTTCCCACTGACAAAGAAATGATCACTAAATCATTTTAATGGTAGGTTTATTTTAACAGTGAAAGAATAACAAAAATAAAAATGCAAAAAAACAGCAAAACTCATTTCAAAAAAGTTATAAATTGATTTGCATTTTAATGTATGAAATAAGTATTTGATCCCCTATCAATTAGCAAGATTTCTGGCTCCCAGGTCATTTCAATCCAGGCACCTGTCCACAGAAGCAATCAATCAGATTCCAGTCTCTCCACCATGGCCAAAACCAAAGAGCTGTCCAAGGATGTCAGGGACAAGATTGTAGACCTACACAAGGCTGGAATGGGGCTACAAGACCATCGCTAAGCAGCTTGGTGAAAGGGTGACAACAGTTGGTGTGATTATTGGCAAATGGGAGAAACACAAAATAACTATCAATCTGGTGTCTGGTGCTCCATGCAAGATCTCACCTCAATGATCATGAGAATGGTGAGGAATCGGCCCAGAACTACATTTGAAAATCTTGTCAATGATCTCAAGGCAGCTGGGACTATAGTTACCAAGAAAACAATTGGTAACACACTTCACCGCGAAGGACTGAAGTGTTCGCAAGGTCACCCTGCTCAAGAAAGCACATGGTACAGGCCTGTTTGAAGTTTGCTAACTAACATATGAATGATTCAAAGGACAACTGGGTGAAAGTGTCATGGTCAGATGAGACAAAAATCAGCTCGCTGTGTTTTGAAGGAGGAGGAATGCTGCCTATGACCCCAAGAACACCATCAAACATGGAGGTGGAAACATGCTTTGGGGTGTTTTTCTACTTGAGGACAGGACAACTTTACTGCATCAAATAGACTATGGATGGGGCCATGTACCATCAAATCTTGGATGAGAACCTCCTTCTCTCAGCCAGGGCATTGAAAATTGGTCGTGGATCAGTATTCCAGCCTGACAATGACCCAAAACACATGGCCAAGGCAACAAAGGAGTGGTTAAAAAAAAAGCACATTAAGGTCCTGGAGACTCCAGATCTTAATCCCATAGAAAATATGTGGAGGGAGCTGAAGGTTCGAGTTACCAAACGTCAGCCTCAAAACCCTAATGACTTGCAGAGGATCTGCAAAGAGGAGTGGGAGACAATCCCTCCGGAGATGTGTACAAACCTGGTGGCCAACTACAAGGAAATTCTGAAATCTGTGATTGCTAACAAGGGTTTTGACACCAAGTCATGTTGTGCTATGTGGGTCAAATACTTATTTCACTCATTAACTGGTTCCCAACTGGCTCTCGTCTACATACTGCGGCAGAATGGCACCGCTGGGCAAAACCCTGTATGCGTACAGTGGGGGTTCGGATGCGCGTGGCTACCTGCGATCACGTCCATGAGCACCAGCACAGGGATTTGTGTGTGTGTGTAAACACAAAAATCCCTGTTCTGTCAGAGGAGACAGACGAAGTAGGAACAGTGATCTATCTCCTCCCCCAGTCAGTTCTATTCCCCATACAGTTGGAAACACTGAGGGAACACAGTTAACCCCTTGATCGCCCCTAGTGTTAACCCCTTCCCTGCCAGTGACATTTACACAGTGTTGGAGAACCAAACATGGCTTAAAGCATATCAGAATTCGCATAACAAAGGTCTAGGACTAGGCCACCTGGTGTGACTAGAAGCTTCAAAGAGAGGAGAAGGAATGGTTTGGCGTTCTCTGATTGGACAGGCAAATGTGGGTGGTTTTGGGTGAGGGGGAATGTTTGTTGTTAAAAAGCACACACTGGAGAGTAAGTGTCCTTTTTTTTCTACATCTTTTCTTGGATCCTGCCACATGCTCATGGGAGCTCTAGGCTCCTTGCTAAACCAGCTGTTGAAATCATGTGTGATAAGTATCTTTGAATTATTCCTTGTATATATATTGTGCTGTGTAATGTAAAAATTGGAATATCCCTATTTCCTTAGGATTAAACAAAAGGTGTTAATTTTACTAGCAGCAGTAGCTAATTATAGGCGTAGACCAGTCAATCCATTTATGCAATAGATAATATCTTTCGGGATAATAATTTAGTTATATTTAATAGCCTTGTAAAGTGCACCAGATTCTACACACAGTAATCGGTGCATTGTTATAGCTCCCGCCCGTCTCCCGTGCCCTCCGCCGCTTACCGTTGCCGCCGGTAGCGGCGGAGGCGATCGGGTCCGTTCGGCTCCTCAGCGGGGATACGATACGAGTGAGGGATAAATCGCCCCCACCCGTCCCCAGAGCTCTGCTGGGCGGAAGTGACGTCAAAATGTCAGTCACGCCCAGCGTCTTAAAGAGACATTTTTTTTTATGTTATTTGAAAAAATGACATTTTACTTTTTTTTTTTTTTTTTGCATTTAAGCCTAAATATGAGATCTGAGGTCTTTTTGACCCCAGATCTCATATTTAAGAGGACCTGTCATGCTTGTTTCTATTACAAGGGATGTTTACATTCCTTGTAATAAGAATAAAAGTAAAACATTTTTATTTTTATTTATTTCGGTGTATAAAATTATAAACTAATTAAAAATAAATAAGAAAACAAAAATTTTTTTTTAAAACGCCCTAGACCTCCTCTGTCACTCAAAAAATGCAACCTGTAGAATTTTTTAAACGTCGCCTCTCGAGATTTTTAAGGGTAAAAGTTTGACGCTATGCCACGAGCGGGGGCAATTTTTAAGCGTGACGTGTTGGGTATCATTTTACTCGGTGTAACATTATCTTTTACAATATATAAAAAAATTGGGCCAAATTTATTGTTTTATTTTTTTATTCAAAAAAGTGATTTTTTTCCAAAAAAAGTGCGCTTGTAAGACCACTGCGCAAATACGGTGTGACAAAAAGTATTGCAATGACTGCCATTTTATTCTCTAGGGTGTTAGAAAAAAATATATATAATGTTTAGGGTCAGGAAAAGGGTAAAATCTTTCAGAGCTGAAGCGGTTAAAATGCAAATCAATCTATAACTTTTTTGAAATTTGTTTTTCTGGATTTTATTGTTGTTCTGTCTCTCACTGGTAAAAGAAGCCTACCATTACAAAATCAGCAGGGCATCAAATATTTTTTCTTTCATCACTTAGTGTTTCAATGCTTCCACTTTCCTTAACCAGTTGCCGACTGGGCTGTAGCTAAATGACCGCTACAGTGCTAGGTTGAATACCTCTGGGAGGCCGTCCTCCCATAAACGCGCTCCCCGGGAATGTTTGTGACCGTCGGGTCTTCCAGACCCGGTGTGTCATGGATCAGGGTAAGGGCCAATGGTGTCGGCCCTTTACCATGTGATCACGCCGTAAACAAACCGGTGCATGTTCAGCGTGTGAGGAGAGGGGGTGAGCCGGGGTCAGCTGCGCTGTATCGTAAGTTCTCACAGCACTGATCTGTGCCCAGCCATGGCCCATCCACCCATTGCTCATCCATACTCCATCCATGTTACATTCATGCCCAGCCATGGCTCATCCATGCTCCATCTATGGCTTATCCATGCCACATCAATGATCATTGGGGGTCAAGATTCTTTTCACAACCATCCTCTTATAAATAGCATGGCAGTACCTATGTACATATATAAAATTATATATAGTGATGATTTGAGGTATTTTAGCTCATTGGTAGTACCAAACAGTTTACTCCACAAGTCAGTTTTTGGGCTTTTTCTGCCCACTTTTATGGAAAACAAAATAAAAATTCACATTAGAATAGTTTTCCTTGCAGGGGTTCTCACCATCCATGTGACAACCAAACAGTACTCGGCCTAGTGGATCTTATTTGCAATATTTATGCTTTGGCCTCCTGCCTTGGTCCTCCAGACCAACACACAGTCCCGGGGGGTCATACACAAAACGCTGAACCATCCTCAGCTCTGAGGCCACGTACACACAATCAGACCGGTCCGATGAGACTGGTCCGACGGACCGTTTTCATCGGACCACGCTGAAGTGGTCTGATGTGCGTACATACCATCAGTCCAAAATCCCATCGGGCCAGAATGCGGTGACGTAGAACACGACGTGCTGAAAAAACGAAGTTCAATGCTTCCAAGCATGCGTTGACTTGATTCTGAGCATGGTCCGATGCTTTTGTGTACTAACCATCGTTTTGGTCTGACGGACAGGTGTCCGTCAGACAGATTTTAAAGCAAGTTTTAAAACTTTGGTCCGACGGACAACGGTCCGATGGGCCGTACACACGATCAATTTGGTCTGATGAAACTGGTTTTCAGACCAGTTTCATCGGACCCGTCTGATCGTGTGTACGCGGCCTGACTGTTTCTCATGCAGCTTCCTCCTTTCACTGTAGCAGCATAGACAGTATGGCGCAACATGCTTCCCACAGCTCCCTTTCATAGACTGACCCCCTCGGGAGGGTGGGGTTTACTAACCTCTAATTCTGGCTCCAACAAAAGCCCAGCTGTATCATTAGTCTTACAAAACTGGTCCAAACTGTCAAAATAAACAGTGGCACAGGCACGCCTTTCTACATATTCCCCGTTTCACACTGGCATTGCGGTGCAAATTCAGGCCCATTATCTTCTATGGGCAAACATCTGATTCGCACATGTGTTCATTTCTGTTCAGGATTTTTCTCATTCAGCTCAATAAGCTTTCCCCCCTCCCCTCTCCCAGGTCTCCAAATTTGCATCTAAAACGGAACTGATCTGCTGAACAGTTTTCTTATCTCTCTGAAGAGATAACAACTGAAATTCGCACCGCACAAGTGTGAATCCGGCCTTAAACCTCTTCTCCTCAAGGTTATCTCTGACCTGTCTGGTGTGTTCCTTAGCCTTCATGATGCTGTTTGTTCACTAAGGTTCTCTAACAAACCTCTGAGGGCTTCACAAAACAGCTGTATTTATACTGAGATTAAATTACACACAAGCGCAATCTATTTAATAATTAGGTGACTTCTAAAGGCACTTGATTCCACTAGATTTTAGTTGGGGGTGTCGGAGTAAAGAGGGCTGAATACAAATGCATGCCACACTTTTTAGATATTTGTAAAAAAGTAAAAAAAACTATTTATCATTTCCCTTTCACTTCACACGTGTCGCTTTGTGATGATCTATCACATACAATTTCAATTAAATACATTCACGCTTTTGGTTGTAACATGACAAAATGTGGAAAATGTCAAGGAGTATGAAGACTTTTTCAAGGCACTGTGTATGTGAACAAGGCCTTTTTCGGCTGAAACACGCCTACCTTTGCTGTATTTTTATGAAGATACAATAAATTCCGATTGATTTAAGAGCATGTATGGAGTTGCGGATTGTCCTTTATTCATCACTTTGGCATCTAAGCAACTGCACATACTGTACCCGACAGCTCAGGAGGAGTTCTATTAATCTGGGGTAGTAGCACCATTCTTTGTCGTTTATGGACTGTGTATGTATGCATGTATATATTGTGTGTATGTATATGTATATATACACACACACACATGCATGTATAACTGTAGCACTTCCCCCCGAAGGAGCTACTGGTTTGTTTTGGGTGGCACGTTACCTCTGTATCTCCGCTGTCTAGGGTACTTGATGAGAGTTGCAGTAAAGGGAATGTCCACACAAGAAGTGTCTTTTCTGTGCTTTTATTACCCAACGGGGTAAAATGATAGAAGTAATGGAAGGTGAAGAGATGGCAGAATGGAAGATAGCAAATTCAGGTGTAGCTGGATAGGGAAACAGTCCTGCTTCCAACGACAATTCCACATCGCCACTCTAGCCAGAGTGGGTATAGTGCATCTGGACAGGCCTCTATCACCAGCCTAGCAGCCAGAGTGTCACTCAAATTTAGGATTAAGTCTCTGCCACAGACCCTCCTAAAAGTTGGAGACAATTATGGTCCAGAATCCTTTTTTCAGTAGATTCAGCACCCGGATCCCCTTTAGGTCGTTTTGGTCAAGTTAGAAACTGATAAGCGACCAACATCCAGCCTCTCAGAACCAAGGTTGTCCTCTGTTGAATGGACAGGCCCCTCCTGGAACACCAGCCTTGTGCTTGGTATCCCCATCGGTCAGCTTCCTCCAATTGGACGGACCACCTTCGGATTTGGGGACCCAGTCGATGACTGGGTCCGCACAGCAGATCAATTGCTCCGGGCCAATGTGGTCCCGCAACCAGGAACACTGCGACACACCCACACCCCGGCCAGGAGGGCCATATGCGGGGGTGTCGTGGAATGGCTTCCCCAATGGTGGGCACCACACGAGCAAAAGACCCAGAGAAAGATGGCGTCTGCCCCTAAATATCCAAATGCACTTGACTCCACTGCTGCCACATATCGTCCTGGGGCGGAACTTACTCCCCGGCAACGACAGCATGTACAGTCAGCACAGCCAAAGCTAGAGGCCCAAATTTAAACAATTAGCATCGGCTCTGAACATAGCCAGGCGCTACACAACATATACGTTATAGGACCTAAGCGTATTAAATATTAATGTATAATTTGGGCACAGGCAGGCAGAAGGACGTATATATACGTCCCCTTTAAGAAGTGGTTGTTGCAAGCTCGCCGCCACGATCTCTGTGAGCCCGTCCATGGGTCCCGGACTCTATTGCCGCGGGCATACCCACGATCGTCTCACAGAGAGATAGAACAGGGAGATGTTAGTGTAAACGAAACATCTCCCTGTTCTGCCTAGTGATGCTGTCACTGATCGTTGTTTCCGATGACAGGGAACACAATGATGTGTCACAGCAAGCCACGCCCCCCTACAGTAAGAATCACTCCCTAGGGAACACTTAACCACTACAGCGCCACCTAGTTGTCAACGCCTTCACTGCCAGTGTCATTTTCACAGTAATCCGTGCATTTCTATAGCACTGATCGCTGTAAAAATGACAATGGTCCCAAAAATGTGTCAAAAGTGTCTGATGTGTCCGCCATAATGTCGCAGTCATGCCGCTGTTACTAGTAAAAAAATAATTATTAATAAAAATGCTATAAAACTATCCCCTATTTTGTAGACGCTATAACTATTGCGCATATCAATAAACGCTTATTGTGATTTTTTTATTTTTTACCAAAAATATGTATCGGCCTAAACTGCGGAGAACATGTTTTTTTTTATATCTTTTTTTGGGAATATTTATTATAGCAAAATTATTATTTTTTTCAAAATTTACGCTATATGTTTGTTTATAGCGCAAACAATAAAAAAAGCAGAGGTGATCAAATACCACCAAAATAAAGCTCTATTTGTGGGAAAAAAGGGATTTTTTGGTACAGCTTACCTGTAAAATCCTTTTCTTGGAGTACATCACGGGACACAGAGCGGCATATTCATTACTATATGGGTTATATGGAGTACCTTCAGGTGTGGACACTGGCAATCTCAAACAGGAAGTCCCCTCCCTATATAACCCCCTCCCCTAGAGGGAGTCCCTCAGTTTTGTAGTAAGCAGTATGCCTCCCAAAACATGTTCCCATAAGAGGGGTGGGAGCTCTGTGTCCCGTGATGTACTCCAAGAAAAGGATTTTACAGGTAAGCTGTACCAAAAAATCCCTTTTTCTTTCTCGTACATCACGGGACACAGAGCGGCATATTCATTACTATATGGGATGTCCGAAAGCAATGCTTTAATGAGGGGAGGGAGACATCTTCTCAAAAGGGATTTAATTTGGAGGTATACTCAAATAATAATAATAAATCCAACTTAGTCAAGAAATAATTTTGAATTTTTTTTTTTTTTTTTTTTTTTAACAACCAAGGGTGCCCCCGATCCCGAGGATCTTAAACCGCAGCCTGTAGTACTGCCTGCCCAAAGGCTGAATCCGCATTCCTTCTCACGTCTAGTTGATAAAATCTTGTAAACGTGTGGACTGATGTCATGTCCCGGGGTGTATTCGAACCTGGGTCTTCCTGGTCTTAAACCATAGCCTTACCTGATGTGCCACAGAAGAGATCTAGGCCTTGGGAATATCCTTATTGTGTTCAACACACACCTCGGACTCACTAGCTCCACCTGCTGCCAGCTGTGGACAATTCTCATTCTGGACAGCCTTTAAATAGGAAGTGAGGTCATCACTCAGCGCCCGTTTATTTGGATTACTTCCTGGGTGTTTTGTCTTCAGTGATCTGCATTGTATTGAACTCCTGCCTGATATCCCGACTATTCTACAGCCTGCTGATTTTGTACTTTACCGCCAGATCGTGTATGACCTTTGCCTGCCTGACCCTTCTCCGGAATCCGATTGTGAACTATTTGCCTGATCCGTTGCCAACCGTATCTGCCTGACGACTCTTTGCCTGGATCTCCAGCATACCTGTTCCACTTCAGGACACTACCTTTTACAGGTACCTAACATAATAAACGGGCCACAATGGCAGTGGACCCTGCTGAGATTGTTAAGGCGATTACACGTCAGGGACAACTGATCGGAGCGCATGAACAGCATCTTTCTTCCCTGGACGCCAAGTTAGATGAACTTTGCACTATGCTTAAATCTTGTTTGCCTGGTTCCTCTGCAACGGTCCAGATGCCGGATCCTACTTCTGCTACGGTCCAACCCGCCTCTTCTGTACCACCAAAACTTCCCTTGCCTGACAAGTTTGGTGGTGATACTGAGGACTGCAGAGGCTTTTTAAATGTTTGCCGTTTGCATTTCCGCAACAACCCTGTGACTTTTAGCACTTCATCTGCCAAAGTGACTTTTGTAATTTCCTTGTTAAAGGGGAAGGCCCTGGCCTGGGTCTCTCCTTATTTGGAACGAAACGATCCTATACTTCAAGATGCTGAGAAATTTCTGGCTTCTCTCCAGACTGTATTTGACAAGCCAGATAGAGCATCTGCAGCTGAGTACTCCCTCTTGGACATACAACAAGGCACCAGATCTGTGGCACAGTATGCTATTGAGTTCCGTACCCTTGCTGCTGAGACTCATTGGGACTCAAGGGCATTACGTGCAGCCTTCCGAAAAGGTCTCACAGATCGCATCAAGGATGAATTAGTCTATAAGGATCTCCCAGAAGACCTTGAGAAATTCATAGAGCTGTGTGTTCGTCTGGATGTTCGGTACCATGAAAGGTGCCAAGAGAGACTTAGAACCCGCAAGTTTCCTAAGCCAGTTTACCGTTTGGCCCCTAACTTCCAAGCACCACCTCAGCCAGAACCTGAAACCTCTGTTGAACCCCAGGCACCTGTGGAACCCATGGATGTGAGCCGTCTCCACCTAACTGAGTCAGAGAAACAAAGGAGGCGTTCATTGGGCCTATGCCTGTACTGTGGACTTAAAGGACATTTAGTATCTGTCTGCCCTTCCCGTCCAGTAAAAGGCAGGGTCTAACCAGTGTTGGAGGAGCTGGCTTAGACCTTACAGGTAGATCCTCCAAGACCAAGATTACTGTTCCGGCTACTATCCATTTACCTTCTAAGCTTGTTTTCTGCGAGGCTTTTGTGGATTCTGGAGCTGCTGGCATATTCTTGGACTACAATTTTGCAAGAAAGAACAACATCCCGTTTGTTCCAAAGTCTAGACCCCTGAATATTACCACCCTGAATGGACAGCCCTTGGGAGATGGCATTGTGAAATTCGAGACTACGACAATCACCCTTCAGGTAGGCCTCCTCCACAAAGAGGAAGTTGTCTTGTCTCTCATTGATTCTCCGCTTCTGCCTATCATCCTTGGTTACCCATGGTTGCAACTTCACAACCCTTCTTTTGATTGGGAAAAGGGAGAACTAACCTCCTGGGGATCGTGCTGTCGCCCTAATTGTTTGTCTCAACCCAAAAGACTTTCTGCTTGCATGTTGGCTCCTGTGACTATTCCACCTACCTTGCCTCGTGAATACCATGACTTTGCAGATGTATTTTGCAAGCAAAAGGCAGAGGTGTTACCTCCACATCGTCCTTTTGACTGTACAATTAAATTGATTCCCGGAGCACCTCTTCCCAAAGGAAAGACCTACCCCTTGTCTCTGCCTGAACAAAAGTCTATGGAGGAATACGTAAGAGACAACTTGGAAAGAGGTTTTATCCGACCCTCTTCTTCTCCAGTAGGAGCAGGTTTTTTCTTCGTTGAAAAGAAAGATGGGGGCCTTCGACCATGCATAGACTATCGGGGGTTAAATCAAATCACCGTAAAGGACTCCTACCCTTTGCCTCTCATTCTTGAACTGTTTGATGTACTTAAGGGGGCTGTCATCTTCTCCAAGCTAGACCTACGAGGGGCATATAACCTGATTCGAATTAAAGAGGGGGACGAGTGGAAGACAGCATTCAACACTCGTAATGGACACTTTGAATATTTGGTCATGCCATTTGGGTTGTGTAACGCACCTGCTGTCTTTCAACGTTTCATGAATGAAATTTTCCATGATTTCAGCAACCGCTTTGTGATCATCTACTTGGACGACATTTTAATCTTTTCCAAGACTCATCTAGAGCACATCTCGCATGTGAAACAGGTATTACAACGACTTAGAGAAAACCATCTTTATGCAAAAATCGAAAAATGCAGTTTTCATCAAAGCTGTATTCCTTTCCTTGGGTACATCATAAGTGCTGACGGTTTCCAAATGGACCCTCAAAAACTTTCCGCTGTCTTGCAATGGCCCCAACCGACCACTTTAAGAGGACTCCAAAGCTTTTTAGGGTTTGCAAATTACTACAGACGCTTCATTAAAAGTTTTGCCTCCATTGCGGCACCCCTTACTGCCATGACTAAGAAGGGTACAAATTGTAAGGTGTGGTCTTCAGAAGCAAGATCGGCTTTCCAGCGATTAAAGGACACGTTCAGTAAAGCTCCAATTCTTCAGCATCCAAATCCTGATCTCCAGTACATTGTTGAGGTTGATGCCTCTGAGGTTGGAGCAGGTGCCGTACTCTCCCAGAGACAGCCAAAGTCTGGTAGAATCCATCCAGTAGCTTTTTTCTCTAGAAAGTTTTCTCCTGCAGAGATGAATTATGATGTTGGGAATCGAGAACTACTGGCCATCAAATTGGCATTGTCTGAATGGCGACACCTTCTGGAAGGGGCTCCCAAGCCTTTTACTATCCTCACTGACCATAAAAACCTACTGTATCTTCAGACTGCTAGACGTCTGAACTCACGTCAGGCTCGATGGGCTCTGTTTTTCTCCCGTTTTAATTTTGTCCTTTCTTATGTTCCAGGGCATAGAAACAAAAAAGCCGATGCTCTTTCCAGACAGTTCGCTACCTCTGAAGAAGATCAACCAGGCGAGCAGTATATAATCCCACCTCACAAAATTGTTGCGCAGATCTCCACGGCTCTTTCCCAACAGCTACAAGAATCCCAGAATCGTGTTCCCCAGGGCTTGAAGATACCACCAGGTCGCCTGTACGTAGCCCCTAGTCTCAGAAAACCTGTACTCCTCTGGGCACATAATGGCGTGTTATCCGGTCACCCTGGTGTCACCATCACTCTTAAGACCTTGCAACGTCATGTATGGTGGCCTCATATGAAAAAGGATGTTACTGACTATGTGGCTGCCTGCCCAACTTGTGCTGCTAATAAAGTACCCCGCACATTGCCAGCTGGACTGTTACATCCACTTCCGGCACCTCGCCAGCCTTGGACCCATTTGACCATGGACTTCATTGTAGACTTACCCAAGTCCGAGGGCATGACTGCTATATGGGTCACAGTGGATCGTTTTTCCAAAATGTCTCATTTTGTGCCGCTCCCGGGATTACCTACAGCGAAAGCACTGTCCACTCTTTTCCTTTCCCATATTGTAAAACATCATGGCATACCTACCAATGTCGTCTCAGACCGCGGATCCCAGTTCGTTTCCCGATTCTGGAGAGCGTTCTGCAAGAAACTGGGAGTAACGCTCTCGCTCTCTACTTCACATCACCCGCAAACTGATGGTCAAACCGAACGCATGAACCAGACCCTAGAAACCTATCTTCGACATTATGTCAATGCCTTACACTCCAACTGGTCTGAGTACTTGCCTTTAGCTGAGTTCGCCCTAAATTCCCGTTGGCACAGTGCTCTTCATACCACACCATTCTACGCAGCCCTAGGCTATCACCCTCAGACTTTTCCTCTACTTCAGCCTTCTTCTGGTGTACCAGCAGCAGATCAGCGGGTAAAGAATATTCTACTACATTGGAAGAAGATTCGTTCATTACTACAAAAGTCAGCAGGCAAGTACAGACTTTTTTCCAACAGACGAAGACGCCATATACCTCCATATGTGGTGGGGGACAGAGTTTGGCTATCAACCAAGTATGTGAGACTGAAACAACCTTCTACCAAATTGGGCCCTCGATTCATTGGTCCTTACAGGATCATTGCTCGAGTTGGGCCAGTTTCCTATCGCTTAAAATTACCTTCCTCTCTCCGGATACATCCTGTGTTTCACGTTTCCCTCCTCAAAAAAGCTATTTTCAACCGCTACTCCAGATCACAACAGCTACCTCCTCCTGTTCTTGTTGATGGACAAAGTGAGTTTGAAGTCTCCAAGATTCTTGATTCCAGAAGACATGGCCGTGGCCTTCGGTATCTGGTTCATTGGAAGGGATATCCTGTCACAGACCGCTCCTGGGTTCCAGCCAAAGATCTACATGCCCCTTCTCTTATACGAGACTTCCATGCCTCGTTCCCCACTAAACCCCGCTAGGCCCCCGGAGGGGTCCATTGGGGAGGGGGCCCTGTCATGTCCCGGGGTGTATTCAAACCTGGGTCTTCCTGGTCTTAAACCATAGCCTTACCTGATGTGCCACAGAAGAGATCTAGGCCTTGGGAATATCCTTATTGTGTTCAACACACACCTCGGACTCACTAGCTCCACCTGCTGCCAGCTGTGGACAATTCTCATTCTGGACAGCCTTTAAATAGGAAGTGAGGTCATCACTCAGCGCCCGTTTATTTGGATTACTTCCTGGGTGTTTTGTCTTCAGTGATCTGCATTGTATTGAACTCCTGCCTGATATCCCGACTATTCTACAGCCTGCTGATTTTGTACTTTACCGCCAGATCGTGTATGACCTTTGCCTGCCTGACCCTTCTCCGGAATCCGATTGTGAACTATTTGCCTGATCCGTTGCCAACCGTATCTGCCTGACGACTCTTTGCCTGGATCTCCAGCATACCTGTTCCACTTCAGGACACTACCTTTTACAGGTACCTAACAACTGATGACCACGTCGCCGCCTTGCATATCTGAGCCATAGAGATCTGATGGTGTGCTGCCCAGGAGGCGCCCATGGCCCTGGTAGAATGGGCTTTTACCGACAAAGGAGGAGGCAACCTCTTCAAACCGTAGGCCTGAATGATTAATTGTCTAATCCATCTCGAGATGGTGGATTTTGCAGCTGCCTGCCCCTTCTTGGGGCCATCTGGTAAAACGAACAACACCTCTGTTTTCCGGATCTTTTCTGTAGCTTTAAGATAGGCCTTCATGGCCCGGACAATATCTAAGGTATGCAGCAACCCCTCCTTTCTAGATGTGGGTTTCGGAAAGAAGGATGGAAGTACCAAATCCTGGTTCAAGTGAAAATTGGATATAACCTTTGGTAGAAAGGAAGGATGAGGCCGGAGAACTGCCCTGTCCTTATGTAGAATGAGATATGGTTCCTTACACGATAAGGCTGCCAACTCTGACACTCTCCTGGCCGAAACTATGGCGACCAAGAATACCAACTTTCTTGTCAGTAAAACTAAAGGAATCTCAGCCAACGACTCAAAGGGTTGTTTCTGTAGAGTGGACAGGACAAGATTTAAGTCCCATGGACAAATTGGTGACTTGACAGGAGGATTAATACGCAAGACCCCCTGTATGAAGGTTTTTACCAGCGAGTGGGTGGCCAGCGGCCTCTGAAACCACACTGACAGAGCTGAAATCTGTCCCTTGATTGTGCTTAATGCCAGGCCTTTATCCACTCCTAGCTGGAGAAAACTTAACACCCTATCAATGGTATATTTGCGGGAATTCCATCTTTTGGATTCACACCAGCCTACGTAGGTCCTCCACACCCTGTAATAAATCACCCTGGAGGCCGGCTTTCTAGCCCTAATCAGGGTAGGAATTACCTGCCTAGACAGACCTCTACCCCTGAGAATCAGGGATTCAGCCTCCAGGCCGTCAAATTTAGACGCTGTAATGTAGGGTGGAGGATCGGGCCTTGTGAGAGTAGGTCTGGTCGTAGAGGAAGAGTCCAAGGGTCTCCCACTGCCATCTTCAGGACTAGTGAGTACCATGTCCTCCGGGGCCAAGCTGGAGCTACAAGAATGACTGGCTTGTGCTCCACTCTGATCCTGCGCAACAGGCGAGGAAGTAACTGTAGCGGAGGGAATGCATATAGAAGTTTGAATTGATGCCAAGGGCAAACCAACGCATCGGTTCCGCAGGCCATAGGGTCCCTCGCTCGAGACACGAACCTGTCTAGTTTCTTGTTGAACCTGGATGCCATTATATCTATGTCTGGCATTCCCCACTTCTGGCAGATTGTCTGAAAGACCTGGGGATGCAGAGACCACTCCCCCGGCGACAGAATCTGGCGACTTAAGAAGTCTGCCTGCAGGTTGTCCACTCCGGGAATGAATATCGCCGAAATGCAGGGTACATAAACCTCTGCCCACTGAAAAATCAAGCTCACCTCCCTCTGAGTGGCCTGACTCCTGGTTCCCCCTTGGTGGTTTATGTATGCCACCGCTGTGGCATTGTCTGACTGGATTCTCACCGGGGACCCCTGTAATCTGGAAGTCCATGCCAGGAGGGCTAGGCGAGCAGCTCTGATCTCCAAGACATTGATGGGTAGCTGCCTCTCCGCTTCCGCCCAAGTTCCCTGGCGAGTGAACCCCTCCAAGACCGCCCCCCAGCCTGCCAGGCTGGCGTCTGTGGTAACTACCTTCCAGACAACGGGGCTGAAGGACCTTCCCTTTAGAAGATTCTGAGGGTTTAACCACCAGGCCAGGCTTTGTCGGACCTTTGATGATAGCGTCAAAGGGGACTCCAAGGCATGTGCTCTCTTGCTCCAGGCTGCTAGAATGGCTGCCTGTAGGACGCGAGTGTGGATCTGAGCGTATGGTACTGCCTCGAACGTGGCCACTAGCTTGCCTAGTAATCGCATACACAGGCGAATAGTTGTTTTTTTCTTGCTTAGAACCAACTGAACCAACCCCTTGATAGCCTCGACCTTTACAAGGGGCAGGAACACCCTTTGCTGTTCTGTGTCTAACCTCATGCCGAGGTATTCCAACTGCTTTGTAGGATGAAACGCTGATTTTTCCCGGTTTAGGACCCAGCCGAACCTCTCGAGGTACTGAACCGTGAGGTATACTGCCTGTTCCAGACACGGCCATGAGTGATCTATGATTAAAAGGTCGTCCAAGTATGCTAGGACTGTGACCCCTTGGATCCTTAGATTGGCCAGAACTGGGGCTAGGATCTTCGTGAATACCCGGGGGGCCGTGGCCAGCCCGAAGGGGAGCGCCCTGAATTGGAAGTGTCGCTGCCCCACTGCGAAGCGTAAAAATCTTTGATGCGGCTGAAAGATTGGTACATGAAGGTAAGCATCCTTTATGTCTATGGAAGCCAGAAAGTCATCCCTCTGGAGCGTGGCGACTGCTGACCGGACGGATTCCATCCGGAAGAAACGAACCCTTAGGTAAACGTTTAAACCCTTTAGGTCCAAGATTGGCCTGACATCGCCGTTGGGCTTTGGTATGACAAAGAGATTGGAATAGAAACCTAGCCCCTGCTCTTGGGCTGGTACCTCTATTATCACGCCCTGGCAAAGCAGGTGATCCAAAGCTGCCAGCATCGAGGCCTTCTTTGCTGGATCTTTTGGTAGCCTTGACTCTTGAAAATGAGGCGGAGGAAACTTTAGAAACTCCAGTCTGTAGCCTGTGGTTACAGACGCCCGGACCCATTTGTCGGGGATCTTGGCTTCCCAAACTTCTGAGAAGAAACAAAGCCTTCCCCCCACCCGCGAGAGTGGGGGCGCCCCTTCATAAGGCAGACTTAGGGGCTGGCTTTGTCGGCTTGCGATACCATGGTCTCTTACCCCCAGGGGCCTGTCCCTGCGATTTATTGTTAAAGTTTAATCGCGCAGGCGGCCGTCGATACCGCCTGGAATTTGAGGGCCCTGAGACAGGAGAGAGCTGCCTTTTAAATGTAGGACCCCGGAATCTCTTTTTGACTGGTAAAAGGGTACTTTTGCCACTTGAAATAGTCTGAATGTATTTATCCAGATCCTCTCCGAAGAGTCGTCCTCCATGGAAGGGAAACCCTGCCAGAAGCTTTTTGCATGGGGGCTCCGCCGCCCAGTTCTTCAACCATAAGAGCCTTCTCATGTGCACCAAAAATAGTGATAAACGAGAGGCCTGCTGGATGGAATCCTTTATAGCATCTACCGCAAAACACAGAGCTCTGGGAATGTCAGAAAACTCTTCTGCCTGTTGGGTAGGCATGTCTTTTAGCATTTGTTTTGTCTGGTCCTTTAACGCCTGACAAACTCCAATTGCAGCCACAGCTGGCTGTACCACTGCTCCTGCCGTAGCAAAGGATGCCTTTAAAAGTGTCTATAACCGTTTATCAACCGGATCTTTAAACATTTGTATGTTTTCCACCGGGCAAGTTAGTGATTTATTCACACATGAGATGGCTGCATCCACCACTGGGAGCTTCCACCTCTTCGAGAATTTTTCCTCCATAGGGTAAATGACCGAAAATCTTTTAGGCGGCAGAAAAATCCTGTCCGGTCGTACCCAATCCTGAAAGATCAATTCCTCCAAGAGAGGATGGACCGGAAAAACCGTGTTGCTCAAAGGAGCTTTCAAAGAGCCCAGAGAGGATACTGCAGGAACCTGAGGCTCTGGCAATGGTAAATTAAATGCCGAGCGGACCATGTCCGTCAAAGACTGTACCCACAGTCTCTCTGTCTGGGAGTCTGAAAATGGTTCCTCAGAGGTAGATTCCTCAATCCCTGAACCCTCTTGGTTCCGGTCTAGTTGATCCTCCTGCGATTCCAATTCCTCCTGAGAGAGAATTTCAGCATCTGAGGATACACCTTTTGGCGACGGGGATCTAGCCCGTTTCTTGCCAGGAATAGATCTAGCGATCATCGCTGCTAATCTTTTTTCTAGCCCCCCTAGGGAGACGGCTAGCATCTCCTCTGTGATAAACACAGGGCTGGGCTGATCTGGGCCAGCCTCAGCACCAGACCCCCCCAATGGCTCATCCAAGGCGACCTTCATGGGAATAAGCTGCGGGGAAAGTATCGGCATATCATCAGAATCAGAGGGGGAACCCCTTTGTTTTTTGGTCTTTTTTGTACCTTTTGATCCCGAACCTTTGGAAGCCATAATACAAAATCGAGGGACTCCGCCTACAACAACAGACTGTAGTGGCCAGGAGTACAAAACTAGGGTTTAGGGGACAATAGATCACTAATGCCTAAAAACCGATGGGGCTCCGTATGTTCTTTTTTTTTTTTTTATCTTGTTATAATATATAACTTTTTTTTTTTTTTTTAAACATACAGCGTCGTCCCCAAATTTAGTTTGCCAGCCTCCAACCTGTTGCCAAAGGGGATTTTTTTGGCTTAACACAAAAGCATTGGAACAAAGTCCAGCATGTACTACCCCTCTTCCGCCACCGGGAGTCACTGTTCTGCCGCTCTGCGTCCTCTCCCTTCCAGATCAGCCTCATACTGAGCAATGACCATAGCCTGCTGTTATAACAGCAAATAAGGCGTGCCCCTAATGACGCTGCAGGCACGCCCCCCCCCGCCCTCCCCTCCGAACGGCGCGAAAAACGTCTATAAGACGTGCGCGCGCGAGTATGCCGGAGAAGGAAGCACATGGAGGAGCCGCGCTGCTGGAGACCCAGGACTGCAGCTTCAGGCGGCAGAATCAAACCCCCGGCCAGGTAGGACTCTCCAAAAGGCCCCATAGGGATCCTTACTAGCCCTGGGAAGAAAGCAGCAGGTAGCTAGCAAACTCACGTTTCTTAGACAGGGGGACCCAGTGATGGGGGGAATGAGATCATCCTGTCTTCTCAGACATAGTGAGCAAGGCTGCCAATGCAGAGCATACTTAGGCTACCCCCCTTTAAGGTCTCCCTGGAGAGCCTGCTGTCGAACCAAGTCCCGCAGGCTCCCCTCTTACCTGCTCCATGCTGCAGGACGTTTGCCTAGCAAAACGGTCCAATCTTCTCCCATCTCCGTAGGTAGCGTAGTAGACCTTCAGGCCCTGGGGTCCTGGAAGGTACCCACTGTCCTGGACCTATATAGCACCCTGGCAAACAGGAACTTATGGTCTTTACGAACTCCAAGTCCTGGGCCCAGGGTCCAGCCCTCCAAAGAGGAGCATTATAGGCAAAACCCCACGGTTTGGGGCCCGGGTACTGTCCACTTTGGCACTGAGGCTCCTTGGACAGATCCGGTTAGCCCGCCCTTAATCCCAAGGATGTGGAGCAAAGCTATTCCGTGACCAACACCTAAGACACTGGCGAAAAAACTGAGGGACTCTCTCTAGGGGAGGGGGTTATATAGGGAGGGACTTCCTGTTTGTTTGAGATTGCCAGTGTCCACACCTGAAGGTACTCCATATAACCCATATAGTAATGAATATGCCGCTCTGTGTCCCGTGATGTACGAGAAAGAAAAAAGGACATCAATTTGGTTTGGGAGCCACGTCGCACGACCGCGCAATTGTCAGTTAAAGGGACGTAGTGCCGAATCGCAAAAAGTGGCCGGGTCATTTAGCAACAAAATGGCCCGGGGCTTAAGTGGTTAAAGAAACACCACAAACCATGGATCCTAAAAGCCAACATGCCGATGTATGATGCAGAAAAATAATCCATACCTCCCAAACCTGAGAGTAAAGTAATACATGCAGCCCACACATGGATGTGATGCACATCAGATAAAAGCCATTAAAAGGAGTTTAAACTGCCCTGTGCTAAATATCACGTAGTCTCAACTCAGAGGATTTTAATTGCAACAAAATAGCAGATGTGACTTCACAGCAACAGCAGCAATAAAGAAAAAAAATCTCCATATTTGAAATGTTACCTAAACATTGCTGTGTACGTAGGAAGAGTTTTACATAGTAGACTTCAGAATTATCTGTTATAATGATAATGTTCACCTGTGCCAGCATGGGAAATTATTCTTTTCCACATGTCATGAAAGCAATAACGTTTTCCAATAAACACCTCTGGGTACAGATACATCTTCTAAAAAAAAAAAATCAGTTGTCGCTATCCAGCACTAGTTTTATATTATAGCCTCACAGAAAACAGAAAATAGCGTAAACTGATCAGAAGAGGTCTACTGAGTATTTACCGGTTTAATGAATGTTGCAGAAAAAAAGATGAGTATAGGAAACTGAATTGGATTGAAGGATTTTCTGAGGCTGACAACACCTCGAGTGCTTCTTTTGGACTGGAGTTTCAAGTTACCCACAGCAACTGGTTTCATTAGCATTGAAATAGTCTCGAACAGGAACCACATTTAAAAGGGGAAGTAAACCTAGTAAATACATTTGACATCTTCCTTATAAAAATCTACTTTTACAGCTCGAAATATAATTAAAGGGAAAAAATGTTTTGCCTAAAATTAATGTCTGCAATGTAGACAGACAGAATAGTGTAATGATTATGTTAACAAACAAGTAAATACCTATTAAATTCCTTCATCTATATCACCTCCGGCGTTCTAGTTTCTGTTCTCTCATTCACTTCCTGGTTTGCATCACTTGCTCATGTAAGAACTACATTTCCCAGTATGCATTGCGGCACGCCAAGTAATTCACACCTCCTTGAAGTCTCTAACACGTAGAGCATGGGTCCTCAAACTATGGCCCTCCAGCTGTTCAGGAACTACAATTCCCATCATGCCCTAGTCATGTCTGTGAATGTCAGAGTTTTACAATGCCTCATGGGACTTATAGTTCCGCAACAGCTGGAGGGCCGTAGTTTGAGGATCGCTGACGTAGAGAGAGCGTCCTGCCACACAGATGTAGTTCCCAGGAGGGGGCGAGCACGTCACTGACCACCGCAGTAAAGTCTCCCTTCACAGTGGTCAGTAAAATCAGACAAGCAGGAAGTGAACCGAACAGAGAAGAAATAGAGCAACTTCTGAGCAAAAACGAACAATGAGGAAGTGAAAATAGGAATGTCTGTGGGTAAATGATGCTTATGGAAAAAAAATGTTTCCTTTACAACCCCTTTAATAAGTAAAATAATAAATATAGAAACATATTTATAAAAAAAAAAACAGAACAGATAAAAATTGTAGCTGTTCCTCATTGCAAGTTCAGATCTTGCATAAATACAGTGAGTGAGCGAGTAATTTGTATAGCGCTACAAATGCGAACTAAATCGCCTCAAGGCGCTGTATCCAATGCTTCAGAATACAGGTCATTCTCAAAAAATTAGCATATTGTGATAAAGTTCAATATTTTCTGTAATGTACTGATAAACATTAGACTTTCATATATTTTAGATTCATTACACACAACTGAAGTAGTTCAAGCCTTTTTTTTTGTTTTAATATTGATGATTTTGGCATACAGCTCATGAAAACCCCAAATTCCTATCTCAAAAAATTAGCATATTTCATCCGACCAATAAAAGAAAAGTGTTTTTAATTAAAAAAAAGTCAACCTTCAAATAATTCTGTTCAGTTATGCACTCAATACTTGGTCGGGAATCCTTTTGCAGAAATGACTGCTTCAATGCAGCGTGGCATGGAGGCAATCAGCCTGTGGCACTGCTGAGGTGTTATGGAGGCCCAGGATGCTGTGGTGTTGGGTCTTGCGTCTCTCAACTTTCTCTTCCCAATATCCCACAGATTCTCTATGGGGTTCAGGTCAGGAAAGTTGACAGGCCAATTGAGCACAGTAATACCATGGTCAGTAAACCATTTACCAGTGGTTTTGGCACCGTGAGCAGGTGCCAGGTCATGCTGAAAAATGAAATCTTCATCTCCATAAAGCTTTTCAGCAGATGGAAGCATGAAGTGCTCCAAAATCTCCGGATAGCTAGCTGCATTCACCCTGCCCTTGATAAAACACAGTGGACCAACACCAGCAGCTGACATGGCACCCCAGACCATCACTAACTGTGGGTACTTGACACTGGACTTCAGGCATTTTGTCATTTCCCTCTCCCCAGACTCTGGCACCTTGATTACTGAATGACATGCAAAATTTACTTTGGCCACTGAGCAACAGTCCAGTGTTGCTTCTCTGTAGCCCAGGTCAGGCGCTTCTGCCGCTGTTTCTGGTTCAAAACTGGCTTGACCTGGGGAATGCGGCACCTGTAGCCCATTTCCTGCACACGCCTGTACACGGTGGCTCTGGATGTTTCTACTCCAGACTCAGTCCACTGCTTCCGCAGGTCCCACAAGGTCTGGAATCGGTCCTTCTCCACAATCTTCCTCAGGGTCTGGTCACCTCTTCTCGTTGTGCAGCGTTTTCTGCAAAACTTTTTCCTTCCCACAGACTTCCCACTGAGGTGCCTTGATACAGCACTCTGGGAACAGCCTATTCGTTCAGAAATTTATTTCTGTGTCTTACCCTCTTGCTTGAGGGTGTCAATGATGGCCTTCTGGACAGCAGTGAGGTCGGCAATCTTACCCATGATTGCGGTTTGGAGTAATGAACCAGGCTGGGAGTTTTTAAAAGCCTCAGGAATCTTTTGCAGGTGTTTAGAGTTAATTAGTTGATTCAGATGATTAGGTTAAGAGCTCGTTTAGAGAACCTCTTCATGATATGCTAATTTTTTTAGATAGGAATTTGGGGTTTTCATGAGCTGTATGCCAAAATCATCAATATTAAAACAAAAAAAAAGGCTTGAACTACTTCAGTTGTGTGTAATGAATCTAAAATATATGAAAGTCTAATGTTTATCAGTACATTACAGAAAATAATTAACTTTTATCACAATATGCTAATTTTTTGAGAATGGCCTGTAGATGAGTTTTAAGTTTTTTTCTGAAGGCCCGATGGTTCACTTCCATCCGAATGTCTGTAGGTAGAGCGTCCCATAGCCATGGTCCTTGGACAGCGAATCTTCGTTCTCCTTTAAATTTGTAGCGGGACTTGGGGGTGTGGAGGAGGTTCTGATTAGTTGATTGTAGGGCCCGATTTGGGGTGTAGCGTTTTATTTTCTCGCATAAGTATTGCGGCGCGTTTCCTTGCGTGCATTGTTGGGTGAGTACACCCCTTGCATTTTTGTAAATATTTTATTTATTATTCTTTTCATGTGGCAACACTGAAGAAATTACACTTGGCTACAATGTAAAGTAGTGAGTGTACAGCTTGTATAACCGTGTAAATTTGCTGTCCCTTAAAAATAACTCAACACATAGCCATTAATGTCTAAACCGCTGGCAACAAAAGTGAGAACACCCCTAAGTGAAAATGTCCAAATTGGGGTAAGTGTCAATATTTTTTGTGGCCACCATTATTGTCCAGCACTTCCTTAAAGTGGTTGTAAACCCGTTTTTTTAACTTTATGCTACAGGTAAGCCTATATTAAGGCTTACCTGTAGCTACCCAGGATATCCCCCTGTGTCTGCATGTGCCAAAGTCATCGGCACATGCTCACTGGGGCAAACTGAAGCAATGGTACCTATGTGCCATTGCTCCAGTCTTAGTGCCGTTAATGGCAGCTCCCGCGCACATGCGTAGGAGTGCCGTCATCGCGGCTCCAGCCAATCACAGTCCCGGAGCCACGATACCCGGAAGCAAGCCCTGGGCGACATTTTGGCGGCCGGAAGGGGAGACGAGGACGGCTATGGGGGCTTCGGTCGGAGGCAAGTACCACACAATGAGCTAGTATGCTATGCATACTAGCTCATTATGCCTTTGTCTTGGATGGTCTTTTTTTTTTTTTGAGGAGGAGGGTTTACTTCCTTTTTAACCCTCTTGGGCATGGAGTTCACCAGAGCTTCACAGGTTGCCACTGGAGTCCTCTTCCACTCCTCCATGATGACATCGCAGATCTGGTGGATGTTAGAGACCTTGCACTCATCCATATTCTGCTTCAGGATGCCCCACAGGATGTCACAGTACATGTTGGTGTTCATGGTTCCCTCAATGAACTGTAGCGCCCCAATGCTGGCAGCACTCATGCAACCCCAGACCATGACACTTCCACCATCATGCTTGACTGTAGGCAGACACACTTGTCTTTGTACTTCTCACCTGGTTGCTGCCACACAAACTTGACACCATCTGAACCAAATAAGTTAAAGGGGTTGTAAAGGTAAAAAAAAAAATCCCTAAATATCTTCCTTTACCTTAGTGCAGTCCTCCTTCACTTACCTCATCCTTCTATTTTGCTTTTAAATGTCCTTATTTCTTCTGAGAAATCTTCACTTCCTGTTCTTCTGTCTGTAAATACACACAGTAATGCAACACTTTCTCCCTGGTGTGGAGAAAGCCTCTTGAGGGGGTGAGCAGGAGTGTCAGGACGCCCACTAACACACAGAAGAAATAAGGACGTTTAAAAGCAAAATCGAAGGATGAGGTAAGTGAAGGAAAACTGCACTATGGTAAAGGAAGCTATTTAGGGATTTTTTTTTTTACCTTTACAACCCCTTTAATCTTGGTCTCGTCAGACCAAAGGACATGCTTCCAGTAATCCATGACCTTTGTCTGCTTGTCTTCAGCAAACAGTTTGTGGGCATCATCTTTAGAAGAGGCTTCCTTCTGGGACCACAGGCATGTAGACCAATTTGACGCAGTGTGTGGCGTATGGTCTGAGCACTAACAGGTTGACCCCCCACCCCTTCAGCCTCTGCAGCACTCATACGTCGATTTCCTAAACATATGACGCTGAGCACGTGCACTCAACTTCTTTGGTCCATGGTGAGGCCTGTTTTGATTGGAACCTGTCCTGTTAAACTGCTGTATGGTCTTGGCCACCGTGCTGCAGCTCAGTTTCCGGGTCTTGACAATCTTATAGCCTAGACCAGGGCTCAAAATTTCAAGTCCTGAGCTACTAGCCAGGCCTCAAGGCGTACTCGCCACCAGTTGCCCCACCCAACCCCTACCATGCCCCGCCCCCAATCCCGCCCCTAGATACGCCCTCATAAATCTCATAAATCTCATGAAATGGCACTTAAATGTTTTATGCAGATTTAAGTTATAAAAATAAATATTAACAACAACTTTATCCGTGCCCAAAAATGCAGCATGTGTCCCCATTTTGCAGCCAGAGTTCCCTCACAATTGCAGCCAAAAGTCTCCCCCACAATTGCACCCAGGTGTTCCCCCCCCCCCCCCCCACAGTGCAGTCAGGTGTCCGTCGTCCCCCCCCCACAGTGCAGCCAGGTGTTCCCCCTCACATAGCAGCCGGGTGTTCCCCCTCACATAGCAGCCGGGTGTCCCCCCCACATTGCAGCCGGGTGTCCCCCCCACATGGCAGCCGGGTGTCCCCCCACACATTGCAGCCGGGTGTCCCCCCACACATTGCAGCCGGGTGTCCCCCCACACATTGCAGCCGGGTGTCCCCCCACACATTGCAGCCGGGTGTCCCCCCACACATTGCAGCTGGGTGTCCCCCACATTACATCCTACCTGTGTAGGAGAGGAGCCGAGCCGCCGCCGCCTGTTTGTTAATAGCGCGGGTCAGGAAACATTACAACTTTCAATCCAATAGCTGCGCGTGTCATATACAGCGCTTCCCCCTTTTCCGGGAAACTTTGATAGACAGATCATCCATCCAATCCTGAGATGGGTGATGATCTGTCAATAAAAAAGTTACCCGGAAAAGGGGGAAGCGATGTATATGACACGCGCAGCTATTAGATTAAAAGTTCTAATGTTTCCTGACCCGCGCTATTAACAAACAGGCGGCGGCGCTACTCTCCTCTCCTTGCTCGCCCCGCCCAGGCAGCCCACACTCGCCAGACCTCAAAATTTACTCGCAATACGCGAGCAGGCGAGTGTAAATTTTGAGGTCTGGCCTAGACCATCTTTATGTAGAGCAACCATTTTTTATTTTAGATCCTTCGAGAGTTCTTTGCAATGAGGTGCAATGTTGAGCTTACAGTGACCAGTATGAGAGAGTGAGAGTGATAACACCAATTTGAACACACCTGCTCCCCATTCACACCCGAGACCTTGTAACACTAACGAGTCACATGGCACCGGGGAGGAAAAATGGCTAAATGGGCCCAATTTGGACATATTCACTGAGGGGTGTACTCACTTTTGTTGCCAGTGGTTTAGACATGAATGGCTGTGTGTTGAGTTATTTTGATGGGACAGCAAATTTACACTGTTATACTGTATGCTGTACACTCAGTGTTGTCACATGAATAGATATCATAAAATATTTACAAAAATGTGAGGGTTGTACTCAGTTTTCAGAGACAGTGTATTTATACACACTGTATATGTGGGAATAGGGCCTTTTACAATTGAGCACTAAGCTAAAATTAGTTTAGGAGATATTCATCTTGCTGACAGTGGCGCATGTGCTCTGAAGGTCCGGCGTATAGTTTTCCTGAACTTCAGAGCTCCTTGCCATAATTGTAGACAACAGTGTAGGGGTGCCCGTAAACATGCCAACCCCTTTGTTCTAATGTAAGTATGTTATAATGTTAGCACATTATGCCATTATCTTGCAGTTTTTTTAGGGGAGTTCCCTAGGGTTTTTCTACCGCTTTAATAATAATTTAAAAAAAGGGAGCTGTATATAAACTCTAATGCAATAAACGGCTTCACCTACCAATATAATGGAAGGTGATCCACAACACACATATGGCACAATGTAGGTGAGATAATAACAATAGGACAGAGATCATTCTTTCACAAAGATTTAAATACACACTCAAGAAGCTATGGGCAGCTGCAGTTAAACTATTAGAACATACTTACCTAATAGTTTCTGCTTCTGCTCTGGGTAAAAATACAGCAGCAGTAGCAGCCCCTGCATGTCTAAGTTTTCTGTCTCTCTCTCCACTTCCTCCTTCTGGGGTTTGTGACACAGACACAGAGATAGGAAGGTATGTGCATAAATAATCTCTGTAAACATTAAGGCCTCGTACACACGATCGAATTTGTCCGCTGAAAACGGTCCGATGGAGCGTTTCAGCAGACATCTCCGATCGTGTGTATGGGCTAGCGGACAGATTTGTCCATCGGACAAATTTCAAAGCATGCTTTGAAATTTGTCCGCTACAAACCTGTCCGTCGGATATGTCCGCTGGTTAGTACGGGAAACCAGCGGACATATCCTCCCGCACATGCGTCGTATCCTGTGAATGGATCCGACGCATGCGCGCGGAAGTGTTTACTTCCTGGTGCGGTGACGTGGCGGCGTCAACGTCACCGCCACGTCACCGACACGTCAGCGCGCCGTCTGCTGGCGGGGATTTTGGTTTGCTCGTGTGTACACGCGAACAAACCAAAATCCCAGCAGACAGATTTGTTCAAATCTGTCGGACGGACAGATTTGAACAAATCTGTCCGCTCGTGTGTATGGGGCCTTAGGCTGCATTCACAGCTGAGCCTTTTCAGGGACAGTTCACACCAGGTGCAGTTCTCTGCACTTTTTTCTGCACTAAAAATGCATGCACAGTGTTTTCCATGTATTCCAATGGCTCTAGTTCACACCATGCAGTCAGTTTCCGGTGCAGAACTAGAGCCATTGGAATACATGGAAAACACTGTGCATGCATTTTTAGTGCAGGAAAAATGCACATGAAACTGTACGGAACGGTGTCTCATACACACGATCAGATTTTTAGACGACCGTTCATCCGTTTTTTTGTGTCATGCTAGTCTCATGTCGAAAGTGAAGAGGTTACAACTTGAAAAGTGACGTCACGTGTTGAATAGTTTTGTATGTATTCTTTTGTTTCTGAGCATGCGTAGTCTTGCTCTTACAATTTTTTTCCAGCTGAAACCCAAACAAATTAAATGAAAATCAGACGTTGTGTTCACGTACAACAAAAATGTTGTAGTCTGCACAACTAGCCTTTGTCTGACGAAAAAGGGGTGATAAGCACAGGCAGTTGATCTGCATTTTTAACAGCCCCCCCAGACCTGGCTACCTACAAATGAATAGGATAGCCCTTTAAGTCAATTCACATTGCCAAAATTATTTCCAGTGCAATAATCTTAAACCAGGCACAATTGGCAGGTGTTGCTGCTTGCAAAATGTGCCCACTGAAGTCAACCATAGCGCACACTTGGAATTCTGTTCACACTAGTGCAGTTAGTTCCAGTCAGTTTTTGCAACAATAATCCGCTGCAATATTGCTATCTTATGTAATAGCCCCCAGCATTGATGACAGTGTCTGTGAGTCATTGGAATACATGGAAAACACTGTGCATGCATTTTTAGGGCCACAAAATTGGGACGGACATGTGGAAGTGAAATTGTGCGAGTTCAGCTAAACTTGCATGGCTTCATTCCCGCAGCTCAGTGTGAACCTGGGCTCAGGCATTTGCTTAAGGCTACAAAAAGCTCTGATGTGAACAGGGGCTAATTAAATGAATGGGATTTTGCTTGTTGGGCGTTTCGGGGGTTTTACAAGCTGAAAACGCTCAGGTGTGAATGCAGCTTAAAGTGATTTTAAAGTCCATTTTTTTTTATAAAAAAAAAAAAAAAAAAGAAGAAGAAACATGTCATACTGACCTGCTCTGATCTCAGGTGTAGATTTTGTTGGACCATCATTACATCACCTTTGCTAGTGGGTACCTTCTGTGCTGGGGGTTTTGTGGTGACTATTGTTATGTTCATTGTATGAATCGCTATTTGTTTTGTGTTGTCACCTTCTTTGATGTACATTCTGTGTTATGTGATTTGGCTTGTGCCACCTGTGGTCTGTCTGTTCTTGTTCTTTTTATAATAAACATTTATTGAACAAAAAAATACTGACCTGCTCTGTGCACAGAGAAGCCCCAACCCCAATCCTCCTCTTCTGGGGCCCGCTCCCAAGCCATACAATGTGGCTCAGCCCTGCCCCCGATCCCTTTGACACTGGATGTAACTGACAATCCAGTGAGGAGGGAGAGCGAGAGCAAAGCCGCTGCTTTTGGGCAGGGCACTGGACTGAGATTGGGCTTAGGTAAAGTATTTAGGGGAGCTGCGCCTTTAAGTTTTTTTACCTTAATGCGGAGAATGCATTAAAGCAGTTGTAAACTGCTGCACTTTATTTTTTGGCTTACCTGCAAGGCAAAGGCATAATGTGCTAGTATGCATCACATTAAAACGAAGCCCTCCTGCGATGCAATGTCATCGCTGGAGACGACGTCCATCTATACCCCGGTCTTCCTTCTGGGTTCGCAGCTCTGTGACTGGCCAGAGACGTGATGACGCTCCTTCAGAGCGCATGTGCCAGTGATATAACTGGTTGCTAGGACAGTAAATATCTCCTAAACAGTTTAGGAGATATTTACACAACCTATAGGTAAAACTTAAAGATAGAAGTTTACTTCCTCTTTAAGATATAAAAACTTTAGCCTTTACAAACACTTTAAGCAACAGAGACAGTAGAGGGCAGTAGATCCATGCAGCAGCAAACTATGAATGATTGAAACTGTCAATGTAGCCTTATTCATTAGAATCTTTGTGTCAGCCTCCTAATGCTGTCAGGGAAATTCAATAAAACAGTAATGTCACTTTTCTGGTGGCATAGCCCTTTTCTCAAGGCCTATTCCTAATTCATTGCAACCACTGTGCCCATCAAATTCAGCCACTGTGCCCATCAAAAGCAGCCACTGTGCCCAAAAAATTGCCACCACTGTGCCCATAAATTGCCACCACTGTGCCCATCAAACGCTGACACTGTGACTCATCAAATGCTGACACTGGGCTATAGGCATGCATGCACACAGGTTGTGCCAGGGCACACCCTAATCACCCCATGCACATTAGCATCATCGCTCTGTGTGCCAGCAGGAAGATGGGAAAGATATCCCTCTTACTGGCTCTGCCATAAGAGAAGTGTTTATGCTCTTCTCTTTCACTGTGCTGGCAGGGAGATCAATGTGCCAGGGTCTAATATATGTAGACCCACCCAAACACGCGTGGCTGCGTTGAGAGTGCACAGCTTAATTCAGTAGGCTACACACACCTATGCACTGTGCCAATCAATTGCTGACACTGTGCCCCATCAAATGCTGCCAGTGTGCACATCAATTGCCACTACTGTGTCCCATCAGATGCTCTCAGTGTGCCCATCAATTGCCACTACTCTGCCCAATCAGATGCCGCCAGTGTGCCCAATCAGATGCCCCCTGCAATTACCTGTCTCAGCTGGTCAGCGGCGGTCTCCTGCATGTCCTCCGTGTCTTCTTTCGTCCTATCTCAGGCGTCCAATCACAGCACCTGAGGTTTCAGCCAATCAGGTGACCGGTAACAGGCAGATTCAGTTTTCAGCAGATTCAGTGTTAGCAAATCGCATGGTGCCTGCTGTTCACATTTTTGGGTGCCTATAAGACCCTTTGGCTCTAATCAGGCGCTTCCAAAAAACACCCCCACAATTAGATTAACGCAATGCTGTATTGTATAAAATTGCCTGGTTATGAATGGGTGTAAATCTTCTGGAGGTCAAGTGCATACCCCCCCCCCCCCATTTTGACATGGGAGTGAGGGATGCCTACTAAAAACGTATGTAAGCATAGAACATGCCCCCTGCCACACCCTCTTAAAGGAGAATTAACCACAAGAACTGCTCTTCCTTTATATAGGCTCTTAAAATTTACAATTGCAGTAATTTATAATTTGAATGAAAGGTTTAGCACCGGGAAACACTTTTTGAAAGATAAAAAGTTAATTTTATATACAACTATATAGATTAGACCAAAATGAGGGACACATGAGAGGGACAGGGGACATTGCT
The DNA here is from genome assembly GCA_029574335.1 of Rana kukunoris. Taxonomy (NCBI): domain Eukaryota; kingdom Metazoa; phylum Chordata; class Amphibia; order Anura; family Ranidae; genus Rana; species Rana kukunoris. The sequence continues at coordinate 134,159,007 of CM056051.1, forward strand.
TCAAATCAGGGACACTTGGGAGCAGGGCCGCCATCAGGTATTTTACACAGCTTCAGGTATGGGCCCCCTGGAGCAGAGAACCGGGGGGGGGGGGGCTGCCGCAATTGAGCCCTTTACAATAATATATATAAAAAAGGGGGGTAGCCATCCGGGACCCTGGGGACCTCTGGGCCCTTTAATAAAAAGAAAAAAAAAAAGAGAGAAATAAATATATATATATTTTAAAAGGGTGGTTGTGGACCTCTGGGCCCTTTAATCATTTTTTTTTTATATAAAAATAAATTACAAAAAAAGGGGGCTTTCCATATGGGACCTCTGGGCCCTTTAATACAAATAAACCTCTGGGCCCTTTAATAAAAAAGAAATAAAAAATATATATATAAAAAAGAAATAAACATTTATAAAAAAAAAAACAAGTGGGTTGCCTTCCAGGGCTCTGGGGACCTCTGGGCCCTTTAATAAAAAAGAAATAAAATATATATATATAAACAAAAAGAAAAAAAATATTATAAAAAAAACGTAAAACATTTGTATATAAAAAAGGAGGGTTGTCATCCAAGGGCCCTTGCGACCTCTGGGCCCTTTACTACTACTACTACTAATAATATTATATATATATACACATATACAAAAATAAAAATAAAAAATGTATATATTTTTTTTAAAAAGGGGGGTTGTCATATGGGACCCTGGGGTTCTCCGGGCCCCTGGGGACCTCCAGACCCCTAAAAAAATGGCCCTTTAATAAAAAAAATTAACAAAAGTAAATAAAAAAAATAAATAAAAAAATAGGGGGTTGCCATCTGGGGCCCTGGGGACCTCCGGACCTCTAAAAAAAAATAAAAGAAACAAAATTGGCCCTTTAATAAAAAATAAAATTAAAATATATTAAAAAATATATATTTTTTTTTTATAAAAAATAAATAAAAAAAGAGGGGGTTGGCATCTGGGGCCCTCATGACCTCCCCGGGCCCCTTACATGTGTACTGCCTGTACCCCCCTGATGGCCGCCCTGCTTGGGAGCTATGCAAGTGGTTTAAGGTTTAGAACGGCTAAAGCACACAGGTGTAAACAATGCCTACATTTCACAGTGCCCTTATTTTATATCATTGTTCCTACTTTGCTAACTAAAAACAGTCTCATTCTAATTTTAGTATAACGTCAGGCAGTACATCGCTGTTGTGCTTTTGCTAACCATAACAATGGCGGCGCTCGCCCTATTATATATCGCAGGAGCTACGCCTTACAGTACGTCGGGCGTAAATCAAGCCTAACCAGCGTGTGATGCTATTGGTGGGATTGAGTGTGGTCTCGCAGTGTGTTGTGGGAAGTGTAGTCTCTTGTCTCCCAGCCGACTACTTTGCTGACGGGTTCAAAGACTACATTTCCCGGCTGCATTACAATGCAGGTTCGCCTGATGGCTAGTGGGGCTACACAGACAGGAGGGACTGGGGAGTATTGTGATTGCCTATGAGCACATATGGGGCTCTAGTTATGTCTTGTTCTCCTGGTCACTGATCAATATGATTTCTGGCAGACTGTCACCATGTGCTGAGCCGGCGATCTGCCCCGGTGCGGGGACAGCGGCCTCTGCGGCCAGGTACAGTATGACATGATAACATTCATCTCACACCTGCCGGCCGGGTATTCATCGTTCACTTAGTGCATGCCCCCCTTAGTGTGCATTCCAATAGTGACACGACATTTAGAGATCTCACACTAGAATGTAATGGCTGGAGGTGCCTGGAGAGTTTTCCTCCTTCTGGACGTGATGTATTAAAGAGGAACATTGACTAAAACTTTTCTTCAGTTATCTGTGTCCCCATAGGGGACATTCATTTCACTTCCAGTGTCAGTGGTCACCGGGTTAGGAAGTGAGGGCCTGTTCATGCTAAGACTAGCTTCACACTATAGCGGGGGTCAATGGCACGTGCACCCGCAGCCAAAACACATTGGGGGTGACCTTATTTCTTAATGGTGCTCCCATACATCTGTAAACGCTGTTTTTTGGCTGTGTATAACTGCACGGGGTGCCTTTTAGAAAAAGGGTCAGGGACCATCTCCCGCAAGTACATTAGGCCATTAAAATGAATGATCACACCAGTGTGAACCTAGGGATGCCACCTCATCCCTTTTAAACTGAACACATATTAATCACACAGATTCTGGTAAAACAACCTATTTTTACCTAACAAAACCTAAAAGTGTATTCATGAAAGATTACCATCAGACTAAAGGGCCAGTTCACACCAGACACAGTTCCGTACAGTTTCGTGTGCATTTTTTCTGCACTAAAAATGCATGCACAGTGTTTTCCATGTATTCCAATGGCTCTAGTTCACACCATGCAGTCAGTTTCCAGTGCAGAACTAAAGCCATTGGAATACATGGAAAACACTAGGGTTGTCCCGATACCACTTTTTAGAGACCGAGTACAAGTACCGATACTTTTTTTTTCAAGTAGTCGCCGATACCGAATACCGATACTTTTTTTTTAATGTCATGTGGCAGTATTTTTTTTTTTTTTTTTTTTACTATTTTCTTATTTATTTTTTACAGTGATTTATTTTTTATTTATTTTTTGTTGTTGTTTTTTGGGGGGAGTGAATTGTCAGTGTTTTAAATTTTTTATTTTTTTTAAAGGGGTGTTCCAGCCCTAAGTTGTGTTAATTAAAAGTCAGCAGCTACAAAAAGTGTAGCTGCTGGCTTTTAATAAACACTCACTTACCTGCTCCACGGTTCCAGCGCCGCGCCGACCGGGGCTCCGCTCCTCTGCCCCCCTCCCCGGCCGGCGTCTCCATCCTGACTGTGGGCACCCAGCCGTGACAGCCTTCGGCTTCACGGCCGGGCACCCACTGCGCATGCGCGAGCCGTACTGCGCATGCGTGCGCGGCGCGGCTCGCCGCTGATTGGAGAGGCGATCGCATGGGACCTGTCAGTGTCCCATGTGATCGCCTACAGGGAGGGGCTGGTGTAGGCGATTAAGGCTTAATCGCCTAACCAGCCCCTCGGCGGAAGCAGGAAGTGGGACAGGAAGTCCCACTCCTACTGAAGCCCCCACTCCCCCCCCAAAAAAAATTACATGCCAAATGTGGCATGTATGGGGGTGAGGAGTGGATTGAAAAAAGGTAGTTTTTTTGGGTGGAACACCCCTTTAACCACTTAATCACCGTGCCTATTTTGGCACTTTTCTCCTTCATGTAAAAATCTCATTTGTTTGCTAGAAAATTAATCAGAACCCCCAAACATTATATTTTTTTTAGCAGACACCATAGGGAATAAAATGGCGGTCATTGCAACTTTTTCTCTTGCACGGTATTTGCGCAATCATTTTTCAAACGCCTTTTTTTAGGGAAAAAAACAGTTTTGTGAATTAAAAAATAACAAAACAGTAAAGTTAGCCCATTTTTTTTGCATAATGTGAAAGACGATGTTACGCCGAGTAAATAGATACCTAACATGTCATGCTTTAAAATTGCGCACACTCATGGAATGGCGCCAAACTTCAGTACTTAAAAATCTCCATAGGTGACGCATTTAATTTTTTTTACAGGTTACTATTTTTGAGTTACAGAGGAGTTCTAGTGCTAGAATTGTTGCACACGCTCTACCGCACGCGATGATACCTCACATGTGGGGTTTAAACGGTATTTACCTATGTGGGCGGGACTTGCATGCGTGTTCGCTTCTGCACGCGAGCGACCAGGACAGGGGCGTTTTTAATCTTTTTTTTTTATTATTATTATTATTTTTTACTTAATTTTTTTACTTTTACACTTTTTAAAAAAAGAAAAAAAAACTTTAATCACTTTTATTCCTATTACAAGGAATGTAAACATCCCTTGTAATAGGAATCACTGTGACAGGTCCTCTTTATGGAGAGATATGGGGTCAATAAGACCCCACATCTCTCCTCCAGGCTGAAAAGCATTAGATCGTGAAAAAAAAATTCACCGATCCAATGCTTTCAGCAGCGATTGCAGCTTTGTTTACATTCCGGGTACCGGAATATTTTCTCAACATTTTTGTTTTAATGACCATTGGACATACTGTCTCAACTAGCAAGACAGCATTTTTTACCTCCTCCTGAGAAAATATTACATACATCAATCGATTGTACTGCGACATCCTTGCATTACCCTAGCCCTGATGAAGAGGGATTACTCTCCATAGCCTCGAAACGTTGGCATATCTGTCTTTACCACAACAGACCGTTCTCAGAGGGTTTTCTTTACATTCATTTTTTGTCGCTATTATATTTTCTTGTATGTTTTGTTATTACCGATGTTCAATGCTGTTGACCTTTGTATGTCCCTAGTTTTATTTTTCTTCCCCTTGGTCATTTGGATGCTTTTATGATACGTAGCATTGGCCTTGATGCGTTGTCTACGAACAACAACATTTAATAAAATTTGATACTTTTTTGATAACATAATTGATGACCATTCAGTTTCTTATCTCTACTCATAAACCAGTCTCCCAACTAAAAAGTCCCACCGAGGAAATACACCCCACCTTTGGGGTATACAAATCTATGCTTCACCAACGAGCGCCGGCCGATTCGCTCTCTGGGCCCCCGATGGCACGGGAGAGCCCGGAGAAGCAACGGATGGTGGCGGGAGGGGGGGGGGGCGCCCCCTCCCACCGCCTATAAGAATGATCAAGTGGCGGAATCACCGCTTTGATCATTCTTATGGTGCACAGAATCGCCGGCTGAGGACGGCGATATCTGAATGATGCCTGTGGCTGCAGGCATCATCAAGATATCACCGCGCAAAGTGGAGGACGTCATATGATGTCCTAAGGTGACTAAGTGTTTAAATATTTATTGCAATTTTTTTTTTTTATCAGCCCTGTTGGGGGTCTTTGGTGGGATATCAGGGGTCTTAACAGACCTCTGAAATCTCCCCTTTAGGACAGAGAAAGGGACTAAGGACAGATTCCCCAGTCCCTTTCTCAGCAGCCTCAGCTAAGAATGGAGAGAAGCTCCTCTCCATTCATAAACTGAAGCATCGTAAACACAGGTTACGATGCTCAGTTATGTGAATGGACAGAGTCAGTGATCACTGACTCTGTCCATTCGGAAAAGGTAGGAGCCGTGTTTTTAGCGGCTCCTACCTCCGCTCTCCATCCTCACAAATTGAGGGGGGAGAGCGGCACGGACAGGGGGGAGAGAAGACCGCCACGGACGGGGGGAGGGAGAACAGCGGCACTGACAGGGGAGGAAAGACTATTGCATGGGGGGGGGAGACTGCACGGGGGGGGGGGGAAAGACTGCACGGAGCACGGGAGGGGAGGAAAGACTGCACGGAGCACGGGAGGGGAGGAAAGACTGCACGGAGCACGGGAGGGGAGGAAAGACTGCACGGAGCACGGGGGAAGGAAAGACTGCACGGAGCACGGGGGAAGGAAAGACTGCACGGAGCACGGGGGAAGGAAAGACTGCACGGAGCACGGGGGAAGGAAAGACTGCACGGAGCACGGGGGAAGGAAAGACTGCACGGAGCACGCGGGAAGGAAAGACTGCACGGAGCACGGGGGGAGGAAAGACTGCACGGAGCACGGGGGCAGGAAAGACTGCACAGAGCACGGGAGGGGAGGAAAGACTGCACGGGAGGGGAGGAAAGACTGCACGGAGCACGGGAGGGGAGGAAAGACTGCACGGAGCACGGGAGGGGAGGAAAGACTGCACGGAGCACGGGAGGGGAGGAAAGACTGCACGGAGCACGGGAGGGGAGGAAAGACTGCACGGAGCACGGGAGGGGAGGAAAGACTGCACGGAGCACGGGAGGGGAGGAAAGACTGCACGGAGCACGGGAGGGGAGGAAAGACTGCACGGAGCACGGGAGGGGAGGAAAGACTGCACGGAGCACGGGAGGGGAGAAAAGACTGCATGGAGCACGGGAGGAGAGGAAAGACTGCACGGAGCACGGGAGGGGAGAAAAGACTGCACGGGGGGAGGAAAGACTGCACGGAGCACAGGAGGGGAGGAAAGACTGCATGGGGGAGTAAAGACTGCACGGAGCATTAGGGAGAAGACTTGCAACTCCCCTGCCTGCCCAGGTATCGGGTGAGGCATCGGAGCATTTCCCCCGAGTGCAAGTACTCAGGGAAATTTTCGGTATCAGTACCGATGCTAGTATCGGTACATGCCTAGAAAACACTGCATGCCTTTTTAGTGCAGAAAAAATGCACACGGAACTGTGTCTCATACACAGGATCAGATTTTTGGACGCCCGTTCATCCGTTTTTTGTGTCATGCTAGTCTCATGTCAAAAGTGAAGGGGTTACTCACAATACTAAAATCTTCATATGACAGAATACAACTTGAGAAATGACGTCACGTGTTGAATAGTTTTGTATGTGTTCTTTTGTTTCTGAGCATGCGTAGTCTTGCTCTTACAATTTTTTTCCAAGCAGCTTTTGTCTGACGAAAAATCGGAATCGGCTGTCAAAAGCACACTACTGACGATCCGAAAATCATCAGATCTTTCGTCGAACAAAATTTTACTTCAATTTTTTTATCGTGTGTAGGGCCTTTAGTTCACACAGATGGCAAAGGGGTGGTAAGCACATGCAGTTGATCTGCATTTTTAACACCCCCCCCCCCCCCCCCCCAGACCTGGCTACCTACAAATAAACCGCACGTAAAGGGTTCTTTACTGTCAGAGCAGTAAGGATGTGAAATTCTCTTCCACAAGCCATGGCATCAGTAGGGAGCGCCGATAGCATGGGCGTCCGCTCATAGGGTTAAGGGGGGTCGAGTGACCCCCCCTGGAATCAGCAAGGGTCTGCCATGCTCCCATCTGTGGCTGTGCTGACTCTCTCTGTGTTTGTGCAATCGGCTCCACAGCTCTTGCAATATCAGTGTCACGGAGCTTACAGAGCTCTTTACTGCCACCTCTGGCGGATTCCTTTATGTGCGCCCTCGTGTTTGCTTTGATAACTGTAATGTATTTTCAAATGGACATGTAGAAACAGGACTTGGGAGAAGGAAGACCACCGTGACCATACAAGTGGGGGGTGTGAGTACAAGTGAAGGGAGGAGGCTGTTTGTGTACAAGGGGGCTGGCATATATACAGATGAGGGTGGAAGCTGAGTGCATACAGGTATGATCAGTGAAGGGGGGGTGCCAGGTATAGGAAAGGTGACCATAAAATTATGCCCCCCCCCTGGAAAAAGTTCAGCGGACGCCCATGGCCGATAGTATAAAAATTAGGCTATATGCTTCGATTCGTCATGCAAATAATGCCAGTGTGAACGGGATCTTTGATGGGCATCTGAACGATCACAACATATAGGGATATAGGATTCACTATTGACTTAAACACACCACAGGTTGAACTGGATGTACTGGTGTCTTTTTCCAACCTTACCAATGATGTAACAAGCCCCTAGAATCGCACTGTCATAAAAATGACACACGTTTGAACCTTTCTCCACTCTTTCCAAAGCTTCCCAAAAAGTTGTCCAAATTACAATAATTGGTGTATTTATAAAAATTGCAGAGCTATTTGTCCCGTGAAACAGCATATACATTCAATTTGTGTGACTGCCTGAAAAAACAAAGATTATTGGATTATTATCTCTCCAAATTGAATGTTTTTCTTTATACAGAATACATTAATTTAGGAAAATACAGCCACTAGATGGAGCTGACAATCATACCGTGTTTCCCCAAAAATAAGCCCGGGTCTTATATTAATTTTGGCAGCAAAAGACACAGTAGGGCTTATTTTTGGGGTAGGTCTTACCATGTAATGTGCTGTCTTCTCTCCCCCTCTCTCTCCTTGTCTTTCAGTAATCCCCAGTGTGAACGGAGTTAAAATGCTTGTAAAATTCTATGATACGCTCTATTAGAGTAGTATACAATGTGAGTGTTTCTGCAATATAAATGTGGCAAATACCTTCGTTATATCGCCGCTCTGCGCTTCTGTGACCCGCCGGAGCTCTCTTCCCTGCAATTATATTACAGAAACACACACATTGTACATTATATGTTACTGTAATAGAGAGGATTATAGGATTTTACAAGCATTTTAAACTAGGGCCTATTTTAGGGGTAGGGCTTATATTGCAGCCCTTCTGGAAAATTACGCTAGGTCTTAGTTTCGGGGGAAACACGGTAGTAAATAAGTTATTTTCTATATCAGCTCCATCTAGTGGCCATATTGTGGTATCTTCTTAATGTACCGCATTTATCGGGGTATAGCGCGCTCCCGCGTATAGCGTGCACCCCTAAAGTTGCCGCCATTCCTGTGGAAAAAAAGTTTTTTGTACTTACAGTTTTGGTGTCTTGCGCGGCGTCCATCGGCGGCTTCGGGTGTCCTCTTTGTCCGGTCCGGCGTCCGTCTGCGGCTTCGGGTGTCCTTTTCGTCGGGTCCGGTGTCCTCTTCGGCGGGTCCGGCGTCCTCGCGGCGTCCTCCTCGCTTTCCCGCGCCGAGTTTCAAATACTCCGCCGGCATATACCGAGCGCAGTACACTCGGGTATAATCGGGCAGACTCGGCTCCTCTCGCGCTGACGTCCTGGACGTACAGGACGTGCAGTATTTGAAACTCGGCGCGGGAAAGCGGCTATTGGCGTATACCGCGCACCCACGATTTTGCCCTGATTTTCAGGGCAAAAAAGTGCGCGGTATACGCCGATAAATACGGTACTTTATTCTGTATGAAGAATAATCAAATTACCATAGTCTAATTGTTTTTGCCTCCATTTGCACAGAAAGAATGTACATTGGTGTTTCACAGAGCAAATAGCTCTGCAGATTTTTTTTAAATACACCCCTAGGTGTTCATATCCAGTAATGTATTTTGTTAAATGTTTGTTGAAATTAGTCCTTTAAAAGGCCATACAAATATATCTCTTTGATAAAGATCAAATCTGGGTTCAATAGTGTTCCCTGAACATTCAGTCCAGTAATAGGGTTCATTTACAAAAGAAAGTAGCGTTATTAATATACAACGCCACAAACAAGATTCCTGGTTCAATTTAAAGGGTGACACCTGACTGCTTGTCCTGACATTATTCCAGGGCTGGTGGTACCACTAGGCAAACTAGGCAGCTGCCTAGGGCGCACTGCTGCCTAGAGGCACCCCGGCCCCTGGTGTTCCTACTTGCTTCTCTCTGCAACTAAGTCTCAGCAACAGCAGGCAGCCAGCGCTACATTCGCACATAGTGTCAGAGGCGCAATGGCAGCGGAGGACTGTGTCCCAACTCCTGAATGAATGGAAGCAAGCAAACATTCATTGATGGGCGCTGGTGAGGCTGCATTGATGAGCGCTGGTGAGGCTGCATTGATGGGCGCTGGTGAGGCTGCATTGATGGACGCTGGTGGGTCTGCATTGATGGACGCTGGTGGGGCTGCATTGATGGACGCTGGTGGGGCTGCATTGATGGACGCTGGTGGGGCTGCATTGATGGACGCTGGTGGGGCTGCATTGATGGACGCTGGTGGGGCTGCATTGATGGACGCTGGTGGGGCTGCATTGATGGACGCTGGTGGGGCTGCATTGATGGACGCTGGTGGGGCTGCATTGATGGGTGCTGGTGGGGCTGCATTGATGGACGCTTGATTAAAAAGGTGGGGTATACATGGGTAGGACAGAGGGGGTGGAGCCAAGGGGGGTGCCAAAATGAGGTTTCGCCTAGGGTGTCAAAAATCTTTGCACCAGCCCTGCATTATTCTGCTTTGCTTTCCTTTCACTAGACATGGTATGTCAGCAGCATTGTGTTGCAGCTTATCAGCCTGGATAGTGGTTTGAAGAATATGTTGTAAACTGCTTTTACTGTACACACAGGGCCTGTATTGTACTTTAGGACTGCAGGACCAAAGTTCCAGACCTGACACTTTATATTGTGTGTTGCCTGTAAAATGGAGGAATTCATATTGCAGAATGTGACACGCGGCCATATTTTTCTTGCGCCCATCATAGCTCATATAAATATTCATGTGATGTGTCAGGATTTGCTGCTGTAGAGAAAAAGGGCACATATGAGTCGTCCTGGGGGAAAATGTTAATTGTTTAACCCGTTCTTGCTCAGACTCAGGGTAAGCGACCTTGTCTTAGCAGTATACCATGGGCATGTGCCCCCAAGGGGCAGCTATCTTACTCTCCCTTGCGGATGGGGACACCTGCCTGGCCATCCGTTCTGGCTTAACTGGTACCTGTAGACCAGGGGTCTACAAAGTACCGTAAATGGCCCGCGGACCGGTAATAAATAGCCCGCAGGCAGGGCCCCCCCCCCCCCGCGATTTACCGCGATTTGCGGTAAATCTCCGCTCAACAACTCCGAGCCGTGGAACCCCCCCCTCTCAACAACTTTGATCTGCGGAACCCCTCCTCAACAACTCAGATCCGCGCAGCCCCCCCTCCCCCCCGCCCAACAACTCAGATCCGCAGACCCCCCCCGCCCAACAACTCAGATCCGCAGACCCCCCCCGCTCAACAACTCAGATCCGCGCCCCCCCCTCAACAACTCAGATCCGCGCCCCCCCCCCCCCGCCCAACAACTCAGATCCGCAGACCCCCCCGCTCAACAACTCAGATCCGCGCCCCCCCCCCCCGCTCAACAACTATGATCTGCGGACCCCCCCCCGGCTCAACAACTTTGTTGGGAGGTATGCTCATTTGTCCCTCATTCTGAAGTTGAAAAGTTGGGAGGTATGCCTGATGTGCTCTGATTGTGCCCTGATGTACCCCATGTACCCTGATATGCCATGTGCCCCAGGTACCCTGATGTGCTCTGATGTGCCATGTGCCCCATGTACCCTGATGTGCCTCATGTACCCTCATGTGTCCCTGATGTGCTGGGCTCTGTACATCAGGGTGCCCTGTACCCTGATGTGCCATGTGCCCTGTACTGATGTGCTGTGCCTGATGTGCTCTCATGTGTCCTGATATGCCCTGATGTGTGCCATGTACACTGATTTGCTGGGTTTTGTACCCTGATGTGCCGTTTCATGTGCCCTGTATCCTGATGTGCCATGTCCTGTACCCTGATGTGCCATGTGCCTTGTCCTGATATGTCCTGTCCTGATGTGCTGTGCTCTGTACCCTGATGTGGCCTGTTGTGCTGTACCCCTATGTGCTGTGCTCTGATGTGCCCTGTACCCTGTTGTGCTCTGATGTGCTGTGCCCTGTACCCTGTACCCTGATGTGCCCTGTACCCTGATGTGCCCTGTACCCTGATGTGTGCTGTGCCCTCATGTGCGCTGTGCCCTGATGTGCTGTGCCCTGTGCCCTGATGTGCTGTGCCATGTGCCCTTATTTGCTGGGCGCTGTGCCTTGATGTGCTGTACCCTGATGTGCTGTGCCCTGGAACCCTGATGTGCCGTGCCCTAATTTGCTGGGCTCTGAGCCTTGATGTGCTGTGCCATGATGGTGAGTGGTCAGTGTGTAGTGTAGTGGTCTGTCGGCAGTGTAGTGGTCTGTCGGCAGTGTGCAGTGCAGTGGTCCGTGTGCAGTGGTCCGTGTGCAGTGGTCAGGGTTAATAATGCGTTTGCTGACACAAATATTAAGGTTTAACCACTTGACCACTGGGCACTTAAACACCCTTAATAACCAGACCAATTTTCAGCTTTCGGTGCTCTCACAGTTTGAATGACAATAACTCGGTCATACAACACTGTAACCAAATGAAATTTTTGTCCTTTTTTCCCACAAATAAAGCTTTCTTTTGGTGGTATTTGATCACCTCTGCGGTTTTTATTTTTTTTGCTATAAATGAAAAAAGAACGAAAATTTTGCAAAAAATAATAATTTTTCTTCATTTCTATTATAAAATTTTGCAAAAAAGTAATTTTTCTTCATAAATTTGGCCTAAAATGTATACTGCTACATATCTTTAGTAAAATAAAATAAAAAATGTTGGATATTATTTAGTCTGGGTGAAAGTTATGGGGTCTACAAACTATGGTACCAATTACTGAAAATTGATGAATTTCATCACACTTAATGTACTGACAGCCTCTCTCATTTCTTGAGACCCCAACATGCCAGAAAAGTACAAATACCCCCCAAATTACCCCTTTTTGGAAAGAAGACATTCCAAGGTATTTAGAAAGAGGCCTGGTGAGTTTTTTAAAGTTGTCATTTTTTCCCACAATTCTTTGCAAAATCAAGATTTTTTTTTTTCCATCAAATTTTCATATTATTAGGTTATTTCTCACACACAGCATATGCATACCACAAATTACACCCCAAAACACATTCTGCTATTCCTCCCGAGTATGGCGATACCCCACGTGTGAGACTTTTACACAGTGAGGCCACATACAGAGGCCCAACATGCAGGGAGCACCCAGGCCAATTCTGACATTTCTCTCCTACATGTAAAAATCATCATTTATTTGCTAGAAAATTACATAAAACCCCAAAACATGATATAAAGATACCTCACATGTGTGGTTTGAACACCGTTTTTATATGTGGGCAGGACTTGCGTATGCGTTCGCTTCTGCATGCGAGCTCACGGGGACAGGGGCGCTGTATGCCCAGAGTATTGCGGAGTATGCCCAGAGTATTGCGGAGTATTGCCCAGAGTATTGCCCAGAGTATTGCAGAGTATTGCCCAGAGTATTGCCCAGCTGAGGTATTGCCGAGTATTGCAGAGTATTGCAGCAGGGATGGCTGAGCAGGGAGGGATGGATGGATGGATGGATGGATCTGTGACTACATTTGTCACAGATCCAGCCCGCAGCACTGCCGCTGCCATCCGCTCCCTCCCCTCTCCTCTCACACTGTACCGATCGGTACAGAGAGAGGAGGGAGGAACCGGCGCGATCACGTGGTAAACCGCCGCTATCAGCGGCGATTTACCGTGATCCGTGATGCGCCGGGTCCTCTGGACCCGGCGGTCACGGATGTTCCCATGTGCGCGCCTCAGGGGGCGCGCGGGAGCGCGATTCTAAAAGGCCACTTAGAATCAAGCAACCGCCCTATAGCCGTACTTTCGGTATAGGGCGGTTGCAAAGTGGTTAATAATGCGTCCGCTGACACCAGTGCTGGGGGGTTAATAATGCGTCCGCTGACACCAGTGCTGGGGGGTTAATAATGTGTCCGCTGACACCAGTGCTGGGGGGTTAATAATGTGTCCGCTGACACCAGTGCTGGAGGTTAATAATGCGTCCGCTGACACCAGTGCTGGGGGGTTAATAATGCGTCCGCTGACACCAGTGCTGGGGGGTTAATAATGCGTCCGCTGACACCAGTGCTGGGGGGTTAATAATGTGTCCGCTGACACCAGTGCTGGGGGGTTAATAATGCGTCCGCTGACACAAGTGCTGGGGGGTTAATAATGCGTCCGCTGACACCAGTGCTGGGGGGTTAATAATGCGTCCGCTGACACCAGTGCTGGGGGGTTAATAATGTGTCCGCTGACACCAGTGCTGGGGGGTTAATAATGTGTCCGCTGACACCAGTGCTGGAGGTTAATAATGCGTCCGCTGACACCAGTGCTGGGGGGTTAATAATGTGTCCGCTGACACCAGTGCTGGGGGGTTAATAATGTGTCCGCTGACACCAGTGCTGGGGGTTAATAATACGTTCGCTGACACAAGTACTGTTTTTGAAGTTTAAAAGTTTGCATGCGGCCCCCCATGGGATATGAAAACTTGTCTTGCGGCCCTCAGGTAATTTGAGTTTGAGACCCCTGCTGTAGACAATCCTCTGCACATCTGCTTTAGGCCTTACACCAAAGGACTCTGCTTTGCCACATGAGCACAAGTTTCATTTCGAGGCGACATCCCCATACTAGAGGAGGAAAGACTCCACACCAGGAATGCGTTTTCACAGAAGCAATGATATTTATACAATTCAGCCATTCCTTGAAGTTGGCAGCACTAAGCTTATGTCTCAAACAGTCAATCATAGTTCAGAGGGATGAGAGGCCTGTCACTCACAGAAAGGGTATTTCAGAGTTCATCATCCCAAAATGGGGATGGAGTAGTCCCTTTAAATGCATGCCATCATTCCACTGCCCCCCCCCCCCCAAAGGAAGCTAAACGAATAAGGCGGCTCCCTCCCCTCTCCTCTCACACTGTACCGATCGGTACAGAGAGAGGAGGGAGGAACCGGCGCGATCACGTGGTAAACCGCCGCTATCAGCGGCGATTTACCGTGATCCGTGATGCGCCGGGTCCTCTGGACCCGGCGGTCACGGATGTTCCCATGTGCGCGCCTCAGGGGGCGCGCGGGAGCGCGATTCTAAAAGGCCACTTAGAATCAAGCAACCGCCCTATAGCCGTACTTTCGGTATAGGGCGGTTGCAAAGTGGTTAATAATGCGTCCGCTGACACCAGTGCTGGGGGGTTAATAATGCGTCCGCTGACACCAGTGCTGGGGGGTTAATAATGTGTCCGCTGACACCAGTGCTGGGGGGTTAATAATGTGTCCGCTGACACCAGTGCTGGGGGGTTAATAATGTGTCCGCTGACACCAGTGCTGGGGGGTTAATAATGCGTCCGCTGACACCAGTGCTGGGGGGTTAATAATGCGTCCGCTGACACCAGTGCTGGGGGGTTAATAATGCGTCCGCTGACACCAGTGCTGGGGGGTTAATAATGTGTCCGCTGACACCAGTGCTGGGGGGTTAATAATGTGTCCGCTGACACCAGTGCTGGGGGGTTAATAATGCGTCCGCTGACACCAGTGCTGGGGGGTTAATAATGTGTCCGCTGACACCAGTGCTGGAGGTTAATAATGCGTCCGCTGACACCAGTGCTGGGGGGTTAATAATGTGTCCGCTGACACCAGTGCTGGGGGGTTAATAATGTGTCCGCTGACACCAGTGCTGGGGGTTAATAATACGTTCGCTGACACAAGTACTGTTTTTGAAGTTTAAAAGTTTGCATGCGGCCCCCCATGGGATATGAAAACTTGTCTTGCGGCCCTCAGGTAATTTGAGTTTGAGACCCCTGCTGTAGACAATCCTCTGCACATCTGCTTTAGGCCTTACACCAAAGGACTCTGCTTTGCCACATGAGCACAAGTTTCATTTCGAGGCGACATCCCCATACTAGAGGAGGAAAGACTCCACACCAGGAATGCGTTTTCACAGAAGCAATGATATTTATACAATTCAGCCATTCCTTGAAGTTGGCAGCACTAAGCTTATGTCTCAAACAGTCAATCATAGTTCAGAGGGATGAGAGGCCTGTCACTCACAGAAAGGGTATTTCAGAGTTCATCATCCCAAAATGGGGATGGAGTAGTCCCTTTAAATGCATGCCATCATTCCACTGCCCCCCCCCCCCCAAAGGAAGCTAAACGAATAAGGCGGCGTACACACGGCAGAGAACCTCGACGGGCTGAACACATCGTTCCGCCCGTCGAGGTTCTCTGCCGGCCGTCAGATTCGGCGACCTGCCCATCGGGAATGGCAACCAGCCATTCATCCCGACGGGCCGTCGAGCAAATAGAGAACATGCTCTCTATTTCGGCTCGACGGCATTCCCGACGGGATGCTCGCCGAGAGCGTACACACGGCCGAGGTTCTCGCTGGTTTCTAGCGAGAACCTCGGTCGTGTCTACGCCGCTTAAGGCCTAACTGCCTACCTGTTTTTTTGGCCCAGTCCTCCCACAGCAAATACCAGTAACCACCCTCCTTGTGGGAACTAACCCAGGAAGCTCTCTGCTTTACTAATATATCCTTACCCAGGGTGTACTTCTCCTAGCAGGGGCAAGGCTGGCACTTAAAAAAGAAGTATGTTTTATATATATATTTTTTTTTATTCATACTTAATTGCACTCCTGTGACCCAGAGGAGAAGTCCAGCCTAAAAAGCTCAGGCTGGACTTCTCGTTTAAACCAATATTAAACCCAAAATCGAACGTTCATTATATTACAGCTTATCAATTTCTAGATGCTTGTGGCATCATTAGTTTTCTTTTTTAAGATTTTTTCCTGTTTTTCAACAGAACAGGCTCTCCTGTAAATGTATTTCTCCTACTGTGCTGCACTATTCATCATATAAATGTATTACTTTAAAGCAGAGTTCCACCCAAAAATGGAACTTCCGCTTAATCCCCTCCCCTCCCCCTTACATGCCACATTTGGCATGTAATTTTTTTGGGGGGGGAGTGGGGGCTTCAGTAGGAGTGGGACTTCCTGTCCCACTTCCTGCTTCAGCCGAGGGGCTGGTAAGGCGATTAGGCACAGACAGGTCCTAGACGATCGCCTGTCCAATCAGCGGCGGGCCGCGCGCGCATGCGCAGTGCAGCTCACGCATGCGGAGTGGGTGCCCGGCCATGAAGCCGAAGGCTGTCACGGCTGGGTGCCCACAGTCGCAATGAGGATGCCAGCCGGGGAGGGGGGGAGAGGAGCGGAGCCCCGGTCGGCGCGTCGCTGGAACGTGGAGAAGGTAAGTGTCTGTTTATTAAAAGCCAGCAGCTACACTTTTTGTAGCTGCTGACTTTTAATAAACATTACATTTGGGTGGAACACCCCTTTAAAAAAAATTATAAAAAAATGTATAAACCTCATGAACAGTAACAGAAAACAAAAAGCGATTGACACATTAAGCATTTACAAGAATGTGAAAGCATGAATGATAAATAAAATTATGTTGGTGCCATGGAAGACGTTAATTCTGACGAAATGCGTAGTGCGAAGCTATATGTTGTGAGATCACCGCATTTCTTTATCGTACATCACGGGACACAGAGCGCATAGCCATTACACTTGGGTTATATGTGTACCTTCAGGTGTGGACACTGGTGTAATCAATTTCACAGGAAGTTTCCTCCCTATATAACCCCCTCCCACTGGGAGTGCTTCAGTTTTTTCGCCAGTGTCTTAGGTGTTGGTCACGTCTAGCTGTCCCTCGGAGGTCTCGGGACCCAGGATAGCTAGCCGGATCCGTCCGAAGTGCTTCAAAGCCAAGGTGTACGGTACCCGGGCCCTGCTGGAGTGGGGTTTTGCCTATAATGCCTCTCCTTGGAGGGCTGGATTCTGGGCTCCAGTGCCTTAGTCTCTTCCAAGAACTAAACGCTACTGATGCCAGGATGCTATATAGGTCCAGGGGTGTGGGTTCCTTAACACATGACCCCGGTCCCTGAAGGTCCAAGACAATACCCACGGAGATGGGGGAAGGCTGGGCCTCTTGCAGTTTGCAATACCCTGCGGCGTGGAGCAGGTAAGAGGGAACCTGCGGGACTTGGTTCGACAGTAGGTATCCCCCTGGGGGTTCTGGGTTGGCTAATGGTATGCTTGTGCATCAGCCACTATCTCCACTATGTCTGTTGAGGCAGGATGGGATGTACTAATGTTTACCCAGATAACATGTAGATATATATATGCTTTTAAAAGATATGTATTTTGCTACTCCCCCCAGATTTGCCTGTTAGCATGATACTGCAGCCCCACGTGTATAGAGAGGAAGGGCTGACAAAACTCCTGTTCCTAGGAAGCCTAGGGAGACAGCTTCCTCTATGTGTGCACTACAAAGATAGTGGCTTACCAGGTGTCTGTGTTCTAGCGCTGGTCCGGGCTTCTCCTCTGCTCTCTGCTTCCTCCATGTTGGTTTCAGCGTGGGGGGGGGGGGGCGCGCGCGTGCGCGCCGCCTTTTACAACCTCAGCGGGCGTGGGGGGGGGGGGCGGGCCAGCAGCGTCAGTCTCAGATAAAGCAAAAAAGCATTTCCTGGCTGGTCATTCCCTCCTGAGAGCAGTGGAGAGTGAGGACATAGAGCGCGCAGCTGAGCCAGTTCTGGCTAACAGTGACACCCAGTGGTGGTTTGTGGATCTTCAGGTCTGGACTTAAAAGTCCACACTGACAAAAAAAAAAAAAAAAAAAATATTTTTTTGCTTAACCACTTAAGACCCGGACCAATACGCTGGTAAATGACCCAAGGTGTTTTTGCGATTCGGCACTGCGTCGCTTTAACAGACAATTGCGCGGTCGTGCGACGTGGCTCCCAAACAAAATTTGCGTCCTTTTCTTCCCACAAATAGAGCTTTCTTTTGGTGGTATTTGATCACCTCTGCGATTTTTATTTTTTGCGCTATATACAAAAATAGAGCGACATTTTTGGAAAAAAAAACACTATTTTTTACTTTTTGTTAAAAAAAAATCAAATAAACTAAATTTTAGTCAAACATTTAGGCCAAAATTTATTTAGCCACATGTCTTTAGTAAAAAAAAAAATATCGCAATAAAAAAAAAATAGCTACCTAGCGGGAACAGCGACACTAATACAGCGATCAGAAAAATGATCGCTTAGTGACGCTGGCAATAGGGAGTGAAAGGGTTAACTAGGGCGGTGATCAGGGGGTTAAAACTTTATTAGGGGGGGTGGGGGGGCTATCCTGAACCTAACACTAACTGTTTTTTACAGTGCCTGTCACACTGACACTAAATGCAGTGATTAAATCACTGCATTCAGTAACACTGTGACAGGGGGGTGGGGGGGGCGATCACAAGGGGTTAATATGCCTATGTGAGTGTGTGTCAGTGTTGTGTTGGTGCACACTTACTTGTCATGTCTTCTCTCATCAGCAGCGCTGGGAAACAGCGCTGCGATGAGAGAATACATAATTTCCTCCTTCCTGTGTAAACACAGGAGGAGGAAGTGACAGGCTGGGAGCGCGCTCCCATTGGCTGGGAGCGATCGCGGGGGGGGGCGGAAAACACGGACATCCGCCCGCAGATCCCGGATCGCTCCCAGAGGTAGGGAGACCCCCGCACGCCGCGGAGGGGGTCCCGATGGGACCCCCGAACCGCACTCAGGCGGGGACGTAAATTTACGCCCTTGTGCCTGTACGAGCCATGTTGTGGCTGTATATGTGCGTGCGGGGGTCTTTAAGTGGTAAAGGGACTCAGCCTTAGATCCGGCAGTATCTGAGTCGGTGCAACCTTGGACTCCAGCTAACGGGCATTGGTGTGGCAATACTCACAGGGCTTTCCTCTGTATTGCCGCCTTCTCAGGCGTATGAAAATTTTGAAAAGATTTTACATAGCCTGTCCTTATTAATGTTTCACTTCTAGCTACAACAGTTGGGTGTTGGCTGTAGGGGTGTCTCAAGGTTGTGCAATGGCTCCCAAGGGATCAGGACCAGCTAAGGCTGCAAAAGGTGCCAAAAAAGTAAAGGGGTCTCCAACGGGGTCAGATGATTTGGGCCAGGCTCCAGTGGTCCCACCCTCACCAGATAGACCACTGAACAGCATCGTGCAGGAGCCATTGAGGGTGCTAGGGGCAGAGGCGGCCCCCAATCAACCCATTCCCGTTTATGTTACGGAAGAAATGCTAGAATCCACCCTGGGTGGGCTAGAGAAAAGGTTAACTGCTTTAATTGCCCGCTCTTTGCCGGGTGGCAAACGGGCTAGATCCCCGTCACCTAAAACGGTGTGTTCAGATGCAGAGGTCCTCTCTTCGGAGGAATTGGACCCACAGGGGGATCAAGCGGACCTGAGTCCTGACGGGTCAGACAGTGAAGATTCCACTATAGATGAAATTTTTTCGGCTTCTCAAGCACAGAGCCTGTGGATCCAGTCTCTGACGGATATGGTTCGCACTGCTTTTAAACTTCCAGTGTCAGAACAAGTAGCCCCCGCGGTATCCTCTTTAGGTTCCTTGAAGGCACCATTGGGTGGTGCATCTTTCCCTGTTTCACCCCCTTCTGGAGAGCGTGATTTTTCAGGATTGGGCTCGACCTGATAGGATTTTTATCCCTCCTAAAAGGTTTACCATTCTCTATCCTATGGAAGAAGAATTTGCAAAGAAATGGGCACTCCCTACCGTGGACGCAGCCATTTCCTGCGTAAATAAATCCCTGACCTGTCCGGTGGAAAATGTCCAGGTGTTTAAAGATCCAGTCGACAAAAAATTGGAGACCCTACTGAAGGCTTCTTTTACCAGGTTTACCTGGTTCAGCCAGCAGTGGCAGCCATTGGCGTTTGTCAGGCTTTAAAGGATCAGACTAAACAGATATTAAGGGACATACCGGCTCAGCAAGCTCGTGAATTGGCTGACCTCCCAAGAGCTCTCTGCTTTGCAGTAGATGCTATTAAGGAGGACTCCGTTCAACAGGCGTCCCGTTTATCTCTGCTGTTGGTTCATATGCGTCGCCTTTTGTGGCTAAAAAACTGGTCAGCAGAGGCACCCTGCAAAAAGCTTTTAGCAGGATTTCCCTTTCATGGTGGGAGACTATTCGGTGAAGACCTAGATAAATATATCCAGACCATATCAGGTGGTAAAAGTTCTTTCTTGCCCATCAAGAAAAGATCACGTGGGCCCGCATTTAAGCGACAGGCCTTCGCAGGCTCGGCCCCTTCAACTTCCCGTCAGTATCGACGGCCTCCCGGGCGTTCGGCATTTAATAGCCGCCCACAAGGACAAGCCACGACAGGCAAGAGGCCATGGTCTCTCAAGCCGGTTAAACCAGTCCTTAAGTCAGATTCATGAAGGGGCGCCCCCACTCTCTTGGGTGGGGGGAAGGCTTCGGTTCTTCTCCGAAGTGTGGAAGACCAGAATTCCCGACTCTTGGGTAAGATCCGTGGTAACCACGGGCTACAAGCTAGAGTTTCGGGAAGTCCCCCCTCCTCATTTTCAGGGGTCAAGTCTTCCAAGCGACCCATTAAAGAGGGCCTCTCTTGCAAAAGCATTGGATCGTCTCTTACTCCAAGGAGTAATCGTAGAAGTACCAACCCAGGAATGGGGTCTGGGATTCTACTCCAACCTTTTCATAATACCAAAGCCCAATGGCGACGTCAGGCCTATCTTGGACCTCAAACGCCTAAATCGCTTTCTAAACATTCAGACCTTTCGTATGGAGTCCATACGTTCGGTGGCAGCCAGCCTACATCAAGACGACTTTCTAGCATCTATAGACATAAAAGATGCGTATCTGCACGTGCCGATCTACCCGGCACATCACAGGTTTCTTCGGTTTATGATAGATCACCGCCATTACCAGTTCGTAGCCCTCCCTTTCGGGTTGGCAACAGCTCCGCGGGTATTCACAAAGGTGTTAGCCCCGGTGCTAGCCGTCCTAAGGACAGAAGGCATTTTAGTCTTGGCATACTTGGACGATCTTCTGGTTATCGACAGCTCAGCCTCCAACCTCAATCAGGCAGTAGGTCGCACAGTTCAGCATCTAGAGGAATTCGGATGGATTGTAAATCTAGAAAAATCGGTATTGAAACCCACAAGGCAGTTGGAATATCTAGGCCTTCCGCTAGATACAGACTGCCAGAGGATAATTTTACCTCAAGCAAAGATCAGATCAATAGCCCAAGCAGTTCAAATGATCTTAGGCAAGAAGAGGCCGACTATTCGCCTATGTATGCGACTGCTGGGGAAGATGGTGGCCGCCTTCGAGGCTGTGCCCTACGCCCAGATCCATACCAGATATCTTCAGGCAGCCATTCTCTCTGCTTGGAACAAGTCCATTCAGGCGTTAGATCGTCCGTTAGTGCTCTCCCCGAAGGTCCGGCGCAGCCTGTCTTGGTGGCTGGTCTCTCAAAATTTGTCAAAAGGGAAATCCTTTTGCCCCATCTCGTGGAAGATAGTATCCACGGATGCCAGCCTGTTAGGTTGGGGGGCAGTTCTAGAAGAACAGACCCAGCAAGGGCTGTGGTCGGGGGCAGAGAAACTGCTTCCCATCAATATCTTGGAAATCAGAGCTGCTCGACTGGCCCTGATCGCCTGGACTCTCCCCCTTCAGGGTCTGCCAGTAAGGATACAGTCCGACAACGCCACTGCGGTGGCATACATAAACCACCAGGGGGGCACGAAGAGCCCAGCAGCCCAAAGAGAAGTAAACCTGATTTTCTCATGGGCCGAAGCCCATGTACCCTGCATCTCGGCGGTGTTCATCCCAGGGATAGACAATTCTCAAGCAGATTTTTTGAGTCGTCAACAGTTGCTCCCGGGGGAATGGTCGCTTCACCCCCAGGTATTCCAAGAGATTTGCTAAAGATTTGGAGTCCCAGACGTGGACATTATGGCAACGAGATCCAACAAAAAGTTGGACAAATTCATATCCCGAGCCAGGGATCCCTCGGCCTACGGGACCGATGCCTTGGTTTGCCCTTGGCACCAGTTTTCTCTTCTGTATGCGTTCCCTCCACTGCAGATGATTCCCCGCCTTCTACGGAGAATCCGGGTGGAGCGCAGGCCTGTGATCCTGGTGGCTCCAGCCTGGCCCAGGAGGGCTTGGTACGCACTCATCGTGAAGATGTCAGTCGGGGCGCCGTGGCCGCTCCCCCTGCGCCCAGATCTGCTGTCTCAAGGCCCAATCTGCCATCCTGCTTCACAGCAGCTAAATTTGACGGCTTGGCGGCTGAATCCCTAATTCTTAAAGGCAGAGGCCTCTCAGATCAGGTAATAGCTACGTTGATTCAGGCTAGGAAACCGGTCTCCAGAAATATTTATTACAGAGTCTGGAGAACCTATGTGGAGTGGTGCGAGTCTCAAAAATGGCATCCTCGAAAGTTTTTTATTGACAGGATCTTGCGATTCCTCCAGGTTGGCGTTGACAAAGGGTTGGCTCTTAGTACTCTAAAGGGGCAGGTGTCGGCTTTATCAATATGGTTTCAAAGACCCTTGGCCACCCATTCGCTTATGAAAACCTTCTTGCAGGGGGTCTTGCATGTGAATCCCCCTATTAGAGCTCCCCTCTGCCCCTGGAATTTAAATCTGGTCTTGTCAGCTTTACAAAGGCAGCCGTTTGAACCTCTGACAGAAATCCCTCTTGTGCTACTAACCCGAAAGTTAGTTTTCTTGGTGGCTATGGCTTCAGCCAGAAGGGTTTCCGAGCTGGCAGCCTTATCATGCAGGGAGCCATACCTTATTCTGCATAAGGACAGAGTGGTTCTGCGGCCTCAACCTTCTTTCCTTCCTAAGGTCATATCCAGTTTTCACTTGAATCAGGACCTAGTCCTACCTTCCTTCTTTCCTACTCCCCAGTCCAGAGAGGAAAGACGGCTTCATACTTTGGACGTGGTTCGAGCCATGAGGGTCTATCTCAAGGCTACAGAGAAGATTCGGAAAACAGATGTGCTTTTTGTTCTTCCGGATGGCCCCAAGAAGGGTCAGCCGGCTGCCAAGTCTTCCTTGGCTAGGTGGATTAAGCAGCTGATTTTTCAGGCCTATGGTCTGAAGCGCGTTCCACCTCCCTTATCAGTTAAAGCCCATTCTACGAGGGCCATGAGTGCCTCCTGGGCGGCACACCATCAGATTTCTATGGCACAGGTTTGCAAGGCGGCAACCTGGTCTTCCGTACATACGTTTACTAAATTGTATAAGTTGGACGTTGCAAAGAGTACGGACGCAGCTTTTGGGCAGGCGGTCCTACGGGCAGCAGTATAGAATCCTCTGGCCCGGTTCACGCCCCCTTGTGTTTCTGTTGATGGAGCCATGTTTTCTCCTGACAATGTTTTTATTTGGCTATTCTTGGCCTTACGGTCTCCCTCCCTTCATAGAGCATTGCTTTAGGACATCCCAAGTGTAATGGCTATGCGCTCTGTGTCCCGTGATGTACGATAAAGAAAAAAGGATTTTTAATAAACAGCTTACCTGTAAAATCCTTTTCTTGAAGTACATCACGGGACACAGAGCTCCCACCCCTCTTTTGGGGAACATTGTGTAACCTCGGGAGAATTGCTTGCTACAAAACTGAAGCACTCCCAGTGGGAGGGGGTTATATAGGGAGGAAACTTCCTGTGAAATTGATTACACCAGTGTCCACACCTGAAGGTACCCATATAACCCAAGTGTAATGGCTATGCGCTCTGTGTCCCGTGATGTACTTCAAGAAAAGGATTTTACAGGTAAGCTGTTTATTAAAAATCCTTTTTTTCTGGTATTGCTCACTACATTGAACGTAATTATTCATAATTCTTTTTAAACCATTACATTGATGGGTTTAGTTCCTCTTTAAGTGGAACTAAACTCATTGATTTTGTAGAACGGATAAACGGGATATTCGGGTCTGCACTCGACCCAATAGCTAGGACCTGCCTCTTGGGTTGTTTGGACGATACTAGGGTACCACACGGCACCCTTGAAGCTATCGTGAGATGTCTATTTCAGGCTCGCAAGATAATTGCCCAAAAATGGCAAGCACAGACCCCTCCGACTATAGACAATTGGTTAATAGCAATGAAACAAACAATCTCAAATGAAAAGGTGTACTACACCATTCAGGGGAATTATGGCAAATTTGTTAAAATATGGGGGCCATGGCAGCGGGCAGCCGTGAGCCCTAGCTAGCTGTCTTTGACGCTAACAATTGTCAACTATCGAGTCCTCGTACAACAAATCCTAACTCGCGAATTGGCTCCTCCTCCTCTGTGTTTGTTTTTTTTTTTTTCTTTTTTTTTCTCTCTCTGAGGTTGAAACAAAACAAAGGGACCCGTGCCAAGATGGTTCAATTTGATTCATTTTCTACCCCGACTGTATGCTCTCAAGGGAAGGGAAAGGGTGGGGGGAGTAGGGGGGCGGGGGGGCTACACACAGTCTATAACACAGCCAACAGTATCTAGGGATCTAGAGCCTTCTACCACAGGTGTTAACTACCCTATATGGGAGTAGGAACTTGAACTATTATGCTTGCATCTATGTATTTTTTATGCAAATTGACTCTATTTATGACTGTTGGGTTTTGTATAATCATGTTAAAATCAATAAAAATAAATTAAATTAAAACTCATTGATTTAACAGTTTAAAAAACCCCAGCCAGGAATGCATTTGCTTGTGCTCTCAAAAAACTGTCAAACCATCAAATAGATGGTGTCATAATAACTAATCACGTGCAGCACCATGGCAGAAAGCAGCTTCTTTGGCTGTCTATGGAGACAACTAGTGGCCAAAAGGGGAATTGCAATGGGCCATCTATGTGACCTACCCTCCAAAACCATCCCAGATCTGTTCCCCACATGGGTTATATAAGTAGAAGTACAGTCTTCGAGTTCCTCATGCCACAATCGTTAGGTGGCCTCAGGTTTATGGGTGCAGAAAACTTGGCGGAGGGCACTCCATGCAACTACTTGTTCTAAATGATGAGACAGATAGCCATATTGCCCTTTCACACTGGGTTGTCCGTGTGCGGGCTCCGCTTTGCAGGCAGATGACAGGCCAGTCTCTGCACACTGTGCAGGGACCGATCTGTCAGAGCGCTGCTCTCCTCTATTTAGGATCAGATCACAATGGACCGTAGAGTCAGTTGTCACCCGATCTGCCAGAAGGATGGAAAAGTAGGGTTTTCCTCCGTCACACTTTTGCGGGTCGGATGTCAGCGGGCATGTCACCGCTGACATTCGTGGCTCCATAGAGGAGCATGGAGCGCCCGTTCAAGTCCACCTAAAAAAACTGGCAGGCGGACCTTAACCTGTGCCTGCGTGAAGGGGCCCTTAGGTGATTCCCTTCTTCGGGGGGTCCTCAAGGCTGTTTATATTCACTATACCACCTGCTCCGCAACTGGGACATGGGGAATTCTAGTACTGTGCTCCTCCTTGTATATAGCCTGGTTAGATTTTGGCATACTCCACCTACTACAGGCTGAAAACTACAGGAGGGGGCGGAGAAAAGACCAATCACTCTGCATAAAGTGAGGGAGCAGCAGTGACTGGTCTTTTTTTTTTACTGGAAGCTTCTGTAATAACAAAGTTTCACCCTGGATTACTGCACAGGTCAGAAAGAAAAACACAGAGCACACCAAGAATCGAGGACAAATACAGATGGCTCTCGTATTTAGAGAATACTTGCTTATGAGTTTTGCTTTAATTTGCACCAGGCCCTAATGTACTGTACATGATTAAACATTACAGAAAATATGTTTGATATTTCCCTAATCTCCACTCATATGTGGAATATCCGATTCCACCCACAATTTCACTTTTTATATATAAATACCCCTGTAATACACAAGCTTAAAGCGGATGGTTCACCCCAAAAATATATTAAAAGCCAGCAGCAACAAATACTGCAGCTGCTGACTTTTAATATTAGGACACTTACCTGTCCTGGAGTCCAGCGGCGTCCGTAGCAGAGGACGAGCGATCGCTCGTCACCCTGCTGCTCCCCCCTCCATCCACGGTGAGGGAACCAGGAAGTGAAGCGCTGCGGCTTCACTGCCCGGTTCCCTACGGCGCATGCGCGAGTCGCGCTGCGTCCGGCGATTGGCTCCCGCTGTGTGCTGGGAGCCGAGAGTTCCCAGCACACAACGGGAAAAGCCCGTCTTTTGCCCGAGACTGCGGGCCTGAAGTGGGTGCAGATACCCTCCCCCCTGAAAGGTGTCAAATGTGACGCCGGAGGGGGGGAGGGTTCCGATCAGCGGATCTTCACTTTAGGGTGGAGATCCGCTTTAATGTATTCTATTAAAGTTAGTCTGTAAACTAAGGTCCGTTTTGTTAGGTTGTTACAGCATTTAGATAGTTTATAATCTAGAAATAGACCGTGGCCATCTTAAGTGTGGGCATCATGAAGCCAGACTGTATGACTTCCTGGATTTCAGCCTTGCAGATCTCGCACATGCTCAGTGCTGCACAAGCGATGTAATAGGTTTCAGTCAGGTTTGCAAGGACTACTGGGAAACATGATGCCTATCCCAGAAACCCTTACAAATAGCCTTGTGACTTAATAGCCCTAGGCAAATAAGGCGGAGGAAGTAATGAAGGACTACAAAATAAAGGTATTTACAAGCAACAAAATAAATAAAAATTGTCCATTCTGAACACTATGAGATTAGGGCATGCAGCACAGACAAACATAAAAAAATGGGTGGAACTCCACTTTAATGTCCATTTTTTAACAGGAAGTTAATTGTTAATGCTTTACTTTGACTTTTCCTGACTTGCTTGGCTGTCATACCCGCTACTAGTTCTTTGTGGTCTCTCTACAGGTTTGTGGGGTAAGGCTGCACAGTGCTTTCAGCTGTTCCTCCAGGTTGCTGGCTGGTACATGTAGTACATGTACCAGCATTGTATTTGCATGTTTCCAATTGTGGATATTTCTTAAGACAGTGGTTCTCAACCTCAGTCCTCAAGTACCTACCGTACATGAGGACTGAGGTTGAGAACCACTGTCCTAAACTTCTGCTGTTTTCTTTCTATATGGCAAAAACACTAGTTGGTGAGTTTGTTTTTAAAGAAATTGGTACTTGTCGTGTCGAAGTGCTTGTATGACGGTGACAAGGATATTTCTTTATGGAAGCGACTGATGAAAATGGCTGTGTAATACATCTAAATAATTCCCCTACTGCACTAATGTTTTACACCTTTACCCCAACTTTCTTTACACAGGCTTCTGTGAGTACAAAGACAAGAATGAATCTGTTGTATTCTTGGTCCATGACGGTGACGGGGTACAGCGCCTGGCTGGTGTCATGAAGCTTGATTTCTTAGCGTGATTAAAATGCGAGGTAACATTTCTTAAAGTGTTTGTAAAGCTTTGTGTCATACTTACTTGCAAAGAGTGGCCCCGATCCTCCTTTCCTGGGGTCCCCCAGCGGTGCTCCTGGCTCCTCCGTTTCTTGAGTGCCCCCTCAGAGACCCGCATTCTATAGGGGGCACTAGTGCGGGCGTGCTCCTGAGTCCTGCTGCTGCGTCCATTGCTGCACAGCCAGACTCCACATCATTTCAGAGGGCACACATTACAAGTGGAACATCCAAGTAAGGATTCCTGTGGCATCACGTCGATCCTCGTGGATTCCATTATCCTTTGCGCCCCAGGCTTTTTTTGTGCCTTCTCCTTGGCCATTTTGGGCAGGTAATATAACTTACCTTTGATTCGTGCACATGAACTATAAACCTCATAAATTACCAAAACTCTAGAACACAGGTGTCGAATCCGGCCCTCCAGGCCATTTAATGTGGCCCTCGCATCTCTCCTGCAGCTGCAGGAGAGCTCCAGCCCTCCTCTGGTCCTCCTCCAGACCCTTACTTTCTGTTTTGTATCAATAATCCAGCTTCTGGGACACACACAGGTCCCAGAAGACAGCGTGCCCCATTTCCCAGAAGACAACGCCAGGGAGGACAAGAACGAGGGCTCCGCGGAGAACAAAGTGGCAGATTAGGCCGACTGCCTAGCAACAGGCATTTCCGGTAAGTAAAAAACATGTTTTTTTTTTTCAATTTTTTTTTTACAGATTTTACGGAGCCTGTTAGTGTAATTTTTTTTTTTTAGGGTGAACCAACCAACCCCTTTAAAGCAAACATTTAGTGAGAGCATATACATGCTGCCATTGCTGGGCTTTGTTTAACCACTTTGCCTCTCACACCTGTGCACCCGATATGGACCGGAGATTTTTTTTTAATTTTGCTATGGACTTGTTTATTCGGCAATAACGTTGTCATTACTTAACATAACACAGTAACACATACACCATATTGCCAAAAGTTTTGGGACGTGTGCCTGTACACGCACATGAACTTTAATGGCATTCAATATTGGCCTACCCTTTGCAGCTACAGTGCAGAAAATAAGTATTTGAACACCCTGCTATTTTGCAAGTTCTCCCACTTGGAAGTCATGGAGGGGTCTGAAATTGTCATCGTAGGTGCATGTCCACTGTCAGAGACATAATCAAAAAAAATAATCCAGAAATCACAATGTATGATTTTTTTAACTATTTATTTGTATGATACAGCTGCAAAGAAGTATTTGAACACCTGTCTATCAGCTAGAATTCTGACCCTCAAAGACCTGTTAGTCTGCCTTTAAAATGTCCACCTCCACTCCATTTATTATCCTAAATTAGATGCACCTGTTTGAGGTCATTAGCTGCATAAAGACACCTGTCCACCCCATACAATCAGTAAGAATCCAACTACTAACATGGCCAAGACCAAAGAGCTGTCCAAAGACACTAGAGACAAAAATTGTACACCTCCACAAGGCTGGAAAGGGCTACGGGGAAATTGCCAAGCAGCTTGGTGAAAAAAGGTCCACTGTTGGAGCAATCATTAGAAAATGGAAGAAGCTAAACATGACTGTCAATCTCCCTCGGACTGGGGCTCCATGCATAATCTCACCTTGTGGGGTCTCAATGATCCTAAGAAAGGTGAGAAATCAGCCCAGGACTACACGGGAGGAGCTGGTCAATGACCTGAAAAGAGCTGGGACCACCGTTTCCAAGGTTACTGTTGGTAATACACTAAGACGTCATGGTTTGAAATCATGCATGGCACGGAAGGTTCCCCTGCTTAAACCAGCACATGTCAAGGCCCGTCTTAAGTTTGCCAATGACCATTTGGATGATCCAGAGGAGTCATGGGAGAAAGTCATGTGGTCAGATGAGACCAAAATAGAACTTTTTGGTCATAATTCCACTAACCGTGTTTGGAGGAAGAAGAATGATGAGTACCATCCCAAGAACACCATCCCTACTGTGAAGCATGGGGGTGGTAGCATCATGCCTTGGGGGTGTTTTCTTTATCGTACATCACGGGACACAGAGCGCATAGCCATTACACTTGGGTTATATGGGTACCTTCAGGTGTGGACACTGGTGTAATCAATTTCACAGGAAGTTTCCTCCCTATATAACCCCCTCCCACTGGGAGTGCTTCAGTTTTTTCGCCAGTGTCTTAGGTGTTGGTCACGTCTAGCTGTCCCTCGGAGGTCTCGGGACCCAGGATAGCTAGCCGGATCCGTCCGAAGTGCTTCAAAGCCAAGGTGTACGGTACCCGGGCCCTGCTGGAGTGGGGTTTTGCCTATAATGCCTCTCCTTGGAGGGCTGGATTCTGGGCTCCAGTGCCTTAGTCTCTTCCAAGAACTAAACGCTACTGATGCCAGGATGCTATATAGGTCCAGGGGTGTGGGTTCCTTAACACAGGACCCCGGTCCCTGAAGGTCCAAGACAATACCCACGGAGATGGGGGAAGGCTGGGCCTCTTGCATTTTGCAATACCCTGCGGCGTGGAGCAGGTAAGAGGGAACCTGCGGGACTTGGTTCGACAGTAGGTATCCCCCTGGGGGTTCTGGGTTGGCTAATGGTATGCTTGTGCATCAGCCACTATCTCCACTATGTCTTTTGAGGCAGGATGGGATGTACTAATGTTTACCCAGATAACATGTAGATATATATATGCTTTTAAAGATATGTATTTTGCTACTCCCCCCAGATTTGCCTGTTAGCATGATACTGCAGCCCCACGTGTATAGAGAGGAAGTGCTGACAAAACTCCTGTTTCCTAGGAAGCCTAGGGGGACAGCTTCCTCTATGTGTGCACTACAAAGATTAGTGGCTTACCGGGTGTCTGTGTTACTAGCGCTGGTCCAGGCTTCTCCTCTGCTCTCTGCTTCCTCCATGTTGGTTTCAGCGTGGGGGGCGGGGCGGGCCAGCAGTGTCAGGTCTCAGATAAAGCAAAAAAAAAAAAAAGCATTTCCTGGCTGGTCATTCCCTCCTGAGAGCAGTGGAGAGTGAGGACACAGAGCGCGCAGCTGAGCCATTTCTGGCTAACAGTGACACCCAGTGGTGGTTTGTGGATCTTCAGGTCTGGACTTAGTCCACACTGACCAGAAAAAAAAAAAAAAAAGATTTTTTTTTCTTAAAGGGACTCAGCCTTAGATCTGGCAGTATCTGAGTCGGTGCAACCTTGGACTCCAGCTAACGGGCATTGGTGTGGCAATACTCACAGGACTCTCCTCTGTATTGCCGCCTTCTCAGGCGTATGAAAATAAAAATAGCCTGTCCTTATTAATGTTTCACTTCTAGCTACAACAGTTGGGTGTTGGCTGTAGGGGTGTCTCAAGGTTGTGCAATGGCTCCCAAGGGATCAGGACCAGCTAAGGCTGCAAAAGGTGCCAAAAAAGTAAAGGGGTCTCCAACGGGGTCAGAGGATTTGGGCCAGGCTCCAGTGGTCCCACCCTCACCAGATAGACCACCGAACAGCATCATGCAGGAGCCATTGAGGGTGCTAGGGGCAGAGGCGGCCCCCAATCAACCCATTCCCGTTTATGTTACGGAAGAAATGCTAGAATCCACCCTGGGTGGGCTAGAGAAAAGGTTAACTGCTTTAATTGCCCGCTCTTTGCCGGCTGGCAAACGGGCTAGATCCCCGTCACCTAGAACGGTGTGTTCGGATGCAGAGGTCCTCTCTTCGGAGGAATTGGACCCACAGGGGGATCAAGCGGACCTGAGTCCTGACGGGTCAGACATTGAAGATTCCACTATAGATTAATTTTTTTTCGGCTTCTCAAGCAGAGAGTCTGTGGATCCAGTCTCTGACGGATATGGTTCGCACTGCTTTTAAACTTCCAGTGTCAGAACAATTAGCCCCCGCGGTATCCTCTTTAGGTTCCTTGAAGGCACCATTGAGTGGTGCGTCTTTCCCGGTTCACCCCCTTCTGGAGAGCGTGATTTTTCAGGATTGGGCTCGACCTGATAGGATTTTTATCCCTCCTAAAAGGGTCACCATTCTCTATCCTATGGAAGAAGAATTTGCAAAGAAATGGGCACTCCCTACCGTGGACGCAGCCATTTCCTGCGTAAATAAATTCCTGACCTGTCCGGTGGAAAATGTCCAGGTGTTTAAAGATCCAGTCGACAAAAAATTGGAGACCCTACTGAAGGCTTCTTTTACCACAGTAGGTGCCGTGGTTCAGCCAGCAGTGGCAGCCATTGGCGTTTGTCAGGCTTTAAAGGATCAGACTAAACAGATATTAAGGGACATACCGGCTCAGCAAGCTCGTGAATTGGCTGACCTCCCAAGAGCTCTCTGCTTTGCAGTAGATGCTATTAAGGACTCCGTTCAACAGGCGTCCCGTTTATCTCTGCTGTTGGTTCATATGCGTCGCCTTTTGTGGCTAAAAAACTGGTCAGCAGAGGCACCCTGCAAAAAGCTTTTAGCAGGATTTCCCTTTCATGGTGGGAGACTATTCGGTGAAAACCTAGATAAATATATCCAGACCATATCAAGTGGTAAAAGTTCTTTCTTGCCTATCAAGAAAAGATCGCGTGGGCCCGCATTTAAGCGACAGGCCTTCACAGGCTCGGCCCCTTCAACTTCCCGTCAGTATCGACGGCCTCCCGGGCGTTCAGCATTTAATAGCCGCCCACAAGGACAAGCCACGACAGGCAAGAGGCCATGGCCTCGCAAGCCGGTTAAACCAGTCCTCAAGTCAGATTCATGATGGGGCGCCCCCACTCTCTTGGGTGGGGGGAAGGCTTCGGTTTTTCTCCGAAGTGTGGAAGGCCAGAATTCCCGACTCTTGGGTAAGATCCGTGGTAACCACGGACTACAAGCTAGAGTTTCGGGAAGTCCCCCCTCCTCATCTTCAGGGGTCAAGTCTTCCAAGCGACCCATTAAAGAGGGCCTCTCTTGTAAAAGCATTGGATCGTCTCTGGCTCCAAGGAGTAATTGTAGAAGTACCAACCCAGGAATGGAGTCTGGGATTCTACTCCAACCTTTTCATAATACCAAAGCCCAATGGCGACGTCAGGCCTATCTTGGACCTCAAACGCCTAAATCGCTTTCTAAACATTCAGACCTTTCGTATGGAGTCCATACGTTCGGTGGCAGCCAGCCTACATCAAGACGACTTTCTAGCATCTATAGACATAAAAGATGCGTATCTGCACGTGCCGATCTACCGGGCACATCACAGGTTTCTTCGTTGTATGATAGATCACCGCCATTACCAGTTCATAGTCCTCCCTTTCGGGCTGGCAACAGCTCCGCGGGTATTCACAAAGGTGTTAGCCCCGGTGCTAGCCGTCCTAAGGACAGAAGGCATTTTAGTCTTGGCATACTTGGACGATCTTCTGGTTATCGACAGCTCAGCTTCCAACCTCAATCAGGCAGTAGGTCGCACAGTTCAGCATCTAGAGGAATTCGGGTGGATTGTAAACCTAGAAAAATCGGTATTGAAACCCACAAAGCAGTTGGAATATCTAGGCCTTCGGCTAAATACAGACTGCCAGAGGATAAGTTTACCTCAAGCAAAGATCAGATCAATAGCTCAAGCAGTTCAAGTGATCTTAGGCAAGAAGAGGCCGACTATTCGCCTATGTATGCGACTGCTGGGGAAGATGGTGGCCGCCTTCGAGGCTGTGCCCTACGCCCAGATCCATACCAGATATCTTCAGGCAGCCATTTTCTCTACTTGGAACAAATCCATTCAGGCGTTAGATCGTCTGTTAGTGCTCTCCCCGAAGGTCCGGCGCAGCCTGTCTTGGTGGCTGGTCTCTCAAAATTTGTCAAAAGGGAAATCCTTTTGCCCCATCACGTGGAAGATAGTATCCACGGATGCCAGCCTGTTAGGTTGGGGGGGCAGTTCTAGAAGAACAGACCCAGCAAGGGCTGTGGTCGGGGGCAGAAAAACTGCTTCCCATCAATATCTTGGAGATCAGAGCTGCTCGACTGGCCCTGATCGCCGGGACTCTCCCCCTTCAGGGTCTGCCAGTAAGGATACAGTCCGAAAACGCCACTGCGGTGGCATACATAAACCACCAGGGGGGCACGAAGAGCCCAGCAGCCCAAAGAGAAGTAAACCTGATTTTCTCATGGGCCGAAGCCCATGTACCCTGCATCTCGGCGGTGTTCATCCCAGGGATAGACAATTCTCAAGCAGATTTTTTGAGTCGTCAACAGTTGCTCCCGGGGGAATGGTCTCTTCACCCCCAGGTATTCCAAGAGATTTGCCAAAGATTCGGAGTCCCAGATGTGGACATTATGGCAACGAGATCCAACAAAAAATTGGACAAATTCATATCCCGAGCCAGGGATCCCTCGGCCTACGGGACCGATGCGTTGGTTTGCCCTTGGCACCAGTTTTCTCTTCTGTATGCGTTCCCTCCACTGCAGATGATTCCCCGCCTTCTACGGAGGATCCGGGTGGAGTGCAGGCCTGTGATCCTGGTGGCCCCAGCCTGGCCCAGGAGGGCTTGGTACGCACTCATCGTGAAGATGTCAGTCGGGGCGCCGGGGCCGCTCCCCCTGCGCCCAGATCTGCTGTCTCAGGGCCCAATCTGCCATCCTGCTTCACAGCAGCTAAATTTGACGGCTTGGCGGCTGAATCCCTAATTCTTAAGGGCAGAGGCCTCTCAGATCAGGTCATATCTACGTTGATTCAGGCTAGGAAACCGGTCTCCAGAAATATTTATTACAGAGTCTGGAGAACCTATGTGGAGTGGTGCGAGTCTCAAAAATGGCATCCTCGAAAGTTTTTTATTGACATGATCTTGTGATTCCTCCAGGTTGGCGTTGACAAAGGGTTGGCTCTTAGTACTCTAAAGGGGCAGGTGTCGGCTTTATCAATATGGTTTCAAAGACCCTTGGCCACCCATTCGCTTATGAAAACCTTCTTGCAGGGGGGGGGTCTTGCATGTGAATCCCCCTATTAGAGCTCCCCTCTGCCCGTGGAATTTAAATCTGGTCTTGTCAGCTTTACAAAGGCAGCCGTTTGAACCTCTGACAGAAATCCCTCTTGTGCTACTAACCCGAAAGTTGGTTTTCTTGGTGGCTATGGCTTCGGCCAGAAGGGTTTCCGAGCTGGCAGCCTTGTCATGCAGGGAGCCATACCTTATTCTGCATAAGGACAGAGTGGTTCTGCGGCCTCAACCTTCTTTCCTTCCTAAGGTCGTATCCAGTTTTCACTTGAATCATGATATAGTCCTACCATCCTTCTTTCCTACTCCCCAGTCCAGAGAGGAAAGACTGCTTCATACTTTGGACGTGGTTCGAGCCATGAGGGTCTATCTCAAGGCTACAGAGAAGATTCGGAAAACAGATGTGCTTTTTGTTCTTCCGGATGGCCCCAAGAAGGGTCAGCCGGCTGCCAAGTCTTCCTTGGCTAGGTGGATTAAGCAAATTTTTCAGGCCTATGGTCTGAAGCGCGTTCCACCTCCCTTATCAGTTAAAGCCCATTCTACGAGGGCCATGAGTGCCTCCTGGGCGGCACACCATCAGATCTCTATGGCACAGGTTTGCAAGGCGGCAACCTGGTCTTCCGTACATACGTTTACAAAATTTTATAAGTTGGACGTTGCAAAGGGTACGGACGCAGCTTTTGGGCAGGCGGTCCTACGGGCAGCAGTATAGTATCCTCTGGCCCGGTTCACGCCCCCTTGTTTTTCTGTTGGTGGAGCCATGTTTTCTCCTGACAATGTTTTTATTTGGCTATTCTTGGCCTTACGGTCTCCCTCCCTTCATAGAGCATTGCTTTGGGACATCCCAAGTGTAATGGCTATGCGCTCTGTGTCCCGTGATGTACGATAAAGAAAAAAGGATTTTTAATAAACGGCTTACCTGTAAAATCCTTTTCTTGAAGTACATCACGGGACACAGAGCTCCCACCCCTCTTTTGGGGAACATTGTGTAACCTCTGGAGAATTGCTTGCTACAAAACTGAAGCACTCCCAGTGGGAGGGGGTTATATAGGGAGGAAACTTCCTGTGAAATTGATTACACCAGTGTCCACACCTGAAGGTACCCATATAACCCAAGTGTAATGGCTATGTGCTCTGTGTCCCGTGATGTACTTCAAGAAAAGGATTTTACAGGTAAGCCGTTTATTAAAAATCCTTTTTTTCTGCACATGGGACAGGGCGACTGCACTGTATTAAGAAGAGGATGACCGGGGCCATGTATTGCGAGATTTTGGGCAACAACCTCCTTCCCTCAGTTAGAGCTTTGAAGATGGGTCGAGGCTGGGTCTTCCAACATGACAATGACCCGAAGCGCACAGCCAGGATAACCAAGGAGTGGCTCTGTAAGAAGCATATCAAGGTTCTGGCGTGGCCTAGCCAGTCTCCAGACCTAAACCCAATAGAGAATCTTTGGAGGGAGCTCAAACTCCGTGTTTCTCAGCGACAGCCCAGAAACCTGACTGATCTAGAGAAGATCTGTGTGGAGGAGTGGGCCAAAATCCCTCCTCCAGTGTGTGCAAACCTGGTGAAAAACTACAGGAAACGTTTGACCTCTGTAATTGCAAACAAAGGCTACTGTACCAAATATTAACATTGATTTTCTCAGGTGTTCAAATACTTATTTGCAGCTGTATCATACAAATAAATAGTTAAAAAAAATCATACATTGTGATTTCTGGATTTTTTTTTTGATTATGTCTCTCACAGTGGACATGCACCTACGATCACAATTTCAGACCCCTCCGTGATTTCCAAGTGGGAGAACTTGCAAAATAGCAGGGTGTTCAAATATTTATTTTCTGCACTGTATAACAGCTTCAACTCTTCTGGGAAGGCTCAAGGTTTAGGAGTGTGTCTATAGGAATGTTTGACCAATCTTTCAAAAGAGCATTTGTGAGGTCAGGCACTGATGTTGGACGAGAAGGCTTGGCTCGCAGTCTCCACTCTAATTCATCCCAAAGGTGTTCTATTGGGTTGAGGTCAGGTTGTGCAGGCCAGTCAAGTTCCTCCACCCCAAAATCGCTCTTCAATGTTTTTGTGGACTTTGCTTTGTGCACTGGTGCGCAGCCATGTTGAAACAGGAAAGCGCCGTCCCCAAACTGTTCCCACAAAGTTGGGAACATGAAATTGTCCAAAATGTCTTGGTATGCTGATGCCTTAAGTGTTCCCTTCACTGGAACTAAAGGGCCAAGCCCATCCCCTAAAAAATTAACCCCACATCATAATCCCCCCCCCCCCTCCACCAAATGATCAGGGTCACGGTTCTGGAACAAGTATGCAGCAAGTGAAATCGAGACTTATGATCTGGATCCTTGTTCAGGTCATTTACTTACAAAGTACTAATGCCATTGGGTCACTGTGACAGCAAAGCAGCTCCTATAATTAAGGCCCAACTTTGAGAAAATTGAAAATCTTCCCTTGCAGTGGTGCTGCACATACACTGAAACTGCTTGTTTCATCCATGAAAGTGGAATAAGGCCCCGTACACACGACCAAGCTTATCGGCAGAATCCAGCGAGAAGCTCGCTGGGAGACATATTCTGGCGAGAAGCTCGATCGTGTGTACACTTTTCGACAAGCGTCCCGTTGGGAAGCTCGTCGAGCCAAAATAGAGAGCACGCTCTCTTTTTCCTCGTTGTTCAATGAGGACTTTGGCTCGACAAGCTTTTTCGACCGCTCAACGGGAATCTCGTCGGGCGGAACGATGAGTTTAGCCCGACGAGGTTCTCGGACGTGTGTACGGGCCTAAAACTTAACTGATCCTCTGCTCATCAACGCTGTGGTTGTGGACTCTTCTTCGACACCAGTCTACCGGTAGAGAGGCACAGGTCCTTCCTTCCATTAGAGCTAAATTAACCGTTCCAGTGTGGGTACAGTCCACTGCAATGGATCATTTTCAAGTTGGGCTTTAAAGAAAGGTCAGCATTGAATACTCGCATTTCTCTCAGTCCAGGCTTCCTTTAGAATTTTTTTTTCATTTTTGTTTTATGAATTCTAATCTGTATTATCAGTAGTAATTACACCCTTTATTGTCTTATTATGTTTTCAGAACTGCAGAAGACAAAAGTATGGTATTGTCCTACTTCCAAGACGCAATGAGTAGTGATCATCATGATATCGCCCCATCAAGGATGTCTTATGTAAGTCAACATATGTTAAAGTGGAACTTCACTCGTTTTTTATACATACGTTTTTTTATGGCACACAGTCTGCAATTCTTACAGCGGGACAGCACTGAATTTGTTCTAAGGGTGAGAATGCTTAGTCAGCTGAACCCACCATACCAGGTAATGAGGTTTTTTTTAGGGTTGCACTAATACCGGTATCAGTGCTGATACCAAGTATTTGTACGAGTACTTGTACAAATGCTCCAATACCTGAAACTGATACCTTTGCGGTGTACAAAATAAATGGGCTCAGATCGCACTGCAAAGAATCACATGTGATTTTTGAACAGGAATGCAGTGCGATTTCTTTTCAAATTGCATGCGGTTTTCTGCATAGCTCCTGTGTGAACCCAGGCATGTTATAGTAACTTTAGTCTGGATTCACACAGGAGCAGTGCAGGAAACCTCAGGCATTCTTGTTCAACTTGCACGTGATTCTTTGCAGTGCAATTGAAGCCTCTTAATTTTGTATAGGCTCAAATCTCACCGCAAATGTATCAGTTCTGGTATCGGCAAATACTTGACCGAAAGTATCGGTACTAGTACTCACTAGTAATAAAACGGTATCGGTGTAACCCTAAGGCCGCGTACACACGATCGGATATGTCCGCTGAAACTGGTCCGCAGACCAGTTTCAGCAGACATATCCGATCGTGTGTACGGCCTAGTGGACAGGTTTCCAGCGGACAAAAGTTTTAAAGCATGCTTTAAAACTTGTCTGCTGGAAACCTGTCCGTCGGACATGTCCGCTGGTTAGTACGACTAACCAGCGGACCGAAATCTCCCGCATGCGTCGAATGGATTCGACGCATGCGTGGAAGCATTTTACTTCCTGGTTTGCTGACGTGGCGGCGTCAACGTCACCGCCACGTCACCGCGCTGTCTGTCCGCGGGGATTTTGGTTTGATCGTGTGTACACTGATCAAACCAAAACATCCCAGGAGACATGTCCGATGAAAACGGTCTGTCGGACCGTTTTCATCGGACATGTCTCCTCGTGTGTACGCGGCCTAAGAGTTATTGTTTAAGAATAAGCACAGGGGTGAAGTTTTACTTTAATAAAATATAGTACACAGTATATTGTACACAGTGTATGCATTTATTGCAGTAGTGCATACATTTCACTTCTTTATGACAAATATAACTCTGTGTCTATTTACAGTAATTAGTGACAAAGAAAATTATATTGTTTTCATTGATTCCTTGTACTTTTATGCTTGTTAATTTTGCATCTAGACTGAAAAAAAGGCTTTATGTGTTTTTCTCAATATCCATTTGATGAGTTTTCTTTATTTTCATGACTATGAAAATTGTAGATTCACACTGAAGGCATCAAAACTATGAATTAACACATGTGGAATTATATACATAACAAAAAAGTGTGAGACAACTGAAAATGTGTCATATTCTAGGTTCTTCAAAGTAGCCACCTTTTGCTTTGATTACTGCTTTGCACACTCTTGGCATTCTCTTGATGAGCTTTAAGAGGTGGTCACCTGAAATGGTTTTCACTTCACAGGTGTGCCCTGTCAGGTTTAATAAGTGTGATTTCTTGCCTTATAAATGGGGTTGGGACCATCAGTTGTGTTGTGCAGAAGTCAGGTGGATACACAGCGGATAGTCCTACTAAATAGACTATTAGAATTTGTATTATGGCAAGAAAAAAGCAGCTAAGTACAGGAAAACGAGTGACCATCATTACTTTAAGAAATGAAGGTCAGTCAGTCCGAAAAAAATTGGGAAAACTTTGAAAGTGTCCCCAAGTGCAGTCACAAAAACCATCAAGCACTACAAAGAAACTGGCTCACATGCGGACCGCCCCAGGAAAGGAAGACCAAGAGTCACCTCTGCTGCGAAGGATAAGTTCATCCGAGTCACCAGCCTCAGAAATCGCAGGTTAACAGCAGCTCAGATTAGAGACCAGGTCAATGGCACACAGAGTTCTAGCAGAGTTTTAACACATCTCTAGAACTACTGTTAAGAGGAGACTGTGTGAGGCCTTCATGGTAGACTATCTGCTAGGAAACCACTGCTAAAGAAAGGCAACAAGCAGAAGAGACTTGTTTGGGCTAAAGAACACAAGGAATGGACATTAGACCAGTGGAAATCTGTGCTTTGGTCTGATGAGTCCAAATTTGAGATCTTTGGTTCCAACCACCGTGTCTTTGTGCGACGCAGAAAAGGTGAACAGATGGACTCTACATGCCTGGTTCCCACCGTGAAGCATGAAGGAGGAGGTGTGATGGTGTGGGGGTGCTTTGCTGGTGACACTGTTGGGGATTTATTCAAAATTGAAGGCATACTGAACCAACATGGCTACCACAGCATCTTGCAGCGGCATGCTATTCCATCCGGTTTGCGTTTAGTTGGACCATAATTTATTTTTCAACAGGACAATGACCCCAAACACACCTCCAGGCTGTGTAAGGGCTATTTGACCAAGAAGGAGAGTGATTGGGTGCTGCGCCAGATGACCTGGCCTCCACAGTCACCGGACCTGAACCCAATCGAGATGGTTTGGGGTGAGCTGGACCGCAGAGTGAAGGCAAAAGGGCCAACAAGTGCTAAGCATCTCTGGGAACTCCTTCAAAGCTGTTGGAATACCATTTCAGGTGACTATCTCTTAAAGCTCATCAAGAGAATGCCAAGAGTGTGCAAAGCAGTAATCAAAGCAAAAGGTGGCTACTTTAAAGAACCTAGAATATGACATAATTTCAGTTGTTTCACACTTTTTTGTTATGTATATAATTCCACATGTGTTAATTCATAGTTTTGATGCCTTCAGTGTGAATCTACAATTTTCATAGTCATGAAAATAAAGAAAACTCTTTGAATGAGAAGGTGTGTCGAAACATTTGCTCTGTACTGTATATTTATAATATGACACTAATTTGCCAAAGTATTGGGACACCTGCCTTTACACGAACATGGATTTTAATAGCATCCCAGTCTTAGTTAGTAGGGTTCAATATTAAATTGGCTCACCCTTAAAGGGGTGGTTCCCCTAAAAAGAAACTTTTAACATTGCCTGTCTCTTCTTAATAACATGTAGAATCGGCTGGTAGTTTAAAAAAAAAAAGTCCGTACATACCATTTTCGGCATGTAGTCTCACCGCTTCCGGGTATGATGTGTGGGGACAGGCATCCGATCGACGCATACAGCGCGTCACGAGATGCCGAAAGAAGCCGAATGTTGGTGCGGCTCTATACGGCGCATGCGCACCAACGTTCGGCTTCTTTCGGCATCTCGTGACGCGCTGTATGCGTTGATCGGATGCCTATCATTTAAGTAGGCACACCCATCCCCGGCCGCCAGACCCGGAAGCGACGGTGAGACTACATGCCGAAAATGGTATGTACGGACGTTTTTTTTTTTAAACTACCAGCCGATTCTACATGTTATTAAGAAGAGACAGGCAATGTTAAAAGTTTCTTTTTAGGGGAACCTCCCCTTTAACATCTTCAACTCTTCTGGGAAGGCTGTCCATAATGTTTAGGAGTGTGTCTATGGGAATGTTTGACCATTCTTCCACAAGCGCATTTGTGAGGTCAGGCACTGATGTTGGACGAAAAGGCTTGGCTCTCAGTCTTATGGCCCATACACACGATCCGAATATCGGACGAAAACGATCGTCCGATGATGGATCGTACGATTTTCGGATCGTGTGTACACTACTTTCGACAGCCGATCACGACCGTTCATCCGATTAAATTCAATCGGACAAGCGAGAAAAATTTTCTCGTCCGATGTTCGATCGTCCGATTTTCGTTTAGTCAGTACAGCCGTCGTCCGACAATACAATACAAATACATTACAACACGTGACATCACTTCCAATCGTTTTTTTCTATCGTACGATAATTTTCGTGAGTTTAAAAACCTATTTTATTTTACTCGCGATTATTAAGCAAAAAAAGTCGTACGATCCGTCGGCCGATATTCGGATCGTGTGTTTGGGCCATTAGTCTCTCTCTAATGCATCCCAAAGGTGCACAGGCGTAGCGGGGGGGGGGGGCAGGGGGGGCTGTCGCACCGGGCGAAAAATGGGGGGGGGGCGAATCCATCCACTGGCTCCGCGGAGCGCTCCGGAGCCTCGGCCTAGGAAAGTCCCCGGCTTCGGCCTAGCTCCGGAGCGGCGGCCATCTTGGTACACCTGGCGGCGGCCCTCCTCTCTGTTCACACCCACAGAGGAGGAGGAGCCCGCGCTTGAGGGAAACCACACACGCCGCTGTCTGAGGTCTGCACTACTGGGGGTTACTGTCTGAGGTCTGCACTACTGGGGGTTATTGTCTGAGGTCTGCACTACTGGGGGTTATTGTCTGAGGTCTGCACTACTGGGGGTTATTGTCTGAGGTCTGCACTACTGGGGGTTAATGTCTGAGGTCTGCACTACTGGGGGTTACTGTCTGAGGTCTTCACTATTGGGGGTTACTGTCTGAGGTCTTCACTATTGGGGGTTACTGTCTGAGGTCTGCACTATTATGGGGGTTACTGTCTGAGGTCTGCACTATTATGGGGGTTACTGTCTGAGGTCTGCACTATTATGGGGGTTACTGTCTGAGGTCTGCACTATTATGGGGGTTACTGTCTGAGGTCTGCACTATGCTGGGGTATACTGTCTGAGGTCTGCACTATTGTGGGGGTTACTGTCTGAGGTCTGCACTATTGTGGGGGTTACTGTCTGAGGTCTGCACTATTGTGGGGGTTACTGTCTGAGGTCTGCACTACTGGGGGTTACTGTCTGAGGTCTGCACTATGGTGGGGGTTACTGTCTGAGGTCTGTTAAATAGGGGGTCTGTGATTGTGGGGGGTCTATCTGTGATTGGGGGGATCCATCTGTGATGAGAGGTCTGTTATTTAGGGGGTCAGTCTGTGATGGGGGATCTGTGATTGTGGGGGGGTCAGTCTGTGATGGGGGATCTGTGATTGTGGGGGGGGGGAGGTTCAGTCTATGATGGGGGATCTGTGGTTGTGGGGGGGGGGGGGGGGTCAGTCTGTTAATCCCTTACAGTAAGGGGTTAAATGATTAATCCTGCAATAATTTACCCCTTACATGCTGAAAGCCCTGAGAGGGATACATTACAGATCCTTATAACCAGAGTGGATGATTATACAGGGGGGGGGGGGGCGAAAAAAAATTCTGCCCCGGGCGCCCATAACTCTGGTTACGCCACTGCAAAGGTGTGCAGACTTATAAACCTTGTGGACAGCCTTCCCATGCCTGTTATAGCTGCTAAAGGTGGGCTGACTCAATATTGAACCCTACGGACTAGGACTGGGATGCCATTAAAGTTCATGTGTGTAAAAGCAGGCGTCCCAATACTTTTGATAATATAGTGTATATTTACATTCATTTCAGACATCAGCATCATTTTGTGCCAACAGTTTATGCAGTACTTTACATATTGTACATTCAATCAATTTCTGCCCCCAGGGAGCTCAGTCTACCTGCATACTCACATGCTAGGGTCAAAATTAGACACACCTTATAAATAGCACCTAGACTATAACTGGTAAATCTGGCCATTGTGTAAAACAAAGTACCAAGAACTGTATTCTTTTTTTTTTTTTTTTTTCATTAACAGCCGTTGAAGTGACTCTTTCCCTCCAATTAGGAGTAATCTATTCCGTCTATGCCTGGGTGGTAATTCAAATTGCAGGAGAGATGAACGAAGATAAACGTGCAATCGCTGATGAGCTTTTGATGCTAAGCCTACAAATGATGTGCCTTCTTACTGGAGAGGTGAAGTCACTGTTATTGCTTGTGTTTGCACATCTTTAATGATTAAATAATATGTTAAAAGAGAAGTAAAGACAATTTTTGTTGGGCTTTGACCCAAAGTTAGCCAATAGCAGGCTAATGGGGGTGGTTATGGCGCAAACTGTAGTTCAAATGATGCCAGAGAACCTAAGTCTGTGTTATTGTAAGGGGGGGGGGATCAGGGGAGAGCACAAACCGTGCAAGATGGATGGTGATATCCAGGGGTGAAGAAGGAACGGTCCATAACTCAGGGCAGACCTCTTCAGCAGAAGCAAGCTCCAAAACATGTAGAAAAAGGAGCCTTCTAAGTATGAACTTTAGAAACGTTATGGTACAATAAATAAACACTTATATTGACGTTAAAAACGATCAGCATGAGGAAAATCCTGCAGCGGTGCATCTTGCTTGCTGGTTCAACAGGCTGTGTCATTCAGGAACCCATAGAAAGCCGTCCGCCAGCTCTGTGCACTATGTGGCTTACATGGTAATACAGAGGAGTGGTCTGAGGCACTCGTGGACCGCAGCGGCATCTGACTTCACTGGAAGTGTTTCTATGGGTTCCTGAGTGACACAGCCTGTTGAACCAGCGAGCAAGGAGAAGCGCCGCTGCAGGATTTTCCTCATGCTCATTCCTCAATGTAAGTGTTTTTTTATTTATTGTACCATAAAGTTCCTACAGTTCATACTTAGAAGGCGCCTCTTTCTTTACCCTTTTTCTAATAGCTGGCTAATGTCTGCTATTGGCTGCGGGGCACAGCCATGCCATGGTCAACAAGGATCCTGACAATATTGTTATGATCCACCCTGGCTGCCTAATTGACAACTGTCTCCGTCTCAGCTGTAAACATGCTGTGAGCCTTAGACATATGCATCCGCCCCCCTCCCTGCAGCAAGACTGTACAGTTATCCATAGGTTCGGTATTTTGTAGAATCTCTTTGGGAAGCTTGTCTTTATAATGACCATACCAATTGGTTGGTGTTTATATGCTGCCACTAGGTCGCCTGGAGATTAAACTTTGTAAGCAAGATTGCAAAACTGAAATAATGAGGTGGTGTTGTCATGTAATGACTAAAATGATAACTTCAGGTTAAATGTGCATATGGCTAAATAAAAGACATGAATAGAATTTGCTGAGTGAAGGGCACCACAGGGAGCTTCATAGGTTTATTACATAGTAATCAAAGTGCAGTAAGGATTAAAACAGAGAGCTATGGATTTAACCAGATACTTGATTTATATGGCTGTTTAAACCTCATTTACGATTCCCAAGGTGAACTTCCACTTTAAAGGTACTCTTATCCTATTAAAGTGGAATTTTATATACAGATTTAAAAAAAGGGCAACCTGGCATGCT
Source organism: Rana kukunoris (assembly GCA_029574335.1). Taxonomy (NCBI): domain Eukaryota; kingdom Metazoa; phylum Chordata; class Amphibia; order Anura; family Ranidae; genus Rana; species Rana kukunoris. The sequence goes on from CM056051.1 coordinate 134,203,600, forward strand.
TTTTATTGCAGAAAGGATTCTTACCTCCTTATTGGCGACCTTCTTGACATCCTGTCATTCTCTGACACTCTTGGATGTAGGTGTGCCCATACACAGGATTATCCAACTATTTGATGAAAGAATCACTGTAACATTACATAACACTTCAGCCCGGAAGAATTCCCGCCTCCCCCCCCCCTTCCTGACCAGAGCACTTTTTGCAATACGGCACTCCGTCACTTTAACTGACAATTGCACGGTCGTGCGACGTTTCTCTAAACAAAATTGGCGCCCCTTTTTCCCCACAAAAGAGCTTTCTTTTGGTGGTATTTGATCAGGGTTCGATGAACCCTGGGCACCAGGTCGCCATTGCGACTAGAATTCGCGACCTGGCGCCCGGGGCATCCTGTGTCTCCGTGCGCCCCCGCTGCGCGATCGTGTTGGGCCGCGCCGGACAGTAATTGAGGCCGCAACTTTGCGGCCTTCTGCAGGCCTATGCTTTCTTTCTCCGATCTGGCGCCATCTTGTGGTGGCCATTGATATGACAAGACAACCAGCAATTCTAATGGTGCTTCCCCTGTATGTTTTCACTGCCATCTCCTTCCCTCTAATTAGAACCCCCAAACATTATATATATTTTTATTCTAACGCCCTAGAGAATAAAATGGCGGCCGTTGCAATACTTTCTGCCACACTGTATTTGTGCAGCGGCCTTACAAGCGCACTTTTTGGGAAAAAAATATGTTATCTTTTTTTTTTTTATTAAAAAATAACACACCAGTAAAGTTAGCCCAATTTTTTTTTTATATTGTGAAAGATATTGTTACGCCGAGTAAATTGATACCCAACATGTCACGCTTCAAAATTGCGTCCACTTGTGGAATGGCGACAAACTTTAAAATCTCCATAGGCGACTTTTAAAAAATTCTACAGGTTGCATATTTTGAGTTACAGAGGAGGTCTAGGGCTAGAATTATTGCTCTTGCTCTACCAATCGCATCAATACCTCGCATGTTTGGTTTGAACACCGCTTTCATATGCAGGCGCTACACACATATGCACTCGCTTCTGCGCGTGAGCTCGGCAGGACAGGGTGCGTTCCTGGCTCCTATCTTTTTTAGCTGGCTCCTAGATTCCAAGCAAATTTGTCAAGCCCTGTATTTGATCACCTCTATGTTTTTTTGCGCGCTATAAACAAAAAAACAACAATTTTGAAATAAAAGCAATACTTTTTACATTTTGCTATAATAAATTTCCCCTAAAAAAATATATTAAAAAATTCTACATAAAAAAAAAAAAAAATTCTACATATTTTTTGTAAAAAAAAAAAAAATCGCAATAAGCGTATATTGATTGGTTTGTGCACAAGTTATAGTGTCTACAAAATAGGGGATTTATGTCATTTTTTTATAATTTTTTTTTTTATATATATATATATATATTTTGGTAATGGCGATGTTTATCGTGACTGATACATTGGACACTTTTGACACCATTTTGGGACTATTGTCATTTAATCAGCGATCTGTGGTATAAAAATACACTGATTACTGGCAGGGAAGGGGTTAAACACTAGGGGGTGTTCAAGGGGTTAAGTGTGTCCTAGGGAGTGATTCTAAAGTTGGGGGGGGTGGGCTACCACTGACGTGTAAAAAATGTAGCGCTGGGAAACAACAAAAGTGATATCTAAGATAATAAAAATAATGATCGTAAATAAGGTGATATAATCCAAAATCCACGGCAGTGAAAATAAAGTCCCTAAGAGAAAAGGTGTTATTATACACCAATCACATAAACATGAATAAAGTCCATCCACAATTGAAGAAATAAGTAGAAGAAAGGTGACTTCATGGATCCTCAGACGGGATGGCCCTCATATCAAAACGAAAATGAAATGCTCTTGCCGGAAATGTAGGACCTGTCAATACGGCATATGGACTCCTGTGGCACAATTAGCTGGGCTCACTCCAACACAGTGAAAGGGATTCAAATCCTCAATGGAAAGCCAGACGTGCGCAGTGTCCTGGGCCGATATCCTGGTTCCGTTCTTAGAGGGAGTGAGAATGGCACTGATGCAACCCTTGGAAGGGTGGGATGGAAGTAGCTGGATGGCTCCAAGCACCATGGGGAGAGAGGAAGAAAAAGAACAATGCAACCCTGATGGTGCAGGTAAATAAGATAGCGGTTTTATTGTAATAAAACCAAACGTATAAAAGTGATCACGATTAAAAAAGCAATGTGGGAAAGGGTAAAAACCAAGCCCGACGCGTTTCGTCCTAAGGGGACTTCAACTGGGGCATCAACCTGTTCCCCCACATTGCACACATATAAATACATAACATTCATGAAAAAAGCACAGGGAGAGCCAATCCGGTCAAACATCCAATCAAGGACCGTGATTGGAAGAAAACCGGCACATGACATGTTAAACCAATAACATAACCTCATCCTAAAAACACACCCATAATCACAGGGGAGGTCATGATAGAACTAATGAGACATCTAAGAAGTGTAGCTATCATCAGGTGCGGGGAATGGGCCCGCAGAGGATAAACTCCCACAGAGCCACCCCAACTCCTACCTGAGAACACCAACGACATGACAGACGATCAGTGTGTAGAATGGCATCTCTAGATGCTAATGGAATGGTGATGTGCTAAAGTTAATGGGCACAATCTGATGGAAATGAAAAATAATGAAATGATACCCAGGAGCAGAAAGCCCGGGTACACAACTAGGCATATGTTTACATGTACTAGGTGTATGGTCTCATAAACTTAACTACTTAACTACTACCACTTAACTACTAAATAATCCGAATGGAGTGTTCAGATGATAAGTCCCCGCCATGTAAAAACGAAGGGCGGAAGACCTATCAAATTGGGGGCTAGAGACATGGACTTTATTCATGTTTATGTGATTGGTGTATAACAGGGATCTCCAAACTACGGCCCTCCAGCTGCTGTGAAACTACACTTCCCATGAGGCATTGTAAAACTCTGACATCCGTAGACATGATTAGGCATGATGGGAATTGTAGTTCCTGAACACCTGGAGGGCCGTAGTTTGGAGACTCCTGGTGTATAATAACACCTTTTCTCTTAAGGACTTTTTTTTTTATTGAAAATTTTTACAAAACCAACAATACAACACATACAAAAACAAAACTTAAACAACACAGAACATACATCGGCAGTAGATTGTTCCTCAATTACTTCATACTATTATCAACAGCATAGTTATATAAAAGTCAAAAGTCAGAGTGGAAAGGTACATACAACAAAGTATAAAGGTAGTATTACCCCTTTGTGGGATTGCATATTAAGGTTACTCTAGCAAATGGAGACTGCACCACCAACATCCCTATTTACGGCTGTATAGGAGATAGGGTCAGGGGGCTAGCCAGCCACCTGCCCCAAATCTCATCAAAGGACTTATTTATTTTCCTAATTTCAAAAGTGAGCTTGTAAAGCGGGAGGGCGTCATTTACTAGTTTCAACCATAGGCCCCTTGTCGGGGTCGCCGCTCCCTTCCAGGTCAACAGGATGGATTTCTTAGCATAGAACCGCGAGGTCACCAAAGACCCCCAACAGACAGTTTTTAGGGTCCAGTATATTGGGGAGTCCCAAGGCAGAGGAGAGGAAGGATCCTATATCTCTCCAGAAGTCTCGTATAGCTGGACAACTCCAAAAGCAGTGGATAAAATCAGCCACCTGCCCACATCCGCGGAAACAATCCGCCGAGGCCAGTATGCCCATTCTGTGCATCCTGGCCGGGGTCAAGTGCGATTGGTGAAATTTTTTAGTTGGATCACCCTGTCCCTGGAGGCTATAACGGAGGTTTTAAAAGTATCACAGAACTCAGTCCAGTCATCTTCCGTCCTTCTCTTAAGGACTTTATTTGCACTGCCATGGATTTTGGATTATATCACCTTATTTACGATCATTATTTTTATTATCTTAGATATCACTTTTGTTGTTTCCCAGCGCTACATTTTTTACACATTTCTATTCAATTTTCGTCACATTGTAGTGTAGCTGCTCTAGCTTTATTTTTGTTGTTCACTTTGGTTAGCGCAATATTTTTCTTTATTTGTATTTTACCACTGACATGACAGCGATCACTGCACCCGATTACAGGAAGCAGTAGATCCCTGTCATGTCACTAGGCAGAACAGGGAAATGCCTTGTTTACATAGGCATCTCCCCATTCTGCAGCTCCTTGTCACAATCGTGGGACACCAGCGGACATCGAGCCTGCGGGCACGGAGTACGCGGCGCCCACTAAGCCGCGATTTAAAGGGGACGTACCTTTGCGCAGCCGTGTCATTGCACCAACGTATATCGTCGTACGCTGGTCGGCAAGTGGTTATTTAGCAAGATATTGACCTCTGAAGCTACATATACCGTCCGTGCAGCAAAGTCAACAGGCCTTTCTTCTGCTACCTTATGATGGTAAAAATCACTTTCTCTAAGGGTCCTTTCACACGTGCGGACCGCTCGTCCGTTTTTAGACGTCCGTTTTTTGACCGCAATGCTTTCCAATGGGTCCTTTCACCCGCATTCGCTAACGTCCGTCTCCGTTAAGCTCCGTTTTTTTAAACGGAAGAAAACCCTATTTTTCTTCCGTCAAAAAAAACGGAACGGACCAAAAACGGACGTTAGCGGATGATCCGTTTAACATCCGATCCGCTAACATCCGTTTTTCATCAAAATATGTAATAAAAATAAAGTTCTAACCAAAAAAAAAAAAAAAGGATGAAAAAACGGATGAAAAAAACGGATGAAAAACGGACGAAAAACTGATGAAAAACTGATCAACTGATGATAAAAAAACGGATCTAAAAAACGGTCCGCACGTGTGAAAGGGCCCTAATGCCGCGTACACACGATCGTTTTTCGGGATTAAAAAAAAAAAAACGTTGTTTTCCAGCATGTAGAAAAAACAACGTTTTTTCAACTTCATCATTAAAAACGATGTTGCCCACACACCATCGTTTAAAAAAAAATGATAAGCAAAGCGTGGTGACGTACGACAGCACTCTAAAGGGGAAGTTCCATTCAAGCTCCCATCTCATAATTGCTTCAGAGCTAGCGCGGGTTTAATACGTTGTTTTTAACGTCGCTTTAGCCCACACACGATCATTTTTTACAACCCCAAAAAAAACGGCATTTTTTAAAATGACGTAAAATGCAGCATGCTCGAATTTTTTTTTTTGTGAAGCCCACACACGATCATTTTAAATGACGTTTTTAAAAACGTTGTTTTTTTTTCCATGCCGAAAAGTGATCGTGTGTACGCGGCATAATTTTTACTCTGGAAAATCTTGTGCGATAATAGAGCTTTTGACTGTATGCACATTCAACTCCCTAAATGCTCTCATATTTACTGCACCCAGTTATATAATCTGATGTTTCTTTTCATTTTTTTTCCCACATTCTCCGTGCATTCTACCTTATGTGGTCTGCAGTATATTATCATGATGTCCAGATGCTGAAAGGCCAATGAAGAATGGTCAATGACTTTTTATTAAACAGAGATGTGCTTGGAGGTTATCGCAATGGAAATATCAGTATATGCTTTTCTTCATTTATTCAGGATTACACCGTTGTCAAGAAGCATGGGAAGCCTGGCATGGGCAGTGAAAACCCGTCTGCATCAGAAGAATATTCTATTAGCATAGAAATCCCTAGTTTAAATCTGGAAAACAAGCTCATGGTAGAGAAGCTGGCAGGGATAGCCTATAAAATAAGAAATGAGCTTGAAGAGGTGAGAAGTTTACTATTATGATATAAAAATAAAATCTATCATAACCAATTACTGCTATGCTGTTATAAACTTACATACATACTTGTTATTTTCTAAAACTATGTCCTTCTTTGTTAAACAGTTTTATGAAACATCAGGTTTCCTGGAGAAAACGTGTGAGGGTAAGCAAAAGTACTGTGACACTAATACATTTAAAGGGGTTTTAAAGGTACAACTTGTTTTATCCTAAATAGCTTCCTTTATTTAGTGCAGTCCTCCTTCACTCACCTCATTTTTCGATTTTGCTTTTAAATGTTCTTATTTCTTCTGAGAAATCCTCACTTCCTGTTCTTCTGTCTGTAACTCCACACAGTAATGCAAGGCTTTCTCCCTGGTGTGGAGTGTCGTGCTCGCCCCCTCCCTTGGACTACAGGAGAATCAGGACGCTCTCTATGTTGCAGATAGAGAAAGGTGCTGTGTGTTAGTGGGTGTCCTGACTCTCCTGTAGTCCAAGGGAGGGGGCGAGCATGACACTTTACACCAGGGAGAAAGCCTTGCATTACTGTGTGGAGTTACAGACAGAAGGACAGAAAGTGAGGATTTCTCAGAAGAAATAAGGACATTTAAAAGCAAAATCAAAGGATGAGGTAAGTGAAGGAGGTCTGCACTAAGGTAAAGGAGGCTATTTAGGAAAAAAAAATTGTTCCTTTACAACCCCTTTAAGGGAATATTATGATTGCTTTTGTCCATATTTTCTTTATCATTATGATCAGAACTAAAGAGAAGAAAAATATTTTTACTAAGATATTTTAATTATTTGAATATAAAAAAGCAGATCACATAGTCTCTTCTCCAGCCTGCAAGAAGAACTTGTTTTTGTAATATTGTTTTTTTGTAATGTTAGCATTGTAAACATCTTGATGTTTACAGATATCAGTAGCTCAAGCTGAGTGGCTCAACTTAATGATTTGTCAGCAGAGTGACATTCTTTATGAGATAGCTTAGTCTAATTTCTTTATCGTACATCACGGGACACAGAGCGCATAGCCATTACACTTGGGTTATATGGGTACCTTCAGGTGTGGACACTGGTGTAATCAATTTCACAGGAAGTTTCCTCCCTATATAACCCCCTCCCACTGGGAGTGCTTCAGTTTTTTCGCCAGTGTCTTAGGTGTTGGTCACGTCTAGCTGTCCCTCGGAGGTCTCGGGACCCAGGATAGCTAGCCGGATCCGTCCGAAGTGCTTCAAAGCCAAGGTGTACGGTACCCGGGCCCTGCTGGAGTGGGGTTTTGCCTATAATGCCTCTCCTTGGAGGGCTGGATTCTGGGCTCCAGTGCCTTAGTCTCTTCCAAGAACTAAACGCTACTGATGCCAGGATAGGTCCAGGGGTGTGGGTTCCTTAACACAGGACCCCGGTCCCTGAAGGTCCAAGACAATACCCACGGAGATGGGGGAAGGCTGGGCCTCTTGCATTTTGCAATACCCTGCGGCGTGGAGCAGTTAAGAGGGAACCTGCGGGACTTGGTTCGACAGTAGGTATCCCCCTGGGGGTTCTGGGTTGGCTAATGGTATGCTTGTGCATCAGCCACTATCTCCACTATGTCTTTTGAGGCAGGATGGGATGTACTAATGTTTACCCAGATAACATGTAGATATATATATGCTTTTAAAGATATGTATTTTGCTACTCCCCCCAGATTTGCCTGTTAGCATGATACTGCAGCCCCACGTGTATAGAGAGGAAGTGCTGACAAAACTCCTGTTTCCTAGGAAGCCTAGGGGGACAGCTTCCTCTATGTGTGCACTACAAAGATTAGTGGCTTACCGGGTGTCTGTGTTACTAGCGCTGGTCCAGGCTTCTCCTCTGCTCTCTGCTTCCTCCATGTTGGTTTCAGCGTGGGGGGGGGGGCGGGCCAGCAGCGTCAGGTCTCAGATAAAGCAAAAAAAAAAAAAAAAAGCATTTCCTGGCTGGTCATTCCCTCCTGAGAGCAGTGGAGAGTGAGGACATAGAGCGCGCAGCTGAGCCATTTCTGGCTAACAGTGACACCCAGTGGTGGTTTGTGGATCTTCAGATCTGGACTTAGTCCACACTGACCAGAAAAAAAAAAAAGATTTTTTTCTTAAAGGGACTCAGCCTTAGATCTGGCAGTATCTGAGTCGGTGCAACCTTGGACTCCAGCTAACGGGCATTGGTGTGGCAATACTCACAGGACTCTCCTCGGTATTGCCGCCTTCTCAGGCGTATGAAAATTAAAAAAAAAAAACATTTTTTTTTTTACCATAGCCTGTCCTTATTAATGTTTCACTTCTAGCTACAACAGTTGGGTGTTGGCTGTAGGGGTGACTCAAGGTTGTGCAATGGCTCCCAAGGGATCAGGACCAGCTAAGGCTGCAAAAGGTGCCAAAAAAGTAAAGGGGTCTCCAACGGGGTCAGAGGATTTGGGCCAGGCTCCAGTGGTCCCACCCTCACCAGATAGACCACCGAACAGCATCATGCAGGAGCCATTGAGGGTGCTAGGGGCAGAGGCGGCCCCCAATCAACCCATTCCCGTTTATGTTACGGAAGAAATGCTAGAATCCACCCTGGGTGGGCTAGAGAAAAGGTTAACTGCTTTAATTGCCCGCTCTTTGCCGGGTGGCAAACGGGCTAGATCCCCGTCACCTAGAACGGTGTGTTCGGATGCAGAGGTCCTCTCTTCGGAGGAATTGGACCCACAGGGGGATCAAGCGGACCCGAGTCCTGACGGGTCAGACATTGAAGATTCCACTATAGATGAAATTTTTTTCGGCTTCTCAAGCAGAGAGTCTGTGGATCCAGTCTGACGGATATGGTTCGCACTGCTTTTAAACTTCCAGTGTCAGAACAATTAGCCCCCGCGGTATCCTCTTTAGGTTCCTTGAAGGCACCATTGAGTGGTGCGTCTTTCCCGGTTCACCCCCTTCTGGAGAGCGTGATTTTTCAGGATTGGGCTCGACCTGATAGGATTTTTATCCCTCCTAAAAGGGTCACCATTCTCTATCCTATGGAAGAAGAATTTGCAAAGAAATGGGCACTCCCTACCGTGGACGCAGCCATTTCCTGCGTAAATAAATTCCTGACCTGTCCGGTGGAAAATGTCCAGGTGTTTAAAGATCCAGTCGACAAAAAATTGGAGACCCTACTGAAGGCTTCTTTTACCACAGTAGGTGCCGTGGTTCAGCCAGCAGTGGCAGCCATTGGCGTTTGTCAGGCTTTAAAGGATCAGACTAAACAGATATTAAGGGACATACCGGCTCAGCAAGCTCGTGAATTGGCTGACCTCCCAAGAGCTCTCTGCTTTGCAGTAGATGCTATTAAGGACTCTGTTCAACAGGCGTCCCGTTTATCTCTGCTGTTGGTTCATATGCGTCACCTTTTGTGGCTAAAAAACTGGTCAGCAGAGGCACCCTGCAAAAAGCTTTTAGCAGGATTTCCCTTTCATGGTGGGAGACTATTCGGTGAAAACCTAGATAAATATATCCAGACCATATCAAGTGGTAAAAGTTCTTTCTTGCCTATCAAGAAAAGATCGCGTGGGCCCGCATTTAAGCGACAGGCCTTCACAGGCTCGGCCCCTTCAACTTCCCGTCAGTATCGACGGCCTCCCGGGCGTTCAGCATTTAATAGCCGCCCACAAGGACAAGCCACGACAGGCAAGAGGCCATGGCCTCGCAAGCCGGTTAAACCAGTCCTCAAGTCAGATTCATGAAGGGGCGCCCCCACTCTCTTGGGTGGGGGGAAGGCTTCGGTTTTTCTCCGAAGTGTGGAAGGCCAGAATTCCCGACTCTTGGGTAAGATCCGTGGTAACCACGGACTACAAGCTAGAGTTTCGGGAAGTCCCCCCTCCTCATCTTCAGGGGTCAAGTCTTCCAAGCGACCCATTAAAGAGGGCCTCTCTTGTAAAAGCATTGGATCGTCTCTGGCTCCAAGGAGTAATTGTAGAAGTACCAACCCAGGAATGGAGTCTGGGATTCTACTCCAACCTTTTCATAATACCAAAGCCCAATGGCGACGTCAGGCCTATCTTGGACCTCAAACGCCTAAATCGCTTTCTAAACATTCAGACCTTTCGTATGGAGTCCATACGTTCGGTGGCAGCCAGCCTACATCAAGACGACTTTCTAGCATCTATAGACATAAAAGATGCGTATCTGCACGTGCCGATCTACCCGGCACATCACAGGTTTCTTCGTTGTATGATAGATCACCGCCATTACCAGTTCGTAGTCCTCCCTTTCGGGTTGGCAACAGCTCCGCGGGTATTCACAAAGGTGTTAGCCCCGGTGCTAGCCGTCCTAAGGACAGAAGGCATTTTAGTCTTGGCATACTTGGACGATCATCTGGTTATCGACAGCTCAGCTTCCAACCTCAATCAGGCAGTAGGTCGCACAGTTCAGCATCTAGAGGAATTCGGGTGGATTGTAAACCTAGAAAAATCGGTATTGAAACCCACAAAGCAGTTGGAATATCTAGGCCTTCGGCTAGATACAGACTGCCAGAGGATAAGTTTACCTCAAGCAAAGATCAGATCAATAGCTCAAGCAGTTCAAGTGATCTTAGGCAAGAAGAGGCCGACTATTCGCCTATGTATGCGACTGCTGGGGAAGATGGTGGCCGCCTTCGAGGCTGTGCCCTACGCCCAGATCCATACCAGATATCTTCAGGCAGCCATTTTCTCTGCTTGGAACAAATCCATTCAGGCGTTAGATCGTCCGTTAGTGCTCTCCCCGAAGGTCCGGCGCAGCCTGTCTTGGTGGCTGGTCTCTCAAAATTTGTCAAAAGGGAAATCCTTTTGCCCCATCACGTGGAAGATAGTATCCACGGATGCCAGCTTGTTAGGTTGGGGGGCAGTTCTAGAAGAACAGACCCAGCTAGGGCTGTGGTCGGGGGCAGAAAAACTGCTTCCCATCAATATCTTGGAGATCAGAGCTGCTCGACTGGCCCTGATCGCCTGGACTCTCCCCCTTCAGGGTCTGCCAGTAAGGATACAGTCCGACAATGCCACTGCGGTGGCATACATAAACCACCAGGGAGGCACGAAGAGCCCAGCAGCCCAAAGAGAAGTAAACCTGATTTTCTCATGGGCCGAAGCCCATGTACCCTGCATCTCGGCGGTGTTCATCCCAGGGATAGACAATTCTCAAGCAGATTTTTTGAGTCGTCAACAGTTGCTCCCGGGGGAATGGTCTCTTCACCCCCAGGTATTCCAAGAGATTTGCCAAAGATTCGGAGTCCCAGATGTGGACATTATGGCAACGAGATCCAACAAAAAATTGGACAAATTCATATCCCGAGCCAGGGATCCCTCGGCCTACGGGACCGATGCGTTGGTTTGCCCTTGGCACCAGTTTTCTCTTCTGTATGCGTTCCCTCCACTGCAGATGATTCCCCGCCTTCTACGGAGGATCCGGGTGGAGCGCAGGCCTGTGATCCTGGTGGCCCCAGCCTGGCCCAGGAGGGCTTGGTACGCACTCATCGTGAAGATGTCAGTCGGGGCGCCGGGGCCGCTCCCCCTGCGCCCAGATCTGCTGTCTCAGGGCCCAATCTGCCATCCTGCTTCACAGCAGCTAAATTTGACGGCTTGGCAGCTGAATCCCTAATTCTTAAGGGCAGAGGCCTCTCAGATCAGGTCATATCTACGTTGATTCAGGCTAGGAAACCGGTCTCCAGAAATATTTATTACAGAGTCTGGAGAACCTATGTGGAGTGGTGCGAGTCTCAAAAATGGCATCCTCGAAAGTTTTTTATTGACAGGATCTTGCGATTCCTCCAGGTTGGCGTTGACAAAGGGTTGGCTCTTAGTACTCTAAAGGGGCAGGTGTCGGCTTTATCAATATGGTTTCAAAGACCCTTGGCCACCCATTCGCTTATGAAAACCTTCTTGCAGGGGGTCTTGCATGTGAATCCCCCTATTAGAGCTCCCCTCTGCCCCTGGAATTTAAATCTGGTCTTGTCAGCTTTACAAAGGCAGCCGTTTGAACCTCTGACAGAAATCCCTCTTGTGCTACTAACCCGAAAGTTGGTTTTCTTGGTGGCTATGGCCAGAAGGGTTTCCGAGCTGGCAGCCTTGTCATGCAGGGAGCCATACCTTATTCTGCATAAGGACAGAGTGGTTCTGCGGCCTCAACCTTCTTTCCTTCCTAAGGTCATATCCAGTTTTCACTTGAATCAGGATCTAGTCCTACCATCCTTCTTTCCTACTCCCCAATCCAGAGAGGAAAGACTGCTTCATACTTTGGACGTGGTTCGAGCCATGAGGGTCTATCTCAAGGCTACAGAGAAGATTCAGAAAACAGATGTGCTTTTTGTTCTTCCAGATGGCCCCAAGAAGGGTCAGCCGGCTGCCAAGTCTTCCTTGGCTAGGTGGATTAAGCAGATTTTTCAGGCCTATGGTCTGAAGCGCGTTCCACCTCCCTTATCAGTTAAAGCCCATTCTACGAGGGCCATGAGTGCCTCCTGGGCGGCACACCATCAGATCTCTATGGCACAGGTTTGCAAGGCGGCAACCTGGTCTTCCGTACATACGTTTACTAAATTTTATAAGTTGGACGTTGCAAAGGGTACGGACGCAGCTTTTGGGCAGGCGGTCCTACGGGCAGCAGTATAGTATCCTCTGGCCCGGTTCACGCCCCCTTGTTTTTCTGTTGGTGGAGCCATGTTTTCTCCTGACAATGTTTTTATTTGGCTATTCTTGGCCTTACGGTCTCCCTCCCTACATAGAGCATTGCTTTAGGACATCCCAAGTGTAAAGGCTATGCGCTCTGTGTCCCGTGATGTACGATAAAGAAAAAAGGATTTTTAATAAACAGCTTACCTGTAAAATCCTTTTCTTGAAGTACATCACGGGACACAGAGCTCCCACCCCTCTTTTGGGGAACATTGTGTAACCTCGGGAGAATTGCTTGCTACAAAACTGAAGCACTCCCAGTGGGAGGGGGTTATATAGGGAGGAAACTTCCTGTGAAATTGATTACACCAGTGTCCACACCTGAAGGTACCCATATAACCCAAGTGTAATGGCTATGCGCTCTGTGTCCCGTGATGTACTTCAAGAAAAGGATTTTACAGGTAAGCCTTTTATTTCATCCACATGGGGCAAACCCAAAAGGAGAGTGTCTCTTTGAGGAACACATGGTTCTCTGGGAATTATTTGTGTTTTGTTGAAGAATATGTGTATCTAGAAAAATAGAATCAAAACAAATTCAAGCAGCAACATGTAAGAATTTGGGGATTACTCGCATCCCCTGTCTAGGGATTCAGGACTCTGGGCAACCCTGATAAAGGTACACACTACTCCTCAACTCTCTCACTTCTTATCAGTTCTGTTTGCAGCTGATGTGCCTGCCTGTCTCCGGTTTTAGTCCGAGTTGCTGGCCCAAAACAAGCATGTAGCAAGCAAACTGTAAATTCTGAATTTCTGATGTGTGTGTGTGTGTGTGTGTGTGCAAGGTTCGTGATGGCACCCTATAAAACATATTTCTCTATTAAATGTTCCTTTAACAGTAGAATTTCACATCAGAAATTAAAATCAGCATTTTATTTATAATGTATACAGAGACGCATTAGGGTTGATATTTATGATCCAGTTTTTAAAAAGCTTATATTTTTGTCTAGGTAACACACAGCCTAAGGATATATCTGAACATCTATCAAACTTGTTCAACTTGGTGAACAAGATGACCAAAGACAAAAATCAGATGATCGGAAATACTGTGACCCACACCCTGGAATTTATTTATCTCTTGATTGGAGAGGTGAGCAGATATGAAAAAAAAGGTACATTATTTTGTAAAGTATGCACTAATGTTCTGTACTGTTCTCAAAACCACTAACCTATTATCAGCTGTACAAATATATATATATATATATATATATATATATATATATATATATATATATATATATATATATATATATATATATATATATTGGATATAAAAAGTCTACACACCCCTGTTAAAATGTAAAAAAAAAATGAAACAAAGATAAATAATTTCAGAACTTTGTGACCTATAAACTGTACAACTCAATTAAAAAACAAACTGAAAACTTTTAGGAAGGGAAAGTAAAAAAAAAAAAAACGATAAAATAACAAAAAATAATAATGTAGTTGCATAAGTGTGCACGCCCTCCTATAACTGGGAATGTAGCTGTGTTCAGAACTAAGAAATAACATTCAAACTCATGTTAAATAGGAGTCGGTACACACCCGCCATCATATAAAGTGCCTCTGATTAACCCCAAATAAAGTCTCAGATGTTCTAGTAGGTCTTTCCTGACATTTTCTTAGTCGCATCATACAGCAAAAACCATGGTCTACAGAGAGCTTCCAAAGCATCGGAAGGATCTCATTGTTAAAAGGTATCAGTCAGGAGAATGGTACAAAAGAATTTCCACAGCATTAGATTTACCATGGAACACAGCGAAGGCAAGAAAGGAAAAAAAGGGAAAAGAAAAGCGCACCAGCCTCGTGTACTACCATTTGGCAATTTATTAAATAAAAGATTAATAATACAAACTACTCACAAACAAATGGTGGGTTGGGCTCTTAAAAAGAGGCCCCTGATGCCTCGAAACGCGTAAGCCAGCAGTAACGCACCTCAAAACCCCCCCTACATTCCGGAGTGTGGTTCTACTTTTATCATTTGTGACAAGCCTTCTATCACCATTTGTTTGTAAGTAGTTTGTATTAATAATCTTTTATTTAATAAATTGCCAAATGGTAGTACACGAGGCTGGTGCGCCTTTCTTTTTCCTTTCTTGTTTTTTGCCAGGATCCCCCCATCCATGAAGGGCAGCAAGGCTTTTTTTGCCACCGTTTGACATTTGAAGTACTCTGTATGCAGAATATTGACAATTTGTTGAACATCGCACTCGTGCGCAGGAGTTTGTGTTCTTTTTGTATAACACAGTGAAGGCAGTCAACATTAAGTGGAGAAAATATGGAACAATGGTGACATTATCAAAAACAAAGTCCCTTTCAAAATTGATGAAAAGACGAGAATAAAACTGGTCAGGGAGGCTACCAAGAGGCCTACAGCAACATTAAAGGAGCTGCAGGAATATCTGGCAAGTACTGTATGTGTGGTATGTGTGACAACAATCTCCCATATTCGTCATATGTCTGGGCTATGGGGAAGCCTTTTCTTACGACGAAAAACATCCAAGCCCAGCTGAATTTAGCATAAAAAACATCTGAAGTCTGCCAAATGTATGTGGGAAAATGTTTTATGGTCTGATGGAACCAAGGTTGAACTTTTTGGCCATAATTCCAAAAGATATGTTTGGTGCAAAAACAACACTGCACATAACAAAAAGAACACCATACCCACAGTGAAGCATGGTGGTGGCAGCATCATGCTTTGAGGCTGTTTTTCTCCAACTGGAACAGGGGCCTTAGTCAAGGTAGAGAGAATTGTGAATAGTTCCAGATACCAGTCAATATTGGCACAAAACCCTCATGGTTCTGCTAGAAAGCTGAACATGAAGAGAAACTTCATCTTTCAGCATGACAAAGGCACAAAGCATACATCCAAATCAACAAAGGAATGGCTTTACCAGAAGAAGAATAAAGTTTTTTTTTACATGACAGAAACCTGACATTTCAAAATGGGTGTGTAGACTTTTTAGATCTACTGTATGTGTGTGTGTGTGTATATATATATATATATATATATATATATATATATATATATATATATATATAAAATGTGTGTGTAAAATAAAATAAAGTACTCACAAGCACTAAGACATTGCATATCAGTTTATTAGCATCTGACCAACATTTGCCTTTCTTGCATGCACTTACATCACTTCTAGACTCATCAGGTACAGCTCCTGACTATGGGATTTGTAATGTATTTAAGTTTGTGAGCACCAATTTTATAGCGCTGTATCAAATGTTTTTTCTATTTAATGCAAGTAACATTAAAACAATTTAAGACAGCTATAGACAGTTTGAATCCTGATGAACTGGCTGAGATTCATACTATGTATGGGCTGGCTGAGTATACCCAAGTTAATCAATCAACTTGGGTACAACCCGCCTCCCAGATTTTAAATGCGATTATTGCTGGCGGTTGTTAAACCCGCGAGCAATAATCACTGTGTGTGTCGTCGCCCCTCCCACTAGCAGAACACAATGTCTCTGCGAGAGGAATTCTCCTGTGAACACTGTCTGTGTTGATGGGGGGGAATCAAGCAAATTTGCTTTATGACCGGCCTTAGGCTGGCATATAAAGCTTGGTAAAAAGTTAATGCTGCCAACTTTGTGTATTTTTTTAGTTATGTTATAGGGCAAAGGGAGCATGTTAGTTGAAATGGCGCGGGTAGATTCTCCAACGTTTCAGTAGGGTCTTGATCCTTCTCTTCTATGAAGAAAAGTATGAGGGATGACGATGCCACTGGTAGTATATGGTTAAGACTGCAGAAGGTCCAGGTAATGCAACAAGCTACTCCAGAGACAAGTAGATAGTCATCATTCAGTCCACAGAAAATTAAATTCCAAGTTACTTTGCTCATTTGTATGTTAAGCTAACCATAGAAATTAATGAACTGTCAAATCATTAGGTATTGTGACTGCATTCTTGTTTATAGTCTTGGAGGTGAAAGGGGCCACACGCGCGTATACCTCTGGCAACAGCTTATTTTTGTGGGTGTTAGCAGTGGGGTTGATTTACTAAAACTGGAGAGTGAAAAATCTGGTGTAGCTCTGCATAGAAACCAATTATCTTCCAGGTTTCTTGTCAAAATTTAATTGAACAAGCTGAAGTTAGAAGCTGATTGGCTACCATGCACAGCTGCACCAGATTTTGCACGCCATTGCAAGCTGCTGGCTCTGGGGGCACTCGTCAGAAGGGAGGGGGCGAGAGACCTGACTGCACAGAGCAGGTGAGTATGACATGTTTGTTTATTTCTAAAAAAAAAAAAAAGCCTTTAACCACTTTAGCCCCGGGCTTGTTTTTGAGATTCGGTGTTTACGAGACTAAAACATTTTTTTTTGCTATAAAATTACTTAAAACCCCCAAACATTATATATTTTTTTTTTCTAACACTCTAGAGAATAAAATGGCAGTCATTGCAATACTTTTTCTCACACCGTATTTGCGCAGCGGTCTTACAAGCGCACTTTTTTTGGAAAAAATTCACTTTTTTAAATTAAAAAATAAGACAACAATAAATTTGGCCCAATTTTTTTACATATTGTGAAAGATAATGTTACGCCGAGTAAAATGATACCCAACATGTCACGCTTAAAAATTGCGCCCGCTCGTGGCATGGCGTCAAACTTTTACCCTTAAAAATCTCGATAGGCGATGTTTAAAAAATTCTACAGGTTGCATTTTTTGAGATACAGAGGAGGTCTAGGGCTAGAATTATTGCTCTCGCTCTAACGATCGCGGCGATACCTCACTTGTGTGGTTTGAACACCGTTTTCATATGCGGGCGCTACTCGCGTATGCGTTCGCTTCTGCGCGCGAGCTCGTCGTGAAGGGGCGATTTAAAAAATTTTTTTTTTGTTTTCGGATTTATTTGTATTTATTTTACCAATTTTTAACACTAAAATAAAAAAAATTATCACTTTTATTCCTATTACAAGGAATGTAAACATCCCTTGTAATAGAAAAAAGCATGACAGGTCCTCTTAAATATGAGATCTGGGGTCAAAAAGACCTCAGATCTCATATTTAGGCTAAAATGCAAAAAAAATATCAAAAATTTAAAATGTCATTTTTCAAATGACATTTAAAAAAAAAATGTCTCTTTAAGACGCTGTTTGGAACTGACGTTTGACGTCACTTCTGCCCAGCAGAGCTACGGGGATGGACGAGGGAAATTTTTTCCCTCACTCGCATCCCCGCTGAACAGACGAGCGCACCCGATCGCCTCCGCCGCTTCCGACGGCTCCGGTAAGCGGGGGGGGGGGGGGGGGGGACGCTCGCCCGCCACCGATAACGGCGATCTCGCGGCGATTCCGCCACGGAGACCGCTATTATCGTTTACCCGACCGCCCACAGAAGAGATGGATATCTCGGTTGTGGCAGCAGCTGCTGCCGTTACCAAGATATCCATCTTCAAAGTGCCGACGTATACCTGCGGTGGGCGGTCGGGAAGTAGTTAATATCACTTTAAAAACGAATAAGTAGTTTAAGGCTCCATGCACACTGAAGCTAAAAAAAAAGCTATAACAAACGGCAGTAGCTTTGCAGGGAGCCTTTCAAAATTTTTTAGCGTTTTTGTAGCTTTTTTTTTTGGATAAAAAACGCTGGCAACGCTGTTTTTTAGCGTTTTTTCCTGACGAAAAACGGCACTTTGTATGTAAATTTTGGGCGTTCAGAAAAAAGCCAATAAACTCCAAAGCTTATTAACACTAAAAAAACGCCCAGGTGTGCATGGGCACATAGGCTAACATAGAGTTCAGTTTATGGGCTTTAAAAAAAAAAGCCAAAACGCAGATAAACTACAGTTTATCAGCTTCAGTGTGCATGGAGCCTAAGTTCTACAGTAGTAAAAAATAATAGGTGAGCTAGACATCTACCCAGGCTTTTGCGTGTGCCACCATTGCGGTGTATGTTGCCAGTCTGTTAAATTCAGCTCGTAAATAGTAATCGCACTTTATGAAAGTACGATCTAAAGCTTGTAGTCATATCCCAGTTTTAATTTGTCCTGTGCAGATGTTGTCTCTTGTTTAGGCAAATATTTCAGTGCACCTACCAGACACGAAAGACCTAAAGTTTCAGTAGATTATTTTCTAGAAGCAGCATACAGCCATCAATCAGCATTACAAATTCAGGACATGTTAAATCTAATTGGAAACAAATCTACCTAGTAAGAACTGTTGGCACACATACCCAATCCATGTACCCCTCACCACCATGACTTTCTAGTACATGTATAAGCTGTGATTGGCAAGAAATAGAGCATGCTTTCCCAGATGGATGTCAAGTTGGAGCATCATGCCATGTTTCAATGTCATCTGTACCTCCTTTGCTTAGCAGGTATTTATAGATGCCCTAAGTTCAGCACCACTGCTATCAACAGATTAATCTGTTAACACTAAGCAAATAAAATATAATTGCAAAAATATACTAAGTAATCATTTATGACACAGAGTAATAATCCTAATGCTCATAAACCTGAGGCCCCTTTCACACGTTCTGCAACTTGTGACTGCAAAGTCGCATAACAAGGCGTACCCCAGGATTTCCAATGAGTACAGCTCATATCTGTGCAACTTCAAAGTTGTCCCCTGCACTACTTTGATCAGACTTTGATGTGACTTGAGGTCCATAGACCTCAAGATTGCACAGGCATGGCTTCAAGTGGCTGCAAAGTTGCAGGACTTTCAGGTCGCACAATTGTGAAAGGGGCCTGAATCTCTTGGATTTGAGTTTTAACCTGCTAATATAGAATTTCTACCATGAGCTTGTTCTAGCATTCTAAAAGTAAGAAGTAATAGAAGCATGACATGATCTTGTACTGCACACCAATCACTATTGCATTTTTTTTAATAAGAATGTGCAAAATCTGCATAACGTACTACTTGTTTTATACTATTCTAGGATAATATTGTTGTGAAGAAGGGTGGGAAGCTCACAGGTAACAATCATGCATCTGATGAAGATCGTAACTCTGTGCTATGTGAAAGAAGCAGAGTGAAGATTATCTTGGAATTGGCAAACAAAATAATTAAAATAGTTACTGAAAAGGTGAGCATCTATACACATACAGGGATTGCGTCTTCTTGTAGAACAGACTGTATAACAAGTGTTTCATGTAACGGCTCTGGAAAAACTTAAAATATATATTTTTCATTTTGGATAGAGCAAGCAAAAATCATAACACCCGTCGGATTTTTTTTTTGCCATCTGTGTCTCATTGTGGAGATTTCCCTTCACTTCCTATACCGTAGCCAGACAGGAAGTGAACGGAAATCCCTGCAAATTAAGATGATACTAAAAAACGCACATTGTCACTTCACTTTCTGTATGTGGATGATGGCACTGTAATTATTTAAATTTTAAAAAAAAAACATCGAAGTACCTTTTTTTTCCCTAATCAATATGCAGCCGTCACATGATCCAGATCTTTCCCAACCTGTCTTCATGTAAATATAAGCAGGAGAAGCTTCTAGTCCTCTGCTGCTGGTTCTATGTTCAAATTAAAACAAAACTGCTTTTAGAATACAAAGTAAAAATAAATAATTAATATCAATAAACAGTTTTAAATTGTCTTACAAATATATATTATTAAATATTTATTATTTTTTGCTAATAACATGGTGTGGGTGGATTTCTGACAGTTACAGGTGGTGTCATGCCCCTCCAGCCTGTGTCTTAAATAAAGAGGGAGGCAAAGCCTCCATCAATCAACATGTAATATGCCGCCCCAAAATTTGGGATTTTCCTTTATTTTCACTTTCAATGAAAATGGTAAACGGGCGTAAACAGTGAATCTCCTTAACAGGGCTCAGACAGTTTTACCTTTAGTTATACTTTAAGGTAAAACTGAACTCCAGCCATGCCTTCAGTCTTGTACAGGTGTACAGGCTCTTCTCTTGTACTAAAATTGCTTAGTCTGCAGCTTGTTATGCGCATTGTGCAGCAAGTCAGGTATAACCCACGTAATTTCCTGACTAGAGAATATCTAGCTTCATCTAGCTCTTTCCTCCTTATGCATACCTATCCCTATTATATTCAGTGGATGTCGGCTCTTTTAATAATGGAGGCTCAGTAGCATTTGTGGGTATTGCCTATTTTTATCGTCTTGAAAATGCAGCCTTCCTAGGAACACACACTCCCTAAGACTGGCACCTGCCCATCAAGGCATTTTGATATTGACATAACTTCTCCCAGGAGCCATGTGATGGCATATTGGGCCTAATATAGGGTGTGTAATGAAAACTAAAGGGTTTAAAGGGTCACTAAAGAAAATACATTTTTTTGCTGAAATTACTGTTTACAGGGTATAGAGACATAAAAGTTAACTGATTCCTTTTCAAAAGGATTAAAAATAGATAAAAATCAATCATATAATGTGCCTGCAGGTTAGTTTCACTTTTGAACTGGCTTTCTGCAAAGTAGAAATAGACACACAGAACAAAAACAAACAAATTCAGGGCAGTGTTTTGTTTTTAAAATGAATCTGATTGGTTCTGGGAAGTTTTAGACACACAGTAATGACAGCTTAAACCACCGTGAGAAAGCTCCCAGCACTGTGGTTATAAGGAAACAGACAAGCAGGAAGTGTGGAGAACAGAGCAGGATTACAGCAACTTCAAAGCAAAAACGAACAATAAGGACATGAAACCAGTACTGCAGTAAGGTAAAGGAAGCTATTTAGCTAGTTTTTTTTTTTCCTTTAGTGATCCTTTAATTAAAAAATTCAGTTAGGATGTTGATGAAAGGGGGAAATGGTGGAACCAGGGGAGGAAAAATATAAGCAGATTAAACTATAGTGCATATAGAACAGCCTTTCTCACTCTTTCCAACACAGAAGAACCCTTGAAATAAATTTCCAGTCTCGGGGAACCCTTTAGTTAAAAAGATGGCTAAAAAGATAAATTGTGTCAGTGGGAACTTATGTGAGAGGCAGAAATTGCTCATTGCTCAAGGAACCCCTAGCAACCTCTGGAGGAACCCTGCTTGAGAAACTCGATATAGATAGTCCATAGAGCATAGAGATTCTTAGCCTGACATAAGTTCTTACCCTGAAAGCTACTTTACTATAGACAGTGGGGTTGGTTTACTAAAGAAATAGTGCATGTTCACTTTATTTTCACTTGAATTGAATTTTCATTTGGCTTAGTGAATAAATAAAGAGGAGGTCCAGGCTCCTTCAGAAAAAAGGTCAGCAGATACAAATACTCTATCTGCTGACTGTTAATGTTAGGACACTTACCTGTCCAGGAATCCAGTAATTTCAGCACCCCAGACGATTTTTCTATGGGCTTTCGGGTGCTGCCACCACCATTGATCATCTGGGAATGGGAGCGGATACCTGTCAAAACCAGGTACCCACTCCCCTCTGAAAGGTGCCAAATGTAGCACCGGAGGGGGGAGGAGGCAGATCCACCCATTTGGGTGGAGCTCTGCATTTAAAATTCTTTATTTTACTCTTGCACCCGATTGAGTATTTTTTGCAAAATGCAGTCAACCCCTAATAAATTCTTTTAAAACTGGGAAAAAATGTCCAGCAGTTAAAAGTGAATAATGTGATCTTGTATGTACTATATATCTACTGGTATTATGTTATATGTCCCAATGTAAATATGTCTTTAGCAAGGAACATACATTCCACATTAATAATTACACCACCAAAATGTATGTGTGCTGTATTTTGCCTCCAGCATTGTTCCTGTTTCTTCTTGCTGGAGGCTGCCATTTTGCTGAAGCCAAGAGCCCCTGAACAGCAGTAAATCATGTTATAATATTATTTTATAAAAGTATTAGGCCTCGTACACACGATCGGACATATCCGATGAAAACGGTCCACGGACCATTTCCATCGGATATGTCCGATCGGGAGTTTGATCCGATGGCGTGTACACACCATCGGATCAAATTCCCCGCCGCCGGACGGCGCGGTGGCGCGGCGGTGACGTTGACGCCGCTACGTCACCGCCACGTCACCGCACCAGGAAGTTAAACACTTCCGCGCATGCGCCAAATCCATTCGGCGGCGGCGGCGGCGGTGGGGGACGACATGTCTGCTGGTAAGTGTACTAACCAGCAGACATGTCGGGCGGACAGATTCCCACCGGATAGATTTCAAAGCATGCTTTGAAATCTGTCGGGTGGAGAAATCTGTCCGCTAGCCCATACACACGAGCGGAGATGTCTGCTGAAACGGTCCATCGGACCGTTTTCAGCGGACATATCCCCTCGTGTGTACGAGGCCTTACAGGGGTTTTACCCTATGCACAACAGATATATATATATATTTATTGTAAGCTGGGGATAGGTAGCGGGTACAAAAGCTCCCTGGGATGAGCCAGCACAGATACCAAAGTCCATAGGATCAGTGAACAACAGTGGGATGTTTATTGGTGCTATACAAAGTCTATTTACAGGTGCTGTACAGTGTGCAGAAAACAAAACAAAAATAGCCAAACAAACACCTAGCCGTGTCTCGGCTCTCACTACACGATATGCAGGTCCTAACTACTAAGCTAAACAAGCCTACCGCTTGTCAGCTCAAACACAAACTTCTCACCAGTTTTTTCAGCAGCCTCCTTGCTCTCACAGATTCACACTGTTACCCAGGACAGAGCAATGGCTGTTAGCTCAGGTGAGCTTAAATTGGCCTGGGGGAGAGGGCCAACACCTGACCTGGATCAGGGATCAGAGATCCCTGAACGTGTAAGAGAGGAGCCTGGGAGAGGTATAAACCCCGAACTGGACTTTCCCAGGCTCTCTCTGGGTCGCTCTGCTACAATATATACAGGGGCGGACTGACAACTCATGGGGCCCCGGGCAATAGAAGATTATGGGGCCCCCAGGCTTACAGATGGCCACCAAGCCAGGTGGCAGTACAGAGGCGGGCAGCTAAAATCTTGGGATTTTCACATCAAAAGCATGTAGGTTTTGGACATATCAGGGACAGATGTAAAAAAAAAAACACAGATTTTTACATACTGTCCCTGGTTTTAATGAGCCTGGCAACCCTGATGGGGCCCCCTAGTGGCATGGGGCCCTCGGGCAGTGCCCGAGTTCCTCAATGGTCAGTCCGCCCCTGAATATATATATATATATATATATATATATATATATATATATATATATATAACTGAAGACAATCTACATATACCAAACCATCAGATGTCTGGTGTCAAAACTGATCACATGTGCAACACCATGGCAGTTGCAGATCAAATAAAAGCAGCTTCCTTGGCTGTAAAGGATAGGAAGGTTTAATTCCGCTTTAAGCCTGTCAGCAGATCGGCCTCTACTAACTCAGCAGTGCCTAAAAATGGAGAGAACTGAGCATGTGCAGAGCAGGGTGAGACTGTGTATTACTGGATTTTAAACAGTATATACTACTTATTTTTAATGTTTTACATAGCTATACCTGCCAGCTTGAAGTTATCTAGCAGGACTTATTTTTCTGATTTAAAATTGTTGATTTTTATTCTAGATTACAGTAAAATCTGAAGATGCTGAAGTATATTCCACAATGGAAGCGTATTTAAAAGGTTATAGGGAGTTTATTAAGGATGTGACTATGGACCGTGTGCATAATCAGGAAACTATTGGTAAGAAGAATTGCATTTTTAACTGTATAAAAGCATGATCCAGGAAACAGTTGTCTGTTATGGTGTGTAAATGAAGCTTTTACAAGGCTTTCAGCATGTTTTGTCTAGTTCTCTTAGCATTTTTTTGTAATCCTCAGTGTAAAAATAATTCTCAATTGGTGTATGCTTCTTGAAGTATCGCTGTCAATACTTTAATATTTTTAGGCTGGATAGTATAGTTCTTATCATACTTCTTGTGCTGCAGCTCTCGTATACAGAAGCTGTGATTTATATAGCGCCAAAGCAGCACTTTACATTATAAATAGAGACTGTACAATTACAATATAATTCAATACAAGCGTTATGAGTGACCTGCAAACCCCCTCAGCCCATCCTATTTTGAAGCCTATTAGAGCCTTTGGCCCTAATAAGGTGCTTCAACAAAAACACCCACTCACCATTGGAATCCATGCATCTGGTGTCCTGCAAGGGGACGGGCGCATGAATAGGCGAAGGCGGCAATGGATGGGGGGCGGAGCCAGTGCACCCTTAACCACTTCCATACCAGGCACTTACGCACCTTCCCGCCCAAGCCAATTTTCAGCTTTCAGCACTGTCGCAATTTGAATGACAATTGCGCGGTCATGCTACACTGCACCCAAACAAAATTGGCGTCCTTTTTTCCCCACAAATAGAGCTTTCTTTTGGTGGTATTTGATCACCTCTGCGATTTTTTTTTTTTGCGCAACAACTAAAAATAGAGCGAAGATTTTGAAAAAAAAATAAAGTTTTTATTTTTTTTCTGTTAATTTTTTTGTAAATGAGTATGTTTTCTATTTCAATTACGGGCACTGATATGGTGGCACTGATGGGCACCGATGAGGTGGCACTGATGGGCACTGATGAGGTAGTTCTGATGGGCGCCAATTAGGTAGCACTGATGGGCACTGATAGGCGGCGCTGGTATGGGGCACTGATGGGCACTCATGGGCGGCACTGATGGGCACTCATGGGCGGCACTGGGCACTCATAGGCGGCACAGATGGGCACTCATAGGCGGCACAGGTGGGCACTCATAGGCGGCACAGGTGGGCACTGATAGGTGGCACAGGTGGGCACTGATAGGTGGCACAGGTGGGCACTGATAGGTGGGCACTGGGCATGGATTGGCACTGACAATCACTGAGGGGTGGCACTGATGGATCAATGTTGCCAATCAGTGCCCATGTGTGGGCACTGATTGGCATCATTTATTGTTTTACTGCCCCCCTTCTTTTTTTTTTTTCTTTTTTTTTTGTTCTTTTTTTTTTATTATTTTTTAGTACCCTGGTGGTCTAGTGTGGCGATCCGAGGTGGGCCTGCGCTGATAAACAATCAGCGCGAACCCCCCCTGTCAGGAGAGCCGCTGATCGGCTCTCCTCTACACGCGTCTGTCAGACGCGAGTGAGGAAGAGCCGTCGGCGGCTCTTCCTGTTTACATCGTGATCAGCCGTGATTGGACACGGCTGATCACGTGGTAACGAGGCTCCGCCGGAGACTCGTTACCGAGATCGGAGGTGCAGGGTGTCAGACTGACACCCCGCATCACCGATCGCCGCGCTGCGCGGCATTGAAATCGTGCTAGCCGTTTGAGAACGGCCAGTCACGATTTCATAACCACTTCCCGGCCGTAAATCTGTTATTGGCCGGGCGGGAAGTGGTTAATGGACAGGCCGCCCTTTGTAAATATTTTTCTAAAGGTGCTATTGACATGAAATTTTCACCATGCCGGTAACAACCCATGCAATCCATACCTACAAGGAATCCAAAACAAATAAGTTCAGAAACAAAGTTATGTGTAATAAAATGGAATGACTCAGGAAAAAGGTATTGAACACATGAAGAAAAGGAGGTGCAAAAAAAGGTGTAGAAAGCCAAGACACCAGATAAAATTTGTCAGTTATTGAAAAGCAATCCTGTCCATTGTCAGTGCAAATTAATATCAGCTGGTTCAGTCTCAACTGATGACATATAAAAAAAAAGGTGTCTCATTACCATGGTGTCACACAAGAGACATCTCATGATGGGTACAAGCAAAGAGCTCTTTCAAGACCTTTGCAACCTTATTGTTGCAAAACATACTAATGGCATTGGTTACAGAAGGATTTCTAAACTTCTGAATGTTCCAATGAGCACTGTTGGGGCCATAATCTGGAAGTTGAAGCAACAGAATTTCACTATAAACAGGCCATGACCAGATGCTTCTTGCAAGATTTTTGACAGAGGAGTGAAAAGAATTATCAGAAGAGTTTTCCCAAGAGCCGAGGACCACTTGTGGAGGAAGACCTGGAATTAGCAGGTACAATTGCTTGAAAGAAAACAATAAGTAATGCACTCAACCACCATAGCCTGTATGGACCCTCGTCATTCAAGACTCCTTTGCTGAAGAAAAAGCAGATTGAAGATCGTTTAAAGTTTGCTGAACAACATTCAGACAAGCCTGGGAAATACTGGGAGAATATAGTCTGATCAGATGAGACCAAAATTGAACTCTTTGGATGCCATAATATATATATACTGTACACACCAATTTTTGGAGGTCAAATGGCACTCCACATGACCCCAAAAACACCCCCCATACAAACCGTGATGTTTGGAGGTGGGAACACCTTGGTGTGGGGCTGTTTATCAGCATACAGTGCCGGCAAACTTCATATCATTTTAGGAAGGATGAATAGAAAAATATGCCTAGACATTTTTGATAAAAATCTGCTGCCATCTACCAGGATGATGAAGATGAAATGAGGGAGGACATTTCACCAAGACAATCATCCCAAACACAAAGCCAAGGAAACTCTCAGTTGGTTTCAATAAAGAAAATAAAGCTGCAAGAATGGCTCAGCCAATCACCTGACTTGAATCCAATAGAAAAATCTATGTGAAGAACTAAAGATCAGAGTTCATAGAAGAGGCCCATGGAGCCTTCAATATTTGAAGTCTGTGTAGAAGAATGTGCCAAAGTCACACCTGAGCAATGCATGCGACTAGTACTGAAGGCATCTTGAAGCTGTCATTACCAACAAAAGATCTTGTAAGAAGTATAAGTGTAGGCTCCATCGGACATTTGTTTTTCGGAATTTCCGACAACAAAAATTTGAGAGCTGGATCCGTTGTCATAAATTCAGAGCGTGTGTAGACAATTCCGACGCACAAAATTCCACGCATGCTCTGAATCAAGTACTAGACGGAAGCGCTCGGCCTGGTAAAACTTGCGTTCTTAATGGAGATGTCACATTTGTCAGGCTGCAAATTTTTAAATCTTTTAATGCAGCGCATTCTCTTCTTTATAATGCTAGAATAATGAAGTTGTTTTGCTGCTGATATTCACGCAGAGTTCTGACAAACTGATTTCTCAGAGACTCAGAGAGATCGGGAACAGCAGCAGATGACATATAAGCGCAAATCGTCTCTCACCAAACTTCTGCTAACATGAGATTAGCAGAGAGAGCACAAAGGGTGACGCACTTGGTATTGAACTCCCCTTTTATAGTGCCATTGTACCTGTTGTATGTGACGGCGTTCTTGGCGATCGTAATTTCTGACAACATTTGTGCGACCGTGTGTATGCAAGACAAGTTTGAGCCAACATACATAGGAAAAAAAATCCACGGTTTTGTTGTCGGAATGTCCGAACGTGTGTACACGGCAATACAGTAAAATAATTTCTGAAAATTTCACGTCATTGGCATCTTAAGAAACATATTTACCTAGAAAAATGGTGACGTGTTCAATACTTATTTTACCCTCTGTATATGAATGTAACTATTTTTTGAAGTTTTAACAAATGTAGGTTTTTACAAAAAATGTGGAGTTACACTTTTATAATATAATTTTTTTTTAACACACAAACGAATGTACCGTATATACTCGAGTATGAGCCAACCCAAATATAAGCCGAGGCAACTAATTTTAACACAAAAAACTAGGAAAACTTATTGACTCGAGTATAAGTCTAGGGTGTCCATCTGCATGCCTCACTGTGCCTCACTGTGCCTCACTTTACCTCACTGTGTCCATGTGCATGCCTCCCTGTGCCCATGCCTCACTGTGCCCAAGACTAGACTGACGTTTAACATGGGAGTCTATGGAAGGGGTGCCCGGCTTTAAAAAATCGGTGCTTTCAGGCCGTAGGTCCCCCAGACAACAGACTTTGCACACTTGTAGAGGAAGAGTGGTGCTACATGTGTGTCAAGGTTGTGGTTCAAGAGACCTATGACCGTCCGGTACTGGGTCCCCAAATTCACTGGAGAAACTACCGTTGAACATGGGAGTCTATGGAAGGGGTGCCCAGCTTTGAAAAATCGGTGCTCCCCGACCATAGGTCCCCCGGACAACAAACTGCACACTTATAGAGTAAGAGTGGGGCTACATGTGTGCCAAGTTTAGGGGCCGGTACCGGGTCCCCAAAATCCGGGAGATCAGGCGCAGAGGGGAGCATTTTCAGCACCAAAAACTGTGCTGAAAAAATTGGCTTATACTCGAGTATATACAGTATTTAAAAGGCTCAGCAGCTGAACATTCGCTTACATCTCTTTTATGCATGGAATATTGATATTGGTTTTCTTTTAATAGGCAAATCTGTCATCCAGAATCGTCTTAATGAATCAACCACCACGGTCATCGGCTTGAATTCTGTTATAAAAGAAAATGTAAACCATCAGTCTGATATTGATGCAAAAATTCCAGAACAAACTAAAATCAGTAAAAGAAAAAGTAAGCCAATGAGAATCATATCCAATGAGTTTCCTTCACGTAAAAAGAAGGATCTCACAGACCCAGCTGTTTATTCTATAAAGCAGCAAGACACAATTAAAGGACCTGCTCCTGTCAATGACTGTGACCAGGAAAGCAGTCATATACAAAGAGCTGATACTCATGTTGCAACAGAGGATTCCAAGCTCGGAAAGGAGGATAGGGGCTTAAATGGAGAATTGGATGGAGCGGATATTACTGAAACCATAAATGATGACCATAACCTGGCCTACTCTGAACATTCTGAAGCTTGCCAGTCAGAACCTATTCTACACTCAATAAGAGAAAAGACACATGAATGCACTGCATGTGGCAAATATTTTGCCAAAAAATCCCATCTTCAGTCTCACAGGCGAGTTCACTCTGGAATAAGACCGTTCGCCTGTTTGGACTGTGGAAAGCGCTTTACCAGTAACTCTACTCTTGTGGACCACCAGAGGATTCATACAGGAGAAAAGCCATTTGTCTGTTCAGAATGTGGAAGGAGCTTTACTAAGAACTCTAACCTCATTGATCATCAGCGGACTCACACCGGAGAAAGGCCTTTTGCCTGTACAGCCTGTGGGAAGTGCTTTGCCAGGAGCTCCAATCTAGTAGAGCATCATAAGACTCACACCGGAGAAAAGTCCTTTGTGTGCTCCGAATGTGGAAAAGGCTTCTCCAGAAGCTCAACTCTTGCAGAGCATCAGAAGACTCACACGAGAGGAGAGACCTATATCTGCTCAGAATGTGGCCAGTGCTTCACTAAGAACTCCAGTCTGATTAGACACCAGAGTATTCACACCGGCCAGAAGCCATATATATGTACAGTATGTGGAAAAGGCTTCTCCAGTAGCTCCAATCTGGTGAGACATCATATCACGCATACAGGAGAAAAACCATTTGAATGCCCTATATGTGGCAGGACTTTCAACCAGAACTCGAATCTTATTTCCCATCAGAAAACACACAGAGTCAAGACTTTTGAAGTAAAATAACTCTCTATATTTATTTTACTGGTGAAACAAATGAACTGGAAATGATGTCATCCATCAAGATACATTTTTATTATTATTATTTAAACTGTATTTGAATAAAGAGAGCTGATTTAACAGATCTGGTCACCAGTTATTTTGTATTATTTCCAATTTTTAAGGAATAAGGTTCAGTCTTGTTTTTAACCACTTGCTTACTGGGCACTTAAACCCTCCTCCTGCCCAGACCAATTTTCAGCTTTCAGCGCTGTCGCATTTTGAATGACAATTGTGCGGTCATACAACACTGTACCCAAATACATTTTTATAATTTTTTCCCCACAAATAGAGCTTTCTTTTGGTTGTATTTGATCACCTCAGGGATTTATTTTTTGTTAAAAAAAATATTAAATATATATATATATATATATATATACATATACATATATATAGATATAGATCTATATATATCTATTTTGTTATGAGATTTTGCAAACAGGTATTTATTCATCTTCATTGATGTGCACTGATGAGGCTGCACTGGTGGGCACCGACTGGCTGCATTGATGGGTACCGATGGGCTGCACTGGTGGGCACCGATAAGGCGACACTGGTGGGCACCGATAACGCGGCACTGAGAGGTGGCATTGATGGGTGGCACTAATAGGTCGCAGTGATGGGC
Source organism: Rana kukunoris (assembly GCA_029574335.1). Classification (NCBI taxonomy): domain Eukaryota; kingdom Metazoa; phylum Chordata; class Amphibia; order Anura; family Ranidae; genus Rana; species Rana kukunoris. Next base: position 134,234,007 of record CM056051.1, read on the forward strand.
ACTGATGGGTGGCGGGGATTGGCACTAATGGGTGGGAATAATGGGCACTGATGGGAATCATTACTAGGTAGCATTGATGAGGCTCTGATTGGCACCACTGGTGGGCATTTATAGATGGCACTTGTGGGCATTGATATGTGGCAGGTGGCAAGAGGCACTGGCAGGTGGGCACAGATGAGGCAGAATTGCCTCTTCCTCTTCGGGACTGATGTCCCTTGTACACAAGCCAGTGATCGGCTTTTTTTTTTTCTCCTCGTGCTGTCAGCGGGAGGATAAAAAAAAGGATTACAGATCCTTTGTTTACATCATGTGAACAGCTGTCATTGGCTGACAGCTGATCACATGGTAAGGGGCAGTGACTCAGTGATCACAGCGTGTGCGCTGCAGGAGGCGTGCGCTGCACTTGCAAAGGGGAGGACGTATATTGACCTCCTCCCCGGATTTTCAGGTCCGTGCTGTAGCCGTCATTCAGCTATAGCGCGGGCCTCTAGTGGTTAATAAGCTTTTTCCCCCTTATTTTTTATTTTAAGATTTGAAGGAATTTGACACTTCTGGAAGTGTCAGATTCTACTAAATGCTGGCTTTCCCTACTGATATGGTACGGCTGCCTGCAAAACCTCCCACTGATATTGACAGCAGGAGTCGCTTGCAGACAACTCTACTAAAAGTCTTGTTATGCAGCCCAAAGAGTCTCTGGAGCTGTCAGGGCTGTGTGAAAACCAGTACTTTTATTACAGCTCTCCAAAAATTAGGGGCAGCAATGACAGGAACAGCTTGTACTGTCAGTATCGGCAGTTTTCATGAGGCCGCAGCAATATGAGCTTCTCCAGATCTGTGTGTGGAGTGACACCGCCAGAGAGACTTATACTCAGTAATGTAATGTCCAGGGCTTGCAGCAACCCACTGATACTGTGAGCTGGAGAACAGGCTATGCAGGCTGGGTTTGTTGTCTGCAGCTCCCTGCATAGTGCTGATGTGCAACAGGAGTGATATGCAGACAGCTGTAATTAAAGCATGGTTATTACGGCCCCAGAGAGAATCTTACTTTTTTGTGCTGTATACATAACAGTACTTTGATTACAGTTATCTGAACACAACTCCTGCTGTCAGTGTCAACGGGAAGCTTTGCAGCAGCTGTAACGTAAGGATAGAAGCCGGCATTTAGTAAGATCTGACACTCCCAGAAGCGTTGGATTTATGCAGTGACTGAAAGAACCTAATTCAAAACATACATCCGATTTGCACTATTTTTTTGTTTACATAGTTACATAGTTAGTCAGGTTGAAAAAAGACACAAGTCCATCCAGTTCAACCATAAAAAAATAAATAAAAATAAAACAAAGTAAAACACAGTACATCCTCCCATACACCCAACTCCATACCCACAGTTGATCCAGAGGAAGGCAGAAAACCCCAGCAGAGCGATGATCCAATTTGCTACCGGAGGGGAAAAAATTCCTTCCTGATCCCCCGAAAGGCATTTGGATTTACCCCGGATCAACTTTACCTACAAACCTTAGTACTAAGTTATATTATGTGCATTTAGGAAAGAATCCAGGCCTCTCTTAAAGCAATCTACTGAGCTGGCCAGAACCACCTCTGGAGGGAGTCTGTTCCACATTTTCACAGTTCTTACTGTGAAGAAACCTTTCCGTATTTGGAGGTGAAATCTCTTTTCCTCCAGACGTAAAGAGTGCCCCCTTGTCCTCAGTGTTGACCTTAAAGTGAATAACTCAACACCAAGTTCACTATATGGACCTCTTATGTATTTGTACATGTTGATCATATCCCCCCTTATTCTCCTCTTCTCAAGAGTGAATAAATTCAGTTCCTCTAATCTTTCCTCATAGCTGAGCTCCTCCATGCCTCTTATCAGTTTGGTTGCCCTTCTCTGCACTTTCTCCAGTTCTCCGATATCCTTTTTGAGAACTGGTGCCCAAAACTGGACTGCATATTCCAGATGAGGTCTTACTAATGATTTGTACAGGGGCAAAATGATATCTCTATCTCTGGAGTCCATACCTCTCTTAATACAAGAAAGGACTTTGCTTGCTTTGGAAACCGCAGCTTGGCATTGCATGCCATTATTGAGCTTATGATCAACTAAAACACCCAGATCCTTCTCCACTACAGATCCCCCCAGTTGTTCTCCCCCTAGCATGTATGATGCATGAATATTCTTAGCCCCTAAGTGCATAACTTTACATTTATCAACATTAAACCTCATCTGCCACATAGTCGCCCAATTAGACAGAGCATTGAGGTCGGCTTGTAAATTGGAGACATCCTGCAAGGACATTATTCCACTGCATAGCATGGTGTCATCTGCAAAGACAGAAATGTTACTTTGGATCTCAGACCCAATATCATTTATAAATATATTGAAAAGTAAGGGACCCAACACTGAACCTTGGGGTACACCGCTGATAACCTTGGACCATTCAGAGTAAGAATCATTAACCACAACTCTCTGAATTCTGTCTTTCAGCCAGTTTTCTATCAATTTACAAACTGATATATCTAATCCTGTAGACCTTACCTTACACATGAGCCGTGTGTGGGGAACTGTATCGAACGCTTTTGCAAAATCCAAGTATACCACGTCCACTGCTACGCCTCTGTCCAGGGTTTTACTTACCTCTTCATAAAAGGAAATCAGGTTTGTCTGACAACTTCTGTCTTTCATGAATCCATGCTGTCTGCTGCTTAAATAGTTTGTTTCCAGCAAGAACTCATCCACGTGGTCTTTTATTAAACGTTCCAGTATCTTCCCAACTATAGAAGTTAAACTAACAGGTCTATAGTTACTAGGTAAAGACTTTGTTCCCTTTTTAAATATGGGCACCACATTGGCTTTATGCCAATCCAGTGGTACGTTTACAAACGGTTTATTGGAATATAAGTCTCAGTACAGTTTAAATTCACATTGGTAAGGAGTACAAAAATACATACATATACAGTGAATATCATGAAGTATATACATAGTAGTTATTAGAGAGGCAGAGAAATAGGTTATTGTTTGTATAAAAGGCTGCATGGCAGCATAGTACAGTAATGTGAGAGCTATATGAATTTAGTTTAGTGGCAAGGAGAGGAGGGGGAAAAAAAAAGGGGGAGATAGCAGATTCCTAAAATGGTTCAATGAATCAACAAAGATAAGTCCCATGGCCTCCATTTCTGATCGAATATGTTCATAGTGTCATATAAGGTGTGATGTATGCGTTCTGCTACTTTGATGGACAACATACGATCCATAATCTGAGCCCATGGCACCGTGGCGGAACGCCAGTTGAGAGCTATCGCCCAGTGTATTGATGTGAGCAAGGTGTGTATTAGCCTGGTGTGGGCTATAGGGATGTCGGGAATAGGATAAAAAAGGAGACACATTTTCGGTGTGAGTTCTATTCTTCTACCTGTAATCTGTTCTATTTTGGTACTGACCTGTTGCCATGTATTTTTGAGGTGCGTACATTCCCAGAAGGTGTGGATAAGGGAACCCTGTTCTGGGCAGCCTCTAAAGCATAGGGGAGAGGTTGCAGGATAGAATGAATTGATTCTATCTGGGGTGAGGTACCATCTATATTGGAGCTTAATAGCAGATTCCCTAATAGAGGCTGTCTTGGTGCATTTCTAGATTTGCACTATTTTTACTTTATTAAATAAGCTTGCAGACAAAAAACACTGATGACAGGTTCTCGTAAAAGGCAACTTATAGTCTTTTTAAAGTTTATATATACAGTGGGGCAAAAAAGTATTTAGTCAGCCACCAATTGTGCAAGTTCTCCCACTTAAAAAGATGAGAGGCCTGTAATTGTCATCCTAAGAGTCGGTTCACACTGGGGCGATCCGACTCGGGGGGGCCGCTCTGCAAGTTGTCCTGAGGACGACTTCAGAGGTGACCTGCCAAACGACTCCTGTATAGAAGTCAATGGAGGTTGCCCCGAGTCGCCCCAAAAGTCGTACAGGGAGCATTTTCTAAGTCAGAGCGACTTGCGTCGCTCCTATTAGAACGCTCCCATTGCATTCAATGGGAGGCAACTCGTCAGGCGGCTGAGCCGCCTGACGAGTCGCCCCAGTGTGAACCGGGTCTAAGTATACCTCAACTATGAGAGACAAAATGTGGAAACAAATCCAGACAGACAATCACATTGTCTGATTTGGAAAGAATTTATGTGCAAATTATGGTGGAAAATAAGTATTTGGTCCTCTACAAACAAGCAAGATTTCTGGCTCTCGCAAACCTGTATCTTCTTCTTGTCCTCCACTCATTACCTGTATTAATGGCACCTGTTTGGAATTGTTATCAGTATAAGAGTCGGTTCACACTGGGGCGACACGACTTCCAGAGCGACTTTCAGAGGCGACTCAGACACGACTTGAGCATGAACCACAGGGCGATCTGGGGCGATTTACAACACGACTTCAAGGACAGGAGACATTCCAGTGGCCAATAAAACAACAATCAGCTCTGGGAGAGGGAGGGGGAGGGAGGGGTTTTCCTGAGAAATGTATGTTATCTTATCTGGAAAGTAGCTAGTGATCAGACTTGAGGCGACAAGTCGGATTGAAGTCCTACAGGAACCTTTTCTCAAGTCGGAGCGACATGAGTAGTGTGTATTAACACCGCTCCCATTCACTAACAGTGTTTTTCTCTACAGCACGACTTGAGGCGACCTCAAGTCGGATCCCAAGTCGCCCCAGTGTGAACCGACTCTTAAAGATACCTGTCCACAACCTCAAACAGTCACACTCCAAACTCCACTATGGTGAAGACCAAAGAGCATTTGAAGAACACCAGAAACAAAATTGTAGACCTGCACCAGGCTGGGAAGACTGAATCTGCAATAAGCAAGCAGCTTGGTGTGAAGAAATCAACTGTGGGAGCAATAATCAGAAAATGGGAGACATACAAGACCACTGATAATCTCCCTCAATCTGGGGCTCCACACAAGATCTCACCCCGTAGGGTCAAGATGATCACAAGAACGGTGAGCAAAAAGCAAAAATCACAGAACCACACAGGGGGACCTAGTGAATAACCTGCAGAGAGCTGAGACCAACATAACAATGGCTACCATCAGTAACACACTACGCCCCCAGGGACTCAGATCCTACAGTGCCATACGTGTCCCCCTGCTTAAGCCAGTACATGTCTGGGCCCGTCTGAGGTTTGCTAGAGAGCATTTGGATGATCCACAAGAGGATTGGGAGAATGTCATATGATCAGATGAAAAGTAGAACTGTTTGGTAGAAACACAACTCGTCGTGTTTGGAGGAGAGAGAATTCTGAGTTGCAACCAAAGAACACCATACATACTGTGAAGCATGGGGATGGCAACAGAATGCTTTGGGGCTGTTTCTCTGCAAAGGGAACAGGACGACTGATCCGTGTACATAAAAATGAATGGGGCCATGTATCTTGAGATTTTGAGTGCAAACCTCCTCCCATCAGCAAGGGCATTGAAGATGAAACGTGGCTAGGTCTTTCAGCATGACAATGATCCCAAACACACTGCCTGGGCAACGAAGGAGTGGCTTCGTAAGAAGCATTTCAAGGTCCTGGAGAGGCCTAGCCAGTCTCCAGATCTCAACCCCATAGAAAACCTTTGGAGGGAGTTGAAAGTCTGTGTTCCCAGCGACAGCCCCAAAACATCACTGCTCTAGAGGAGATCTGCATGGAGGAATGGGCCAACATACCAGCAACAGTGTTTGACAACCTGGTGAAGACTTACAGAAAACGTTTGACCTCTGTCATTGCCAACAAAGGATATATAACAAAGTACTGAGATGAACTTTTGATATTGACCAAATACTTATTTTCCACCATAATTTGCAAATAAATTCTTTCCAAATCAGACAATGTGATTGTCTGGATTTGAACACATAAGGCATCAGTATACCAAGACATTTTGGACAATTTCAACTTTGTGGGAACCGTTTGGTTACGGCCCCTTCCTGTTCCAACATGACTGCGCAACAATACACAAATAAAGGTCCATAAAGACATGGATGAGCGAGTTTGGGGTGGAGGAACTTGACTGTCCTACACAGAGTTCTGACCTCAACCCAATAGAAAACCTTTGGGATGAATTAGAACAGAGACTGCAAGCCAGGCTTTCTCGTCCACATCAGTGCCTGACCTCACAAATGCGCTTCTGGAAGAATGATCAAGACATTCCCATAGACACACTCCTAAACCTTGTGGACAGCCTTCCCAGAGGAGTTGAAGCTGTTATAGCTGAAAAGGGTGGGCCAACTCAATATTGTACCCTACAGACTAAGAATGGGATGCCAATAAAGTTCATGTGTGTGTAAAGGCAGGCATTCCAATACTTTTGACAATATAGTGTACATTCTAGGGCCAAATAAACTACCAGTATGTAGTGTGTGAGGAAACCCGCGCAACAGTGTAATGGGATACTAGAGGACTACTCTAAATTAATTTCTCTCATTTCACTGAATTGGCTCAAAATATTTTCAGTTAGTGCCTACATCAACACCCCCATTGCCCTATTCTGCTGACAGAGCACCTGAGAAACACCCAGTACTACTAGGTATGGTGGCTTTACCAGCCATCATTTGGTGCCTAGTGGCCAATCTGAATGCTGATTTATGGATGTGCAAAGCCCTGTGTAGTTTTTTTTATTAGAATAAAGATTTATTGTTTTTGTTAAAGGTACATACAGGTAAAGAAACGCATTTCAGATACATATTACTGTAAAATCTGAGAAAGTATATCATCCAGTCGCATTATAGACATCAGGGCACATAAATCATACAATTGCAGTCTGTATTACTCAGATACCATAGTGGGATCTCAGGGTGTAAAACTGGAAGCTATAGTACAAGGTTTGTTGTGGCAAGTTAGTAACCATATGGAAGTCTCATAGCTGTGCATAGTCATACTATAGCAGTGATGGCGAACCATGGCACCCAGGGGCGGACTGACAACTCATGGGGCCCCCGGGCAATAGAAGATTATGGGGCCCCCAGGCTTACAGATGGCCACCAAGCCAGGTGGCAGTACAGAGGCGGGGCAGCTAATATCTCAGGATTTTCACATCTAAAGCATGTAGGTTTTAGAATATCAGGGACAGATGTAAAAAAAAAAAAAAAAACTGATTTTGACATACTGTCCCTCGTTTTAATGAGCCTGGCAACCCTGATGGGGCCCCCTAGTGGCATGGGGCCCTCGGGCAGTGCCCGAGTTCCTCAATGGTCAGTCTGCCCCTGATGGCACCCCAGATGTTTTGGAACTACATTTCCCATGATGCTTCACTACACTGCAGAGTGCATTAGTATCATGGGAAATGTAGTTCCAAAACATCTGGGGTGCCAAACTTGGCCATCACTGTACCTTCAAGCTTAGTTATTGTCAGTATAGTATTGGCAAGGAATGTGGAAAACATAAGCAAAAGAGGGGACAGCAATAAGAGAGGATAGAGGAGGCAAGAAAGAGGAGACAGGAGAATTGGGTAATGGGCACTGGACTGGGAAAATACAGCCCCTTGCCGTCAGTTCTATTGTGTGCACCAGAAATAATATCACAAAATTGCAACAAGCCCAAGATGACAACCAAATGCCCCACATGTTGGTTGCAGAGTAACTCATGATCTCATTCAATTTTTTCTTCCAAGCATTGTTAGTGGTACAATTAAGCACTCCACACCGCCATGGTAGGGGCAGAGGTAGACTTCCAATGTCTGGGCATTACAATTAAGTAGTGCACGAGCCCTTTTTTCAGGCACTGAGAAGGGTCCTAGGAGTAAAGAAAGCAAAGCTATGGCAGGGGACTCCCCAATAAGTGTGTGTCAATGACAGTATTATAGATCTGAAAAACCCTGGACCAAGAATCCCATTGGGGGAAAGGGGGGACAATCCCACCACATATGTAGCATGGTCCCAGGTTCTTGTTCCCATCTCCAGCAAAACCTTCATACAGCTGTATAAATTCTGTGCATTGATGCATGGTAGTAGGGAGTGGTACTAGTGCATGAAAATGTTGTAGCTCCTGAACCACTAACACTATGGGGGTTTTTATGAAAGGCAAATTCACTTTGCACTACAAGTGCAAGGTGCACTTGAAATTGCACTAAAATTGCACTTGGATGTGCAGTCGCTGTAGATCTGAGGGGGACATGCAAGGAAAATAAAAAACAGCATTTTAGCTTACACATGATTGGATAATAAAATCAGCAGAGCTTCCCCTTATTTCAGATTTACCCCTCAGATTTACAGCGACTGCACTTCCAAGTGCCCTTGTAGTACAAAGTGGATTTGCCTTTCGTAAATAACCCCCTATGTTAGATTTATGAGTCAAGACAAATATCTTTACCAGGTTGCCTTCCAAAAACTTGCAGACTTCTTTGCCCAATGCGAAAACATAGGAGGGGACATGGAAAATGTTTGAGACAACCAGATGGCATATAGTAAGTACAACTGCAACCAGCATCAAGGAAGGGGGCAAAGTGGAGGTAAGCTGGGCATTGTGAAGGGCATTGTGCACCAGGCACAGTGACTCCGTGGAGCAGGTAAGAAAGTCAGATCATGCATGTTCATACCTCCCAACTTTCTGAGATGGGAATGGGGGACACCTATCAGCAAAAGTATGCAGGCATAGGACACGCCCCCACAAGTGCTTTTTTACCACTGCTATTCCTTTATATTGGCTTTTGGAATTTACAATTGCAGCAATTTAGAAATCAGATAAAAGGTTTAGCTCTGGAAAACACTTTTTGAGAGATAAAAAGTGAATTCTATACATATCTATATGGATCAGACGAAAATGAGGGACTAATGTGGAGGAAAGAGGGACAGGGGGACATTGCTCCAAATCAGGGACATTGCTCCAAATCAGGGACATTGCTCCAAATCAGGGACATTGCTCCAAATCAGGGACATTGCTTTAAATCAGGGACAGTTGAGGTATGCATGTTCCTGGCCGCTACATTATAAACCTGTCCTTAGTTTGACCTTCTTCATACAGCGTTCTTTATAAATCCCAGGGACTGTTCTGTCTTGCACTCTTTAAGATCAGTTGAGTGTACAGAGTGCAATACTTGAAAGTCACCACTAGGTGTCACGCAGCTTCCTTTACTGTGCTGTGTTCTAGGTTCTGATAAGGAATGCCATGAGAGCCCCGCCCCTCTGAAGGCAGGCCCCGCCCCGTCCGTGTGTACTACACACCTCGCCCTGTCCCACCTGCTTCATTCACCTCCCGGATTTGTTACCAGCGGATCCTTCAGTGACCGGCCAGCCTGCGATCTACCGGAGGTGAGTAGTGTGCTGTGTGTATGAAGTGATCGGAGATGTGCGCTGGGTCCCATCACACCTGTCCTGAGTCCTGACACTACACCTGTCCTATCCGGAGCCGTCACTCTGCATGACAGGGGAATACACAGGGACAACATAGGAGACATCCGATCAGCAGGCTGGGTGTGATGTGACAGTACAACGTCCCCGATGTCTCTTCCAGTCCCATGTAATGATGAGTGCACTGATATCAGATCAGTATTGGGGGGTGATCTGTGTGGGGGTGATGTGACAGTACAACATCCCCGATGTCTCTTCCAGTCCCATGTAATGATGAGTGCACTGATATCAGATCAGTATTGGGGGGTGATGTGTCTGGGGGTGATGTGACAGTACAACGTCCCCGATGTCTCCTCCAGCCCCATGTAATGATGAGTGCACTGATATCAGATCAGTATTGGGGGGTGATGTGTCTGGGGGTGATGTGACAGTACAACGTCCCAGATGTCTCCTCCAGCGCCATGTAATGATGAGTGCACTGATATCAGATCAGTATTGGGGGGTGATCTGTGTGGGGGTGATGTGACAGTACAACATCCCCGATGTCTCCTCCAGCCCCATGTAATGATGAGTGCACTGATATCAGATCAGTATTGGGGGGTGATGTGTCTGGGGGTGATGTGACAGTACAACGTCCCCGATGTCTCCTCCAGCCCCATGTAATGATGAGTGCACTGATATCAGATCAGTATTGGGGGGTGATCTGTGTGGGGGTGATGTGACAGTACAATGTCCCAGATGTCTCCTCCAGCCCCATGTAATGATGAGTGCACTGATATCAGATCAGTATTGGGGGGTGATGTGTCTGGGGGTGATGTGACAGTACAACGTCCCAGATGTCTCCTCCAGCGCCATGTAATGATGAGTGCACTGATATCAGATCAGTATTGGGGGGTGATGTGTCTGGGGGTGATGTGACAGTACAACGTCCCAGATGTCTCCTCCAGCGCCATGTAATGATGAGTGCACTGATATCAGATCAGTATTGGGGGGTGATCTGTGTGGGGGTGATGTGACAGTACAACATCCCCGATGTCTCTTCCAGTCCCATGTAATGATGAGTGCACTGATATCAGATCAGTATTGGGGGGGGGGGGGGGTGATCTGTCTGGGGGTGATTTGACAGTACAACATCCCCGATGTCTCCTCCAGCCCCTTATAATGATGAGTGCACTGATATCAGATCAGTATTGGGGGGTGATCTGTCTGGGGGTGAAGGTTATTCTGTTCTCTGATGACTTTGCATGAAAAGTTTTGTTGCTGTAACTATGAAAGTTTTCATCCTGAATATTAGATCACTGATCATAGACTTTTATTGTAATGGAAATGTCCTGATCAATATAATATGAATGATGTGCCACGCTATAATATACTACATACCAACTGATAGACCTACCTGTAGCGTCCTGCTGATTATTTCTATTTCTGATGTTTATATACAGCACTCCCTGGAATTCAGTATGGCAGTGTGACAAGTTTCAGAGCTTGCGTCATATTCCTATAGGTAAGGTGTGTACGGATCTGACAGCTCGGTAAAAAGGGCATCTCTCCTGGGGAGTGACAACGTTTTACAGGCAGAGAGGCTGTTTATAGAAGTTAGGAGAGTATAGGCTCACGTATGATTGGACGTCTCACTCGTACGCAGCAAGGAAGTAGCGGATTTCTGCGTCAAGGATCGTGGTTGGCTGCGATCAGCCTGTTGAAATCAATGACAGTTGCATGTAATCGCACAGCGAGCAATTGTGGACAGATGAACAGCTCAGAACGCAAACAATTTACTTCCGTTGGGGACACAAGCGAATCCGGTCAGGCTAGTTGTACCCAAGTTGTTCAATCAATCAGTAATGAATAATCGCACCTTTTAGTGTGTGAAACGCGTCTACCATTTGATCTGTCTGTAAACCTTGGGATGTTCGTTTGTTAAAAGAATTTTGATGGATCTTGGAGTGCAGCCATTTCCTCAGTATTGATCAATCGATCAACTTGGTACATTCAGCCTGCCCATTAATGGTTTAAATTCCACCCAGGTTCCTGCTGTGTATGATCGGCCTTAAAGTGATTATAAAGTCTTTGTTATTTTAATAGAAAAAAAAACACAACATGTTATACTTGCCTGTTCTGTGAAATGATTTTGCCCTGATCCTCCTCCTCATAGGTCCCTGGCTGGAGCTCCTGGCTCCTCCCTCCTGTTGAGTGCCCCCACAGCAAGCATCTTGCTATGGGGGCAGCCGAGGCTGCAGCTCCATATATCTATTAAAACATGGAGCTGACCCCCGGCCCCACCCTCTCTCTCTCCCCTGATTGGCTAACTTAGTTTGATTGACAGCAGCAGGAGCAAATGGTGCCACTGCTGTGCCTCAGCCAATCAGGAGGGAAAATCCCGGGCAGCTGAGGGACTCGTGTTACATCGTTGGATAAAGATGGGGCTCAGGTAAGTATTAGGGGGGCTGCTGCACACACATAGAATGCAATAAGATAAAACAAAAAAATTCTGCCTTTACAACCACTGTAAGCTGCTTATCAATCCAAGGAGCAGAACGGAAAATTGTCGGCTGAAGAGCATTTGCATCCAATCCAATACAACAGCTGCAGCAGCAAATTTTTTCCATCTACGTTGTGCAGCATGGAAAGTTCTATGTGTGCATGGCCAGCCTAAGGCTGCATTCACACTTAAGCGTAGGCGATTTGCGGCGTTTTTTACCGTGATTTGCCGCATCAAATTGCGGCGTTTTATTACCGCGATTTACGTCGGTTTTGTACAGGTCATTGGCACCAATGGAAAACGCCCAAGCTGCCCAATTCGCGCAACAAAAAAGGGTCCGGGACTTGTTTGAGATTCAGGCGTTCAGCGTTTTGCAGTGGAGATGTGAACCATCTCCATAGAGAATAATGTTATTTTTCCCCTCTAGCGTCTTTGAGCGTCCCGCTTCAGGCGACAAAACGCTCAGGTGTGAATGCAGCCTTAGTTTCACAACTTGATCACAATCTGTATGTCTGAAAAATAATGATACAAATATAATTGTTAAGGCCCGTACACACGATCCAATTTTATGGCCATTATTGTCTGATGGACGTGTTGTGCCGGATAATCCGACCGTGTGTTTGCTATTGTTATTGGCTGAATTAACGATATCAAAATTTGGCTGTTCATGCTCACCAACTGTTGGGCAATAAATCTGTTACATCGGTTTATCCGATCGTGCGTACGCAAGTCCGTCCAACTAAAATCCAAAGTACAAACACGCATGCTCGGAACCAATGCTAAACATCAGACAACAATAGCAGTTGCATTTGCCCAAAGGGTGGCGGTAAAGAGCTGAAAAACCATGTGGTTTGGTGAATGTTGGCTGAAAATGTTGAGCTGTGTGTAGGCAGAACAAGTTCACGGCCAACGCCCTTCAGATCGAAATGAACGGATAAGTCGGATGGAAGTCCGATCGTGTGTACGAGGCTTTAGACCAGGCACATCCTCAAACTACGGCCCTCCAGCTGTTGCGGAACTACAAATCCCATGAGGCATTGTGAAACTCTGACATTCACAGACATGACTGAGCATGATGGGAAATGTAGTTCCTGAACAACTGGAGGGCCATAGTTTGAGGACCCCTGCTTTAGACATTAGGGGGTAGTTTTAGTTGCCCTCCATTTTGGACCATTTATTTGGTTATTGCAGTTAAACCAAGGCAGCCTTTCTCAACCTTATTGTCATAAAGGATACATTGAAATTATTTTTAGGTCTTGGGAAAGACCTGCTAAGAATCGTTAAATCTACAGCTTATGTTACCTTTGCATGATGGCTAAGCTGTAGAATATTTTAAAGTGGTTCTTCAGGTGTAGAGTGTGTAGAGCAGCCTTTCTGAACTAAGGTTTTGTGGAACCCTGGTGTTCCTCCTGAGGTTTCTGGGGGGGAAGGATATTAATTAATTGAGCTCCCACTTACACTGGCCACCAATCCTCAGGGGCACTACCACACTGATATAAGAGAACATGGCATTGGATGCATTTGAAGATTATTATTAAAAATGGTTTTGTTGTATAAAATTACCTGCCCTGGGTATCAAAATATGTTAGGTATGTTTTATTCTTTTATTTCAAACGTTCTACAGCCATTATAATCAGGAGATTTATGGTTTAATCATTTTTTTAGAAGGCGTTTCTGAGACCTGAAATGAGTTTAAGGGTTCTTCCAAGGTAAAACAAAGTTGGCAAAGACTGGTGTAGTCAAATTATGTAATTAGTTGTTAGCAGAGCTTTTTTTCTCAGAAAATAGGTGCAGGAACTCAACCATGACCCGGTTCAGATTTCACAAACAGTAGAAGCGTCTTAAAGGGGCATTAAATATCAGGATTGCATTACATACAGAGTACAGAGTTCAGGGGGTTACACACAGAGTGCAGAACTGTCACTTGTAAACACAGAAACCAGACTTCTGTGTTTACAAGTAATTGTGGTGAGCAGGCACCAAAGGGTCTGAGCCAGAGGTGGTGGAACTGAGTTCCCCCAAGTTCCCCCTGAAAAAAAGCCCTGGTTGTTAGTCCTCAAATATGCCTTAAAGTGGATGTAAACCGACTCTCATCCTTTCTACTACTGCCATGGTGCTGGTCTATAAGGATATACATGCATCCTGCATGTATCCTTACCTGTCAAATGTCTCCCCCTCTGTCTGTTATGAGACCCGAAAAACTGCAGATTCTGTTGGTGTGTTGTCCAGAGCTCGGTGGGTGGAGTCGTGATGTCAGTAGACTCCCCGCCCACCTCTACACTCCCCTTGTTTGTCAACATATATTTTTTCCTGTGTATTTCTTACACTAAATTCTGCGATGATCACTAACATCCAGTCAAAACCCAGAAAAGTCAGCACATGACTTTAGCATGCCCAATCCTGCTAAGGTGTGGAGAAGCCGATCCTGGGAGAGCTGGAGAAGAAAGGATCGGGGGTGGGAATGAAAAAATAATGCCTGTCTCAGAGCCGGTTCACACTGGGGCGACTCGTCAGGTGGCTGAGTCGCCTGACGAGTCGTGTCCCATTGAATGCAATGGAACCGTCCTAATAGGAGCGACGGAAATTCGCTCCGACTTAGAAAGAGGTTCCTGTACGACCCCGAGGGCGACCTGCATTGACATCTATACAGAAGTCAAAGATAAGTGTGAGGCATAGGAGGATCAATCATGACCCCACATCCCATGTAAATATAAGAGACGGGGGGGGGGCAACAAACCCAGGGACTTTAAACGGTGTCAAAATAAGAAGAGTAAATCAAGTAGAAAAATACATAATTTATTTGATTTTAACATACATAATTAAAAATGGAGGTAAACACAACCATAGATATGTTCCTAGATGGACCAGTGTGGCTTCAATAGGAGCCACTGGAATCCCTTGTACATCAATTGCCCAACATGTTTCGCCCAGGGCAGGGCTTCATCAGGAGATTTGTACATTGAAAAGCTAATCTTTTCCCTGTACACTGGGCCACACTGGTCCATCTAGGATCTATCTATGGTTGTGTTTACCTCCATTTTTAATTATGTATGTTAAAATCAAATAAATTATGTATTTTTCTACTTGATTTACTCTACTTATTTTGACACCGTTTAAAGTCCCTGGGTTTGTTGCCCTCCCCCCCCCCCCCATCTGTCTTCTATACAGAAGTAGTTTTGCAGGTCGCCTCTGAAGTCGTCCTCAGGATGACTTGCAGAGTAGCCCCTGAAGTCCTGCCATGGCTGTGTGAACCGGCTCTTGGGCGTGTGCATGAGATATGTAAATCACCTGTCACTCACAGCAGGGGGGAAGAACAGACAATGTTTTCTCAGTTTGTTTTATCTCACTAAAAAAACATAAGAGGATTGCTCAGAGCTGGATTAACTCTTTGTGGCAAGACTGGGAACAGATGATAGGAAATCGTATACTGTACATTGTGCCAGCCAAAAAAAACATTTCGGGTTTACATCCACTTTAAGTTTCTGAGTGGTGTACGTCTTGTCTAGGGCAGAGGGCCCTCACCATTGCGCTTTCTAAAACTTGGACTTAGTGTCGTGTCACTCACCTGTGACATACTACAGGAGTAGCTAGAATGCAAGTCTAATAAAGTCACAGGACAATGTATATTGCTGAGGCACGTTGTTATGTACTCGTCTTTACTGACTGGTATTATAGAAATCGTTTTGCTTCTGTGCCTCATCCTTGTGTAATCTCGCATATCTACCTTTATTTGAAACATTATTTTGAGCTTATCACAAAGGCATTTCCTCCATGCGTAGCCTGCATTCCATTCTCTGCAAGAGTATCTTAGTTCAAAATCATTTAAAGGAGCAGTGCACCTAATTGGGTTTCTTTACGAAGTCAATAAATACAGAAAATTGTACATGAACCCGTGCAGACGCGATCAATCTGGTAAAATGTGAAACTCCCTGGTTTTTATATCTTGTTAAAACTTGTGTACGTGGGCAGTTTAGTTATGGTTATTTAACTAGATTTGTGTCTGTTTAGTAAAAAAGAATAAACTTTTCACTGCAAATACTAGAAGCCAATTGGACTAGCTTAGGTTAATCTTCATTACTGTACTTACAATTAGGGCTATTTTTGTGATCCAGACACTTAGTTCTTGTTTTAAAAAAGTTTTTGTTCATAGCTAAATATATATTCATCCAAAAAATATATTACTAATTACATAAAGCATTAGTAAAGCGGTTTTCTAAAATCTCATAAAGCTTTAACAGTTAGGGCGTCCATATTTGCTTAAAGATTATTATTATTATTATACAGGATTTATATAGCGCCAAAATTTTACGCATCACTTTACAATATAAAAGGGAGACAATACCGTTATAATACAATAAAATACAAGAGCATAAGGAGGGCCCTGCTTAGAAGAGTTTACAATCTAATAGGGAGGGACAGGTGATACAAAAGGTTGTAACTGTGGGCAATGAGGCGATGGAAGTGGTTAAAGGGGTGTTCCAGCCAAAAATTTTGTTTATTAAAGTCAGCAGCTACAAAAAGTGTAGCTGCTGGCTTTTAATAAACACTCACATACCTGCTCCTGCATTCCAGTGACGCGCTGACTGGGGCTCCGCTCCTCTCCCCCCCTCCCCAGCCGGCGTCTCCATCCCGACTATGGGCACCCAGCCGTGACAGCCTTCGGCTTCACAGCCGGGCACCCACTGCGCATGCGCGAGCCGCACTGCGCATGCGGTACGGCTCGCCGCTGATTGGAGAGGCGATCGCATGGGACCTGTCATGTGTCCCATGTGATCGCCTACAGGGAGGGGCTGGTGTAGGCGATTAAGGCTTAATCGCCTGACCAGCTCCTCGGCGGAAGCAGGAAGTGGGACAGGAAGTCCCACTCCTACTGAAGCCCCCACTCCCCCCCCCCCCCAAAAAAAATTACGTGCCAAATGTGGCATGTAAGGGGGAGGGGAGGGGATTAAATAAAAGTAATTTTTAAGGGTGGAACTCCTCTTTAAAGATTAGTTGGAGACGTGATAGTAGGTGAGTTTTCAGGGATCGCCTAAAGGTAGCAAGAGTAGGGGATAGCCAGACAGGTTGAGGTAGCGTGTTCCAGAGGATGGGAGAAGCTCTGGAGAAATCCTGGAGACGAGCATGGGAGGAGACGAGAGAGCTTGACAGTAGGAGGTCTTGAGAAGAGCGGAGAGGACGGTTTGGGTTATGTTTAGAGATGAGCTTTGTTGTAATATCAAGTTTTTTACTCTTTTAAAGGGGAGTTTCAGGCTTTTTTTATGTTTATTAAAAGGCAGCAGCTACAAAAAGTGTAGCTTCTGGCTTTTAATAAATAGACACTCACCTGCTCCATGGTCCGCTCCTCTCACCCCTCTCCGGCCAGTGTCTTCATTCCTAGTGTGGGCACCCGGCCGTGACAGCTTTTGGCTTCACGGCTGGGCACTCACTGCGCATGAGCGAGCGGCGCTGCACTCTGTGAGTGGTCAGACGATCGACTGGGACCTGTGACGTGTCCCAGGCGATTGCCTATAGGGAGGGGCCGCCATAGACGATATGACGTATCGCCTAAGCGGTCCCTGGGCGGAAGGAGGAAGTGGGACAGGAAGTCCCACTCCTACTGACCCCCCCCAAAAAAAATGACATGCCAAATGTGGCATATAAGGGGACAAGGAGTGGTTTAAGGGGAAGTTCCACTTTTGGGTGTAACTCCGATTTAAAACAATACCTGGTCACTGCCATTAAAGTGACTTGGCCCCAAAGGAAAGATTCCCAAAGAAAGCTTACCTGTAAAACAAAATGTAAATACTCACCTTTCCTGCTACCCATGCCAACAAACACCATTCCATTATGTAGTAATCGTCCCCCGAAGTGTACCGGAGAATAGACACCTCCCTCTCACTCGATATCCCTTGTTCAAAAGAAATCAAAGGAGCAGAACAAAAATTGGCCACAGCAGAAGATTTCTCCATCCACATTGTTAAGCATGGAAATCTCTACACGATTTTGCCAAAAGTATTGGGATGCCTGCCTTTACACACACGTGAACTTTAATTTCATCCCAATCTTAGTGCGTAGAGTTAAATATTGAGTTGGCCCACCCTTTGCAGCTTCAACTCTTCTGGGAAGGCTGTCCACAAGGTTTAGGAGTGTGTCTATGGGAATGTTTGACCATTCTTCCAGAGCGCATTTGTCAGGCACTGATGTTGGGCAAGAAGCCTTGGCTTGCAGTCTCCGCTCTAATTCATCCCAAAGATGTTCTATCAGGTGACTCTGTGCAGGCCAGTGTAGTTCCTCTACCCGAAACTCGCTCATCCATGTCTTTATGGACCTTCTCATTTGGTGGAGGGAGCATTATGGTGTGGGTCGTTTTTTCAGGGGTTGGGCTTGGCCCCTTAGTTCTAACTTTGTGGGAACAGTTTGGGGATGGCCCCTTCCTGTTCCAACATGACTGCGCACAATGCAAGGTCCATAAAGACATAGATGAGCGAGTTTGGGTTGGAGGAACTTAACTGGCATGCACAGGCATGAGTCCTGACCTCAACCCAATAGAAAATCTTTGGGATGAATTGGAGTGGAGACTGCTAGTCAGGCCTTCTTGTCCAACATTAGCGCCTGACCTCACAAATGCGCTTCTGGAAGAATGGTCAAACATTCCCATAGATACCTCTAAACCTTGTGGACAGCTTTCCCAGAGGAGTTGACGCCGTTATAACTGCAAAGGGTGGGCCAACTCAATCTTGAACATTACGGACTAAGACTGGGATGACTTTAAAGTTCATGTGTGTGTAAAGGCAGGCGTCTCAATACTTTTGGTAATATAGTGTTTATAATTCAGCTGCCTGTACCTCGGGATCTACCAGTCGTATTGAAATGCAATTTTCATTAACGGTAGACACTGCTTTTGTATGTTTTCATCCTATGTTTAACCACTTCCCGACCGCCCACCGCAGGTATACGTCGACACTTTAGAGATGGATATCTCGGTAACGGCAGCAGCTGCTGCCACAACCGAGATATCCATCTCTTCTGTGGGCGGTCGGGTAAACGGAATCGCCGCGAGATCGCCGTTATCGGTGGCGGACGAGCGCTCCCCCCCCTCCCGCTGCGCTCCCGCGCTCTCCGACGCTTACCGGAGCCGTCGGTAGCGGCGGAGGCGATCGGGTGCGCTCGTCTGGTCAGCGGGGATGCGAGTGAGGGAAAAAATTTCCCTCGTCCATCACCGTAGCTCTGCTGGGCGGAAGTGACGTCAAACGTCAGTTCCAAACAGCGTCTTAAAGAGACTTTTTTTTTTAAATGTCATTTGAAAAATGACATTTAAAATTTTTTTTTTTTTTTTTTTTGCATTTTAGCCTAAATATGAGATCTGAGGTCTTTTTGACCCCAGATCTCATATTTAAGAGGACCTGTCATGCTTTTTTCTATTACAAGGGATGTTTACATTCCTTGTAATAGGAATAAAAGTGATAATTTTTTTTATTTTTTTTATTTTAGTGTTAAAAATTGGTAAAATGAATACAAATAAATACGAAAATAAAAAAAAAAAAATTTTAAATCGCCCCGTCCCGACGAGCTCGCGCGCAGAAGCGAACGCATACGCGAGTAGCGCCCGCATATGAAAACGGTGTTCAAACCACACAAGTGAGGTATCGCCGCGATCGTTAGAGCGAGAGCAATAATTCTAGCCCTAGACCTCCTCTGTATCTCAAAAAATGCAACCTGTAGAATTTTTTAAACATCGCGATTTTTAAGGGTAAAAGTTTGACGCCATGCCACGAGCAGGCACAATTTTTAAGCGTGACATGTTGGGTATCATTTTACTCGGCGTAACATTATCTTTCACAATATGTAAAAAAATTGGGCCAAATTTATTGTTGTCTTATTTTTTTATTTAAAAAAGTGAATTTTTTCCAAAAAAAGTGCGCTTGTTAGACCGCTGCGCAAATACGGTGTAACAAAAAGTATTGCAATGACTACCATTTTATTCTCTAGAGTGTTAGAAAAAAAAAATATATAATGTTTGGGGGTTTTAAGTAATTTTATAGCAAAAAAAAATGTTTTAGTCTCGTAAACACCGAATCTGAAAAACAGGCCCGGGGCTAAAGTGGTTAACTTGAATTGCGCAAGTTTTTGACAGGTTTACATTATTTTTGTTCAAATAGATTTTAGTAAGAGTTTTACATTTGTATACAGAAAACAATGGCTATGCATTGGTCAGTGCTTATCATAACAAGTTACAAAATGAAGAGGTAAGCTACACTTGAAAAAGGGTTAGCATGCTGTACAACAGTGAGAACCAATATAAGCCCAACAAGCTCAAAGGAGTTGTAAATTCTATGCATTAAGATAAAAAAAGTTTGTGTGTAGTAGCACCCCCTAATTACTTACCTAGAGCCTGAACTCTTTCCAGTGATGTCCATGAATGTCTAAGCGGTCCAGGACACTCCTTGTGATTGGCTGAGACACAGCAGCGGTGCCATTGGCTCCCGTGGCTGTCAATAAAACTCAGTCAACCAATCAGGGAAGAGAGGGGGTGGGGTCTAAGACAGATATTTTCACCCACTTGCTGGCATAGACTCCCGCATTATCTGCAGTAGTCTACACCATGCCCAGCGCCCCCCGCTGTATTCAGGTCCCAGAAGACAGCAGGGACTAGTGACATTGCGCAAGATGCGGATGCGCAGTAGGGAACCAGGTAGTGAAGTCACTTCACTTTCTGATTCCATACCGAAGGCGGTGGCGGCAGCATCCGAGGACCGAGGGTCGGGTTGGCCTCAGGTGCCGACATCGCGGGCGCCCTGGACAGGTAAGGCCCCTTTCACATGGACGGATAGAATGGTGCTTTTAGCTGCGGATTTCCTATTTTTCTACCGCAGCTAAAAGCACACAATGTTTTCCTATGGCCCCATTCACACACAGTGTTTACCTGCGATTTCGTTACATGTGGTTTGGTGCGAATAGAAAAAATAGAATTGAATGCATCAAGGTTCGATGTAGCGCAGCTATATGCACATAACCGCAG
Organism: Rana kukunoris; assembly: GCA_029574335.1. NCBI lineage: Eukaryota > Metazoa > Chordata > Amphibia > Anura > Ranidae > Rana > Rana kukunoris. The sequence continues at coordinate 134,254,799 of CM056051.1, forward strand.
GTAATCGCAGTCTTTTTTGTCAACTGCAGATAGCGGCGTGAGAAAAAAAAGAACAGGAAGCACATCGTATTCCTTAGGGCCCTTTCACACCGGTGCGTTTTTGCCTCGTCTTTGCGGTAAAAATAGCGCTATTAAAACGCTCATAAAACGCTCCCCATGCCCCTCTCCATTTAAATGAATAAAAAAACGCAGTAAAAACGCAGTGTTTTGCAGCGGTTTTAATTGCAGAAAAAACACCGCGATTTTACTGCGTTTTTACTGCGTTTTTAATTCATTTCAATGGAGGGGGGCATGGGGGCATTTTAATGGCGCAAAAACGCTGGAAAAACGCACCAGTGTGAAAGGGCCCTTAGTATACCTGGGAAAGGACACAGGAAGTACTAGGGATAGAGGAAAGAGGAGAAGACAGCATGACGGCTAGAGACATCTCTCACGAGGCCATTATAGCCCTGGTGCATGCCCGAGCGGATGTTTTGAAATGCAGAGGACCGAAGTGCATCATGGGTAGAATTCAAGAAACCCCAAAAAATAAATAAAAGGGTTGCTATGGAGATGAATACCGCAGCTAAACGCGGCCGCAATTAAACGCACGTAAGCGCATGTAATCGCAATGTGCAAATGCAGCTAATCGCAGTGCCTGGAGCCTTAAATTTCCCTAAACATTTGTAGTGCTTTTAACTGCGGCAAAACAGCCGTCCGTGTGAAAGGGGCCCTAAGTGTCCCTTTTTAAAAGTCAGCAGCTGCAGTATCTATAGCTGCTGACTAAAAAAAAAAAAAATGGCGGACCTCCGCTTTAAGTAAGGAGAGAGAGAAACATGTCTTCTTAATTTGCTTAATTATATATGTTTATTTATAAACTGCTTGGAGTTCTCCTTCAAGCTGCTGACCGTGATTGGAAATGCAGTGGCTTAACAGACATTGGGTGTCTCAACAGGGAGAAAAGTGAAGGCTTGTTTTTGCCGTGACAGAATATACAAATATAAGAAACACCTGTTGATTGGAATGGAAGGCTGTGTACACATGACCAGAGTGTATACCCAACTTCCTAAAAAGGTCGTAAACTCTCCATGCATAGTCCTGCATGGTTGCATCGTCTTGTTTGAATAACTTGTCTCCAAGACTTGAAACCAGTGAAGACAAGAGTGTTTGTTTAGTTCATTCTGTAGGAATCCGAGGCTGTACCTGAAAATCCAGTGTGACCAGTTGGAGAAGTGGGTTCAGATATGTAGATATGTACTAAGAGCTTACTCACTGATGACTAAAAGCACATGTTGTCTAATTGAAACTCTACCTGATGTGTAATGGTTAGTAATTAGACATTTGTACTGTGACCAGCATGTTGGACACACAACTCGTAAAGATACAGCCTACAAAAGAATGAATGCAACTAAAAACCAATACCGTTGTCACATACCCCAGCTTTAAACCTAAAATAAATTTGCAGCATAAAATTTTCACTGATATTGATGGCGTGCCAAAGTAAGAAACTATGAAGTGGAAATGGCCCCTGGGAGTATGACATTTAGTGTTTTCATGTCTAACAGGAAACATCTTAGAAATTCTACAACCAAGAAAACCTTTTTACTGAAACTATGTGACAGGTTCACCTACTTCACCTGAAGATGATATTTCGGTGTTTACTTGAAGGTGGTTATCTAACTTCAACTGGATTCATATTTAAAAAAATTTCTTTACGGCCGGAATCACACTTGTGCGGTGCGAATTTCAGCTCTGTAATCTCTGCAGATACATAAGGGAAGTGTTCGGCAGATCCCTTGCATTTTAGCTGCGAATTTGGAGACCTGGGAGAAGTTCCGGGTGAGAGGAGAGTGGGGGAGAAGTGTATTGAGCTGAATGAGAGAAATTCCTGAAGAGAACTGAACACATCTGCGAATCAGCTGTGTACTCATAGAAGATAATGGGACTGAATTTGCACCTGAGCCGCACCGCAAGGCATAAAATCCGCACACGTTTTTTTCTGCAATGCGCAGTGCGAATGCATCGCACATATGTGAACCAGCCTCAATGAAAACAATGTATTTAGAAATGTTCTGCGTATTGGATGAGGTTTAAGCCGCAACCAATTCGCATAGGTGTGAATCCGGCCTCAAGCTTTTTAATCTTGCTTTGATCCCTAATTGAACATGTTTTTTTGACTTAAAGGGATTTATTTTTTATTTTTAGCCCAAGCACTAAATAATTGGTAAACTGCCAATGTCCTTCTTTAACCACTTAAGACCCGGACCATTATGCAGGTTAAGGACCTTGCCCCTTTTTGCGATTCGGCACTGCGTCGCTTTAACTGACAATTGCGCGGTCGTGCGACGTGGCTCCCAAACAAAATCGGCGTCATTTCCCCCCCCCCACAAATAGAGCTTTCTTTTGGTGGTATTTGATCACCTCTGCGGTTTTTAGTTTTTGCGCTATAAACAAAAATAGAGCGACAGTTTTGAAAAAAATGCAATATTTTTTACTTTTTGCTATAATAAATATCCCCAAAAAATATATAAAAAAATATTTTTTTCCCCTCAGTTTAGGCCGATACGTATTTACCTATTTTTGGTAAAAAAAAATCGCAATAAGCGTTTATCGATTGGTTTGCGCAAAATTTATAGCGTTTACAAAATAGTGGTTCGTTTTATGGCATTTTTATTAATATTTTTTTTTTACTACTAATGGCGGCGATCAGCATTTTTTTTTTCGTGACTGCGACATTATGGCAGACACATCAGACACATTTTTGGGACCATTGTCATTTTCACAGCGAAAAGTGCTATAAAAATGCACTGATTACTGTGAAAATGACAATTGCAGTTTAGGAGTTAACCACTAGGGGGCGCTGAAGGGGTTACGTGTGACCTCATGTGTGCTTCTAACTGTATGGGGGCGGGGGTTGGACGTGTGACGTCAGTGATCGTCGTTCCCTATATCAGGGAACAGACGATCACTGATATTGCTACAGTGAAGAACGGGGAAGGTGTGTTTACACACACCTCTCCCCGTTCTTTAGCTCCTGTGATCGATCTCGGGACAACGGCGGCGATCAGGTACACGGGTCCCGCGGGCGCGGTCACGGAGCTTCAGACCAGGTCAGTGCGCACGCCACCCACGGCTGGGCTCTTAAAGGGGAAATATATATACGTCCCTGTGCCATTCTGCTGATGTATATCGTCGTACGCCGGTTCAGAAGTAGTTAAACAAAAGGACTACTGATTTCAGTGATCTGAAATACTAAATAATTTGAGTCACAGAGCCTGCCTGAAGGTAAATTTCACCCACTGGATTTTGGTTTGAAAATGAACAATCATTGCTTTGAGCACTATTATAATTTTTCTTTCTTTGTGAGTGTTTTTTAACTCACTCTTATGTTATAGAATGGCAGATCCAGTTAGATGGTGCCTGCATAGACTGTTCATGCCTTCTCATTATGGTATCTGGCATTAAACAAATGTTGCTCTGGTGCTTCCCATCTGATGTGCTGAACCTTTCCGGATTATAATTTTGGTTATATCTCTTTGTCATTAAAATGAAAGGGCAGATTATCACCGGATCTAACATAAAACAAAAGAGTACAGGTGCTAGAAATATCCTTCTAAAAGTCTTTCTTAAAGTGTTACTAAACCCAGGACCCTGATTTCACTAGATTTGCTCTCTCGAAGTACACAGAACATGGAAATGCAGATAACGTCACACAGTGACCCTGCTTGCTCGTCCCCACCCCCTTTCCTGACCGACCAGGCTGCGTGCTCGGATAAGGGTCTGGTATGGATTTTGAGGGGACCTCCATGCCGTTTTTTTGGCGTAGGTGCTCCCCCCTTAACCACTTTAGCCCCGGACCATATTGCTGCCCAACGACCAGAGCACTTTTTGTGATTCGGCACTGCGTCGCTTTAACTGACAATTGCGCGGTCGTGCGACGTGGCTCCCAAACAAAATTGGCGTCCTTTTTTTCCCACAAATAGAGCTTTTTTTTGGTGGTATATGATCATCTCTGCGGTTTTATATTTTTTGCACTATAAACAAAAATAGAGCGACTATTTTAAAAAAAAATCAATATTTTTTACATTTTGCTATAATAAATATCCCCAAAAAAGATATAAAAAAACATTTTTTTTCCTCAGTTTAGGCCAATGCGTATTCTTCTACATATTTTTCGTTAAAATCGCAATTAGCGTTTATTGATTGGTTTGCGCAAAATTTATAGCGTTTACAAAAAAGGGGGTAGTTTTTATGGCATTTTTATTATTATTTTTTTACTAGTAATGGCGGCGATCAGCGGTTTTTTTCAGTACTGCGATATTATGGCGGACACTTCGGACACTTTTGACACATTTTTGGGACCATTGGCATTTTTATAGCGATCAATTCTATAAAAATGCATTGGATTACTATAAAAAAGCCAATGTCAGTGAAGGGGTTAACACTAGGGAGCGGGAAGGGGTTAAGTGTGTTCTTGGGTGTGTTCTAACTGTATGGGGGGGGTGGCCTCACTAGGGGAAATCACTGATCTTCTGTTCATACATTGTATGAGCAGAAAATCAGCGTTTCCCCCGCTGACAGGAACGAGAGCTGTGTGTTTACACACACAGCTCCCGTTCCCCGCTCTGTAACGAGCAATCGCGAGTGCCCAGCGGCAATCGTACCCGCCGGGCACGCGCGCGGGACTCGGGGGGGCGCGCGGGGGCGCATGCGCGCCCTACAAGTCTCTAAAGGGAGGACGTAGAGCTACGTGCTCCCGCGAGACCGAGCCACCGCTCCGCAGTAATATGGCGGCGGGCAGTCGGCAAGTAGTTAAAAACCATACCAGACCGAAGGGCCTGGTATGCTCTAGCATGCCGGTTTATAAAAAAAAAATTGCTGTGGAGTTCCCCCTCAAGATCATCAGAGCACATGTCGCATTCAAAAGTCGGATCAGGGAAGACGTTGATCCGACTTCAGTGATATTCAGTGGGCTGAAGTAGGATTAAAGTCAGACCAAAGTAGTACAGGGAGCATTTTTAAAGTCGGACTGACTTGTGTCGGACCAGTTAAGACAGCTCTCATAGGGAAACATTAATTTTCACACGTCATGCGACATGAGCTCCCAATGTCAGAGCGTTTGTTGTACCAGTGTGAACCCAGCCTAATAGTATTTTCCCAGCATTTGCTGCATTACAACGTAGTGTGCAGCGCAGTCCGGCCTGATCAGTGCAGTGATCATGCGCTGATCTCTCTGTTCTTCCTTTTTTTTTTAAGAACTTTATTGAGATGTCACACAGCCATCTCTTAGGCCGCGTACACATGACCAAATAAATCCGATCAAATCGGTCTGACAGACCGATTTGATCGGATTTGTCTGCTGGGATATATTGGTTTGATCGTGTACACACTTCTGCTCATGCGTCGATTCCATTCCACGCATGTGCGGACAGATATGTCTGCTGGATAGCGTACTAACCAGCAGGCATGTCGGACGGACGGGTTCCCAGCAGACAGATTTTAAAGCATGCTTTAAAATTTGCTAGAAAAACCTGTCTGTCCGCCCGTACACACGATCGAATTTGTCTGCTGAAACGGTCCGTCGGACTGTTGCCAGCAGATAGATTTGATCGTGTGTACGTGGCCTTAAAGTTCAATTGCTGGCCGCATGTTGGATTGCCTTACCCTGTGTTGCGCTGGATACCAATGCCACACAGCGCTGTCAGCTGAGGGACCCAACGTCTACTGATGACATTCTTTGGGATATCAAAAACTACAGATGTGCCTGTTTTATTCCACATACATGTGAGTTGCCATTTGTATGGTTGTAAATAAATTGTTTTTACTCCTACACTTAGAGGCGCCTCCCTCCTTTGTTTATTTCGGCTTCGCTGAAATCTGGATTCTATTCCTACGTTGGTGGCAGCCCTTAGTGAACAGACTTATATTTACTCTTTTATGTCATATGGACTTTTTAATGGACTTCCTTTATACCCATGGGTTTAATGTGAACAAATTGTGTGTGCCTTTTCCTTGTATTATTCAAATAGATTAGCAGAGAGCTTGTCTTGTCACAGCACAGCTCTGCATATTCCTTTCTTTCTCTGCCTATGTGGAGGGGGGGGGGGTGTGCCTTTCCTCCAATCAGCTGTCACACAGTGTATGCCAAGAATCCACTCCTACTGCTGAATGAAGAAGTAAAAATTCTAACACCATGTTAGAATTCTAAAGAATATAACTGAAGACAGCAGATATACATGTAAAACATACGTAGGTAGATTTGTTTACATCTCTGTGTATCATCTGAGGCTGTTCACTTCACTCGGTATAGGAGAGGGCTTACATCCACTTTAATGAAGACCCGTCAGTGCTGGTCTCTCTCCTTGTGTAGGGTGACTGGTCTTGTCTCCACCCCTCCTGTAGTGTTCTGCAGGCATTCTATAGTGGGTGGGACCTGCAGGGTCCCTCCCACAACTCTGCTCTCTGCCCAGACTTATGTAGAGCACCCTGATGACGTCACTGCTACTTTTATATGGTTCTGCAAAGATATTTGGTGCACACAATATAGATTTATAACCTGTGTGACTATTAAGGAGTGGTTTTTCATGAACGTTTTTTTTCGTGCCTGGAGTTCAGTTTGAATTTTAATAGACGTTGGCTATATACAGGTAGCTCTTGCGTCTCATGAAGAACACCATTTTTCATACAATAGATTTTTGTAGCCAGGCCTGGAAAATTCTGCTATATTGAAATCCTAATTTACTTGGTACACTACACAACTAGTTGAATTTGTTGCATCAATTGTGAAAGTTGTCACCCTGAAGGCAATTGTCACTAATGAGAATGAACAGCTAGAGATCTCCTTTGCTTCTAAATGCTGGAGAAACAAATTGATGCAAGCACCTTTCCCATCTATGGTACATTAATGCAGAGGGAACGTGAAGCAGAGGAGATAGCTAGCAACTGGATGAGCTTGTGTATACAATAAATCCCTGTCTTGTTCAAAGCGGAGCCTTTGTTCATCGCTAACAATATACGCAATGAATTTCCTCTTTTATTGTTCATGGCATATACAGCTTGTTTTGATAATAATGAACACACCTGCTTATTAATCTCTTCTTTAGATAATATAAAGCCTGAATCACTTGTGGGCATTCAGTTTAATAGTGTTTTGTTTTTATAGGCAGCTCCATCTTTGTTCTTTGCAGACAACAGCGTACAATGCGTTGTGTGTTATTAGGTCTTCTCTGAAACTCATCAAATTATCTGCTGCATTATTATCTAATACCTAGATTTGTAAAGGAAGCGTGGACTTTATGACTTTCCGTATTGCTATACCTGACGTCTTCATTTTGTTTTTATAAACTATGCTATGGAAATAAAATGACAACGTGTCAACAGACTAAAAGCACCACATAGCACAATACATTGATAAATATGGTCTTTAAATATAGTCTTTAATTTTTACAGGCAGAAGACCTCACATTTCTTACTGATACTCGGAAGGAGGCTTTAGTTTGGATCAATCGTATTGCACATTTAACCACTAGGCGTCCGCGCTATAGCCGAATGACAGCCACAGCACGGACCCCAATTGCCGGGAGGTCGTCAATAGACGTCCTCCCCTTCGCGCACCCCTGCAGGGTGCGCGGAGCGTGCGCTGTGATCACCGAGTCACCAGCCCCTTACTACGTCATTGGCTGACAGCTGATCACGTGATGTAAACAAAAGCTTGGTAATCGTTATTTTTTTCTCACAGCTTATGTGCAAGGGACATCGGTCCCGAAAAGGAAGAGGCAATTCTGTCTCATCTGTGCAATTCGTACCCCCTGTCAGTGCCACCTGCCATTGCCCACCAGTGGTGCCAATTGGTGCCTCATCGGTGCCATCTAGCAGTGCTGCCTATCAGTGTAACCTACCAGTGCCCATCACTGCCACCCATCAGTGCCTATCACTGCCACCTATCAGTGCCACCTATTAGTGCCACTTCTTAGTGCCCATAAGTGCCACCTATCAATGCCCTTCAGTGCCACCTCTCAGTGCCGCCTATCAGTGCCCACCAGTACCGCCTTATCGGTGCCCACCAATGCAGTCCATCAGTGCAGCCTCATCAACGTACATCATATATATATATATATATATATATATATATATATATATATATATATATATATATATATATATATATATATATATATATATATATATATATATATATATATATATATATAAATTATTTTTTATTCTGTCTTTTTTTTTTTAATTAACAAAAAAATAAAAACCGCAGAGGTGATTAAATGCCACCAAAATAAAGTTCTATTTGTGAGATAAAAATGTAATTTAACTAGACTTAATGTATCACAGCGCCGGGAGATAATAAGGCTGCAGATGGGCACAGAGATCATAATGTGGGCGCAATGCAGATCAAGGTACTTGAGGCACAGTGAGGCTGAGGCATGCAGATGGGCACAGCGAGGCTGAGGCATACAGATGGGCACAGGACACAGTGAGGCTGAGACATGCAGATGCACACAGTGAGATGGACACAGTGAGGACACAGTGAGGCTGAGACATGCAAAAGGACATGGTGAGACTGCCAATGGGCATTGTTGACCCTCTTTCCCACTTGCAGTAGCTACTGCATTCTCACACAAGGCTTAAACTCGAGTCAATACATTTTCCCATTTATTTATTTTTTGGTAAAAGTTGGTGCCTTCGCTTATATTCGGGTTGGCTTATACTCGAGTATATACAGTACTTTCTTTTTTGTTAATGCCATAAATGTACCCACCAGTCTTAAATGCTCTGGGTCCCATGGCTAACCCACAAGCTGTAGATTTTAATTAGCTTTATTATTACAACTCCTCCAATAATCTGTTTACCCTTTCCTTGCTATTCAAGTGCTGATATTGTAGACAAACAGGTTTTACAATAGCATTGCAGTACAGGAAACAAAAGTGCAAACTGCAGTATCCATAGCAGTTACACTGAATCTATCTTGTACAGTATTAGTCATGTGTCAGTAAAGTGAAATGTAATTGGATGCTATAGATCACTACAGTTTGTGCTTAGATTTCTGCTCTGTTCATAAAGATAATCCTCTGTACAGTTTCCCTTTCGGGGCAAAGTGAGAATGTCTGCAATTGGGTCTCCCAACCCAGTGTTACTTAGCACTGTCCCTCTGCCGCTCCTTCCTCTGTCAGGGTCAACACCAAAAGCCCCAGTGGCAACTAATGTCATGCAAGGAAATGGTGGCATCACTCCCTTGGTTATATGACAGTACTCCGGCTGCTAGACCCAAGCTCTCTTCACATGGGTGAGGGTTACATATTCTTCCATAGTTGCACGCACTGGGTATTGCTGCTGGCTACAGTGGAAACAGATGAGGAGCACTGCCAACATAAGCTGGGGGGGGGGGGCTTTGCCTTAATTTCTTTAAATAAAGTTGTTGATGTAGTAGTGAAGGTACAAAATAATAGAAGGACTGGATTCCACAAAGACTTCCATTTTGTGAAATGGATACTTTAATATGTTGCATGATGGTATTATTATTGTAAGTGCTTAATTGTGGACCAAATCTTTGAGTCATATTGTTTACTCTTTTCCTTTTCTTAGTGATTGGGTATGGTTCCTGGTCTCTGATAGAAGTCCACCATTGTGAGAATGCCAAGCAACTTCTTAAAGTTGAGTTCTTCAAGTATGGAATCGGAGTTCCATAACCGTAGTGACTTTGAACGAAGAGGAAGTTTTGATAGTCAAGGCAGTCATAATTCCAGAACCAGGAGCTTCAATATGGTAAGACCTTTATATCTGAAACAATATACAGTGGAACCTCAGTTTTTTTTTAATTATTATTCTGACTCGGTTGCAAATGTTGACTCGCAAGACAAGCAGAATTTAAGCTAAATAGGCCTGCAGTACCTCATTTGGCCTGAGGTACGGGGGCGCAGGAGCCGAGCAGAGTCGAAAATAGGCCTGCAGTACCTCATTTGGCCTGAGGTACAGGGGTGCAGAAAACGAGTCGAAGTGACCTTGGGCCTTTTCTGCGCTCTCTGGCGCCCCCTTATCTCTCGCATTCGGTTTTGCATCTAATTGAAGTCAATGCGGAACAAATTATTTTAGTTTCTTTTGACTTCAATGGGAAAACTCGCTTTGATATGCGGGTACTTTGGATTAAGAGCATTCTCCTGGAATGGATTATGCTCCTAATCCGAGGTTCAACTGTACATTTAGGTCATGATTGCTTATGTGTTTAACTCAGTGTTTCTCAACTCCAGTCCTCAAGGCGCCCCAACAGGTCATGTTTTCAGGCTTCCCATTATTTTGCACAGGTGACTTGATCAGTTTCACTGCCTTAGTAATCGCCACAGCCGTTTTAATTGAAGGAAATCCTGAAAACATGACCTGTTGGGGCGCCTTGAGGACTGGAGTTGAGAAACACTGGTTTAACTTACTGTTTATTTCTAGTTGTGAACAAACGTTTGTGAAAATGTAGGTCTTTTTTGGATTTGTGCATGGAATTGCTTCTAAAAATTTTCATCAGGAACATAAAACAAATATAGCAACAAGCACAAAGATGATATTGTATCCTGCCATATCTTCATAATAAAAATGAAATAAACAAAGATGTAAATTATGTAGTATAATTCTCTCTTGTAAAGCAGGTAATTGGGGTCAGGTATTCCAGTTAAAGGGTCTCTAAAGGAATTTTTTTTTTTTAGCTAAATAGCTTATTTTACGTTACTGCAGTGCTGTTTTCATGTCCTCATTGTTCGTTTTTGCTTTGATGTTGCTGTAATTCTGCTCTGTTCTCTACACTTCCTGGTTGTCTGTTTCCTTATAACCACAGTGCTGGAAGCTTTCTCACTGTGGTCACTAATCAAGGAGGTGAGATTACTGTGTGTAAACTGAAACTGGGTTGGTGCTGAGGGGTTTTAGACAAACCATCACTGCCCTCTATTGGCTCTCTGGCTCTGTACATCAGAGAGACAGGAAATAACAGCAAAAACAAAACATCAACTGTAGGTTGATTATATGATTGATTTTTAATCATTTTTAAAAGGAATCGGTTAATTTTAATGTCTCTATACCCTGTAAACAGTCGTTTCAGCCCAAAAATGTTTTTCCTTTAGTGACCCTTTAAGTTAGGTGTGCATTGACCTGCCCTGTCCCGTATTAAAGCACATTGGGCCAGATTCACATACACTTAATTTTGCGCTGCGTAATCAAAATACTCTACGCTGCCGTATTTTACCAGGCTCCACACCGAATCCTGGTAGATTTTTGCCCGTACGCTACGGCGGCGTAGTCTATTTCTCGCCGCGTAATCGAAATACGCGATTAGGGGGCGTGAAGCATTTAAATTAAGCGCGTCCCCGCGGCGATCGAACTGCGCATGCTCCGTTCAGAAATTTCCCGCCGTGCATTGCGCGAAATCACGTCGTTACGTCATTCGTTGTTTGAGTAGCGTCGTTTACGAACATTCCTATTCCCGGACGACTTACGTTAAAAATAATAAAAGACGTCGGAAAACGTAGAAATTCGACGCGGGAACGACGGCCATACCTAACATGGGCTGTCTAATATTAGAGCAGCAAAAAGCTGGTATAGTGAAACGCAAAAAAAAAAGATGACTAAAGATGCCGTAAGGGATTGCGATTGAAGATCGTAATTTCGGGGATCGCCGGCAAAAGCTCATTAGCATACCCCGACGTGAAAAACGACGGGAAGTCCACCCAGTGGCCGCAATTTTATTGCAGCGTAGATCCGAAGGCGTACGAACACGTAATCCAGTCGAATTGAAGCCCGCAGCCGTCTATTCATGGTTTGAGGTTTTCGACTAGCTAAAAAACGCGCGTAATTTGAAATTACTCCAGTCTAACACTAGTTAGACAGGCGTAATGGCTCTGTGAATCTGGCCCATTGTTTTTTTTACCTGCTCTTCAGAATAGAATTCCCCTGAAGTGCCATATGGCCAAATTAAAGAGATTTCAGAGGATAAGCTTCTAAAAGCTCATAATAAAAAAGGTTACAAAGCCCAGTTTACCGATAAACGAAGTTCAGCTTCATCGTTTACTCTTCCCAAGAATTGGCATTTTCAAAATATCTATAAAAGGCCATGCTGTACAATTCTCAGATGACAAATAATCAACCAAAAATCTGCAGGCATTTTATGTTGTTTATGTCTTCTTTAGACATTAGAGGTCAGGTATGATCCAACCACATAATTGTGCTGGCTTCCATAAGTTGTCAGTCCACCCCTATATATGTACATTATGAAGCCATGGGGTTAATTTACTAAAGGCAAAAATATTGTGTGAGTGCAGAGCAGATGCTCTAGAGCTTAAGTACAAGAGAAGAAACTTTATTTTGCAAAAAATACCCAATTACATGCAAAGAACGTAAAAAAATAGCATTTCTTATTGCACATGATTGGATGATGGAAGTCAGCAGAGCTTCTCCTATCATTTACTAAGCTCTGTAGAAAATGCTCTTGCAGTCTTTTTGCCTTTAGTAAATCAACCCCCATGTGTTCATGTGTAGCCTATGTATAAGGGTAGGGGAGTCGCTCTACAGATCTAGTACTGCCTTTTTTTTTTTTTGGAGGGACCATATATAACATCTGATATATCCTCTCCTCCAGTAGCAACAAAAAAAAAAAAAGGAAAACATGGGACCTTTCAGGTGATACTTATGCCTCGTACACACAACCCATAGAAAAAACTGCGATGAAAGCTTTTGGCCGGGAATTCTGTGTATGCTCCATCGCAGTTTTTCCGACGGGAAAACTGCCGGGAAAAAAAAGAGAGCAGGATCTCTTTTTTTTTTTTTTCTCGCCAGGGGGAAAAAAATCCTAGCGGGAAAACCGTTCGTCTGTATGATTTTCCCGACTGAAAAAAACATGCATGCTCAGAATAAAGTATAAGACGTTCTGGTAAAACTAGCGTTTGTAATGGAGATAGCAGATTTGTCACGCTGTAACGGACTGAAAAGCACGAGGCTCAAATCGTCTCTCACCAAACTTTTACACTAGCTTTACACTGTCCTTTTTTATTTTATAAAAAATAAAAGTTACAAAAAGATGTTTTTTTTTAACTCTCTATATCAGGGGTTTCCAAACTTATCCAAGGGCCAGTTTATTGTCCTCCAGATTGTGGCCAGCAGGGGCAGAAAATGTCACGGTCTCAGCATGAGTGAGAATAAATATGGCCTCAGGGTTGATGGTAGATAGGAGTAGGAGTAGTGTCTCTATTATAGGAGGAATAGTAGCCCATCATTGGTGTCAGTGGGAGGAATAGTGGCTCATATTAGTGGGAGGAATAGTGCCCCAAAGGGCCGGATAAAGGCTAGCAAAGGGCCACATTTGGTCCTCGGGCCGCAGTTTGGAGACCTTTGCTCTATATCACTGATCGTTAACATGATCTGCCAATGTTTTCTGCTCAGCAGCTATCCTTATGGTGTAGTGTATTTTATGTGTGGCCCAAGACCATTCCTCTTCTTTCAATCTGGCTCAGAAAAGTCAAAAGGTTGGAAACTCCGCTATAAAAGTTAAAGTGTTACTAAACCCACGACAGTAAAATTAGTCTGTATATGCAGTAAACCATGCTTGTTATACTTACTGTGCAACCCAAGGGGTTAATCCTCTGCATTGTGTAAAAAGGTTGTTTGATTCTGTCTTTTCTGATGCTACCCTTCTATTATTGTCCCAAATCCATCTGCTGATAGAACAGAGCCTTGGGGGCAAGCTGCACATGCTCAGTGTGGTGTGTATTGCTAGAGAGTTTTTTTTCTTTCTTGAGAGTGTGCATGTGATCAGCACAGGGCCAATCAGCACTGTCCAGACAGAGAGACAGGGGTCCTGCATCCTCGTAGAACAGGGATATGCAATTTGAGGACCTCCAGCTGTTGCAAAACTACAAGTCCCATCATGCCTCTGCCTCTGGGTGTCATGCTTGTGGCTGTCAGTCTTGCTATGCCTCATGGGAGTTGTAGTTCTGCAACATCTGGAGGTCCGCTAAATGCATATCCCTGTCATAGAACAATCAGGGGGGGGAAAAAACTCCTCCTACAAGCTTTAACCAGATACTGATATAAGTGACAATACTGCTATATACTGCTGATGAGAAAAGCTGTTTATATTTACTAAAAATAATTGCACTTCCATAAGCACTGTGGGAGACCACATATAGTGAATGCAGGGTCCTGGGTTTAGTGACACTTTAATTGTGCTTTTAAAAGATATTGGCTCTTTTTATGTATTTAGGAGCACCAACAGTGTTGTAAATATATTCTCTTAAATGGGTTGTAAAGGTTTGTTTTTTTATTTTCTAAATTGGTTCCTTTAAGCTAGTGCATTTTTGGTTCACTTACTGTTTCCTTCGATTTCCCTTCTAAATGTTTTTTTTCTTTGTTTTCTTTGTCTGAATTTCTCACTTCCTGTTTCTCCTCAGTAAGCTTTTCTGGCTGACTAACCCCCAGCCAGATGATGGGGGCAAGCGTACTGAGGAGAAACAGGAAGTGAGAATTTCAGACAAAGAAAAAAAAAACATTTAGAAGGAAAAGGTAAGGGAACCAATAATGCACTAGCTTAAAAGAACCTATTTAGAAAATAAAAAACAAACCTTTACAAACCCTTTAACTCTGTAAATTTGGGAGATTTTTACACGGCCCTATGGATTTGGCTAATGCAGAATGACCAAGTGAGCCAAGTGAATGTTGTATTACATATAGGGCCCATTTTCAATGCTCTGTGTATTGCATTAACACGCAATATGTGAATTGGCACATTGCAGTGCCATCAATTTAAATGTCCCCCCACAACTCACTAAGGCAACACGGCTCCCACACAAACGCATTGCAGCCCACTACACAGTAACACATGATTTGAAACTGTAACGTATGATTGATACATGATTACAAAGGCTGCTTTGAGAATCCTATATCCCAGTGCCAGGATGAATTACTCATTTTCAGTCACTTTCATTTGTTGAATTACCTAAAAAAAAAATATATATAAAAAAACGTTAATTTTTGCATACAAATATAACTCTTCAGGAATTTTGATTTAATTTCCTCATTCTATTTCCAAATCTGGAAAAAAATGTCAATGAGCTTCAGCAAAGTCTCCTGGTTAGATGGTAGTAATTAGCTTATTTATAGCAATCCCTGCTTCACTCCGAGCTTTACCAGGACATGACATGTGCGGTTTCCATGGATACAAGGATTCAAACAATCATGTCACACTCGGGCCATACATTCAGTAGTTCCTAACTGTCAATTAGGAATCCAAAACAGGCATTGCCAGTGTCCAACATGCTGCCTAAAGCTTCATCATTTGTTGAAATGACTTTGTGTGAGAAGGTGACAGCATAGTGCTGGAGGGAAGGCACATCTCTCCAGATAAATCGCTAAATTAGCAAAAAAGCGCCAGAAAAGCGCGCTGTATTGAAACCTTTGCCGTTTGCTTGTCTTTTTACTGGCTCTGACAAAAATTCAAGCAGTGTAAAGATCTTCTAGCACCGTTTTGTTCAATAAAACTTGACTTTTCAATGATTTTTTGTTGAAGTAGCCTGTTGGAAAGCTGTCAGCCCAACAAGGCCTGTATCCAATCAGATGCATGCATGGTTCGGGGTATTCTTACTGCCTGCGGTACCAGCTGTAAGAATACAAAAACTTGGCAGTGGAATTTTGTCTGTCTGCGCTGTTAGCTTGGTTGGAGGAATTTGTCAGATTGCTTTTGTTCGGCCTACATGTTGAACAAAAGAAATCTCTGTGTATGGCCGGCTTTGTAGAGCTAAGTTTAAAGTGCTATTAAACCCCAAAACAAAAATTCTATATACTGTATTGCAGCTTACCATTTTTAAATGTAGTGGCTGCATTTGTTTGCTTTTTATTGGGCTTTTTCCAATATTTACATCTGGCCAGTATGTCTGTTATTTTTTTAACTTCCTATAACAGACCAAGCAATCCAACATAAGTGGCAGTTAGAGGGCGGAGACAAATGATTTACCACTGACAGGGGTGCTAACTAAAATTGTCAATTTGTATATATGTCAAACTTTTATCCCAAAAAGAAAACAGTTGCCTATAACTGCTTATAAAGTGTTAGCTGGAGTTCAACTTTAATTTGTTAGTCAAGCACATCTAAGTTTGCTAGTCTTAAGGGGGTTTTAAAGGCTTGTGTTTTTTCACCTTAATGCATCCTATGCATTAAAGCGGAGTTCCACCCTTAAAATCACTTTGTTTCATTCCATCCAGCATACTGGCGTCAGCGCCAGTATGCTGTTTTTTTTTTTTTTTAATGCATGTACTTACTTTATATAAAATCATTGAATTTCAGGCGCACCGCGGTATGTCGCCGCTATAAGGCGTCACGCCTTCCGGAAACAGCCGATTAGCATTCGGCTCTTCTCGGCGCCTGCGCACAGACCCAGGAGCTGACTGCGCAGGCGCCGAAAATAGCCGGTCCTAGTGCGGCTTTTTTCGGAGGGCGTGACGCAGCTATATACGCCGCCTGCGCAGTCAGCTCCTGGGTCTGTGCGCAGGCGCCGAGAAGAGCCGAATGCTAATGGGCTGTTTCCGGAAGGCGTGACGCCTTATAGCGGCGACATACCGCGGTGCGCCTGAAATTCAATGATTTTATATAAAGTAAGTACATGCATTAAAAAAAAAAAAAAAACAGCATACTGGCGCTGACGCCAGTATGCTGGATGGAATGAAACAAAGTGATTTTAAGGGTGGAACTCCGCTTTAAGGTGAAAACTTCTGACACTGACCTGCCGCCCAACCAGTTACTCTCTCGGCAGAGATGCTTTTTTCCTCTCTGCCTGGGATTCTTGGCTCTTGATTGGATAGATTGATAGCAGTGCAACCATTGGCTCCTGCTGCTGTCAATCAAATCCAATGATGCAGGGGTGGGGCCGAGTCTGGCATTCTGTGTTTATGCACGCAAATGCTGGACCCAAAAGCATGCCCTCCAGGTAACCCCCAGGGAGAGCACTTCTTTCAGGGGGTTTACCAATGCGAGGAGGAGCCACAAGCGCCTCCGGGGGACCCCAGAAGACTATGATCGGGGGCCACACTTTGCAAAATGAACTGCACAGTGGAGGTAAGTATGATATGTTTGTTATTTAAAAAAAAAAAAAAACATAGGTTTACAATCACTTTAAGCCTCATACACACTAGTAGTTTTTTTTTTTTTCATTAAACCCAGCAGGGTGGAACGAAAAAAAACCTTAACCTGATGGCTCATGAGGAGCCGCTGAGCTAACTATCCAACATTAATACAGCGGTCTCCCCTGCTGTGCCATTGTGTTCTGACAGAACACTCTGGTCATCGCTCTCAGCCGAACGACTGGCTTCTGTTGGACCGACTCCAGTACACACGGGCCGAATGTTGGCCGGTCTCTTTTGAACCAGGCCCATGCCACCTGACATTCGCCCATGTGTACTAGGCTTACCACTCCCCTCCCCCCAGACTGACAATGCTTCTGCTCAAAGGTGTCTCTATGGCTCCTCCAGTGCAGTGGAAGAAAGAAAACGGCCACCACATTTGAAGGAGTTCCATGGTCACATCATACACCTTAACTTTATAAAGCAAAACTAAAAGGGTTCAACTTAGCTTTGCAATGCTCCCTCGCCATTGCTGAAATCCTATTCTGTGTGTAGGTCTTTGGGCCTCTTCATTGTGTGTGGGAATAACATCACTCCTATGCATGTGCAGAAACCACTCACCCCAGTATACAGAACTCAGCCTAAAGTTGTAAGCGAAGTTGTGCAAGTCAGTTTACAGCGCCGGAGAAGACCGTGAGCAGACAGGTAAAGACATTGCATGTCTCTTCTGCAATAAATGCCTGCCTGCTCGCTGTTTGTCTGTTCAGTTCCGTTTGACATCAGCATTCTAATAACAATACAAACAAGTTATTTCTGACAGTCAAATATTAGCTTGAATAATCTTCTTTCATGTTGTAAGTTCTGCCCGTCTGCTGGCCATCTCTTTCCACCACTCCCTGGGTGGTTCTTATATTGCAACAAAAGGTAGGTAGTAGGACTATAAATACCCCTCCAGGGATCACACAAGTACACTTATGTAAGAAAAAAATATGAACAAAATCTTTATTTTAAGAATTTAATTAACGTGTGTGGCTTGCATACTGATACCAGCAAAACATTATCCACTACAAACTCTTTGTCAAGATAATGAATTGGGGTCAACGCATTTGGTGGAAATGACCACTTCTTCAGGACCTCTTAAATGTCTATGATCACACAAGTGGATTCTTTTTCAGAGATTTCAATTCATATGCTTTTCATGCATCTTGTAACTAGACCACACAGTATACTGGTGGAATATCCTGTGAGAGATATAGTCTCGCCGGTGTCCTGACAAAATACTCAACTCGCCAGAAAATCGAACCACGTCGCTTCCGGTTTCTTTAAATCCACAGTAATTGAACACTTGGACAAATTTGTGTTTAGACACAACAGCGGCAACTGAATGCAGTCCGGTAAAGCAACATCTTGGTGTTTTCACATCACAGCAGCTAATGGGGACAAAGTTGTCACTGCCTCGGAGGCGGCCAGTTTGTTGATCGTGTTGGAGCGAAGTAACAATCTCTGCTCATAATAGTGTGCGTAAAAAAAGTATGTCTCTATGAGGCATTAACAGCGCTATATGATTTTGCATCAATTGAACTCAGAAGTTCAAACTCTGCTTTTGTGAGGTGCAAACATCCACCAGGATCTCCTATGCTTAAAATGGTAGCTAACCTCAAATGGTAAGAACAATATTAAAACTGCTATTACACATGAAATAAAAAGGTAGTAGAATATAAATTATGTATATGTATATATGACATAATATTCCACAAGTGATGTCAAGTGGGTGCTTTTTTTAAAACACAGTCTATAATATTCTTTATAGTGAAGAGATCTTGAAATTGATTGAACAAAACAAATCCAGGTTTTCCTTCACTTGTAGTCCCCCTCAAGGTTTTGTACTCACCAGATTGACATGGTGTTTTTTCTCAAACAAAGGTTTTTATTAAACAAAAAAATAACAATACAGGCGATGAGTTCCAGAGCAGACATATATCGTCAGGAGAGTGTGGCGCAGCACACCCAAAAACAGAAGGATAATTAAAAGACGAGGTAAAACTGTACATACAAATGTGTGTCCCCGACTCGTCCCCCCGACATCTCACATATATTAACTCCAGCACAAGCCTCCGCCCCCCTTCGCCCAAATGTGATACCCCACATAATCAGCATTCTGTATAGTGTTATGGCTCTGGGGCCCACTCCCATCCCACAGCTCTAGAACAGCCGATCATATACTAAATCAATCGGGGCCAGACCCGGGACGTCAAGCCAAGGGGCCCATACTTTCTCAAATTTAGTGTCAGTGCCTCTATGTTGAAATATTACTTTTTCCAGCCTCAATGTGACCCACATCTGTTTGATCCATTCGTGCACAGTGGGGGGTTCGGTGTCCTTCCAGTGCCTTAGTATCATCAGGCGGGCCTGAAACAGGGCTCTGCAGATCGCCTGCCCGGAGCCACCCTCCACCTCCAAGGTGTCACAGATTCCCAGCAGGCAGATCTTGGGGTCTAGCGGTATCTGTGTCTGAAAAGCCCCGTTAAGGGTATCGATGACCTTCGCCCAGTAGAGATGCAGTTTCGGGCATCTCCATAGTAGGTGAATAAGATCGCCATGATCCCTGCAGCACCGAACGCAGATGGGGTCAACCCCCAGCCCCATCCGTGCCAGTCTAGCTGGTGTGTAGTGTACTCTCAGGAGAATGTAAAGTTGCGACAGTCTGTGTGCTACGTTCAAGGAGCACCCAGGAACTGCCTGCATCGCCTCCTCCCACTGTCCCTCCTCAAATGCCCCCACGTCTTGTTCCCACCGGGCCATTGCCCTCAAAGGGGCGTCCGGTAGGAAGAGACTCAGAAGCATAGCGTAGCAACTTGATATAAAGCCCTTGTATGTGTCCACCCCAGATAGATAGTTGAAGACAGGTGCCGGGTTCAGGGACCAGACATCTGCCTCTCCCTGAGCGGCCACTGCATGCTTAAGTTGAAGGTAATAAAATTGCATAGAGGCCGGCAAACGGTAGTCTGCGCTAAGCTCTTGGAATGGCCTAAGCTTACCATCCCTAATCACATGGGTCATAAGGGTAATGCCATATTGTTTCCATCTAGAGCCATAAGGTATTTTAGCCAGTTCTCTGTAATAGTGATTGTCCCAAATAGGGCTATACTTAGTGAATCCCGTCACCCCCTGTAGCATTCTAACCTTATTCCATGTCTTCTGCATTAGTGCATACGTGGGGAAAAGTTTGTTAGACTTAGTGTATCGTAGGGCCTCTAGACCTTCCGCCACCCCCCCTCCAGTGGTGAAGCTGAGCAGCTGGACAGAGGAGTCCCTCAAATTCAGTTCCCGGTCCCGGTCCCTTTCGGGCCTCACGAGTCGTGCAATATGTTGCATTTGGGAGGCTAAATAGTAGATCCAGGGATTGGGCAATGCCAACCCGCCAGCATCCTTCGGCCGCTGGAGCTGTTCAAGCCTAACCCTCGGGGGCTTAGCAAGCCATATAAGTGAACGGAAGACAGAGTTGATAATTCTGAATTTCTTAAGGGGAATGACCATTGGGGAGTTGTGAAGGACATATAACAACTGTGGCATGAGGATCATCTTTATCAAGTTTACTCTACCCACAGGGGACAGCCTGAGCCTACTCCACACCTTAACCCGGTCGCGGCATCTGTTAATCAGGGGGGTGAGATTAAGACTAACGTAATCCAGCAAGCGTGCAGTAACCTGAACACCAAGGTATCAAAATGACCTGGAGACAGGAATGTCCTGCACAGTCGCTGGGGATAGGGAGGGGTCCCGATCTAGTAACAGGAGGGAGGATTTTGTCCAGTTAATAACCAATCCCGAGTATTCTCCAAAGATCCGAACGACCCTCATGGCCTCCGACAGCGAAACCGAGGTATCACCTAGGAGAAGCATGGTGTCGTCCGCATATAGCATGATCTTTTCATGTAAATCACCGTACTGGAATCCCCGGATCGAGGGGCTCGTTCTGATTATTGCAGCCAGGGGCTCTATGGCTAGGGCGAACAGGAGGGGGGACAGAGGGCACCCCTGTCGTGTACCCCTGTGTAAGGGAAAGGTGTGTGATACCCTTCCCCCCTCCCGTATAGCAGCAATGGGGGATGAGTACAAGAGCTGTACCCACGCAATGAAATTGTCGCCAAACCCGAATTTCCGCATCACCGCCCACAGGAACTCCCATTCGATACTATCAAATGCCTTATGGGCATCTAGGGACAATAAGACTCTGTCTCCCATGTTATCCGCTCTGGACTGGATATTCAAAAAAAGTCGCCGCAGGTTTATTGCCGTCGATTTTTGGGGCATGAAACCGGATTGGTCGGAGTGAATTATGGTAGAGATGGCACTGTTTAGTCTGACCGCCAGCACTTTGGCAAGGATCTTAACGTCATTTTGTAGTAATGAAATCGGCCTGTATGAGCTTGGGTCAAGAGGGTCCTTATCTGGCTTCAGAATTAACACTATATTGGCTCTAGACATAGATCGTGGTAGTGTACTAGTCCTTTTTGCCTCATTAAACACCTTTAAGAGGTGCGGGAGTATTGTTTCCCCATATTGCTTGTACACCTCCGCTGGGAGGCCATCATCCCCCGGGGCCTTCGAGTTAGGGAACAAACTGGTCGCCGCCTGCAGTTCCCCCAGAGAGAGGGGGGCGTCAAGCATCTTTCTGTTTGAGGCTGACAAAACTGGGAGTTGGACCGGGTCCAGGTATTCAGCTAGGGAGTCCAGCGAGTACGCTTGACGGGACTCATATAGAGATGAATAAAAGCTCACAAGTTCGGATAGTACATGGTCTGGGGAACTAGTCAACCCACCGGCCCGGGTGCGCAATGCCCCAATAGAAGGGGACATCTGTTGAGAACGGGCAATAGTTGCCAGCATGCGACCAGTGTGCTCACCCTCCTCATAGAATGCCGCCTTCTGAAAGAAGCGCTTCTTCTCTGCCCCTGAGGTCGTGACTCGGT
Organism: Rana kukunoris; assembly: GCA_029574335.1. Classification (NCBI taxonomy): domain Eukaryota; kingdom Metazoa; phylum Chordata; class Amphibia; order Anura; family Ranidae; genus Rana; species Rana kukunoris. Next base: position 134,276,842 of record CM056051.1, read on the forward strand.
ACAGCGCGTCCTGCGCCGAGAGCCACGCCTCCCTACTGGTATCAGATGGATCAGCAATAAATGCGTCCTCCAGCCTCCCGGCCATCACTTCTATATCCTCCCTCTGAGCACTGGTCTGTCTTTTAATGGCTTGGATCTCTGTAATAAACAGGCCCCTGAGAACCGCCTTAAAGGCCTCCCAGGTTACTGCTATGTCTTCCGATACAGCATGAACATGCCAGAACTCCGAAATGCAGGATTCTATGCGCTCATGCGAAGGGAAGAGATTCAGCCAAAAGGCGTTCATCTTCCACGGGGCCTTGGCCCCCGCAGAAGGGGGACGCACATCCAAGGAAGTCACCAATGGGGAATGATCTGATACACTCCTAGGAGCGTACACCAATTCACCAATATATCGCTCAGCTGCGTGTGAGCAGAGACACAGATCAATCCTAGACAAAGAGGAGTAACTCTTGGAAAAGCAGGAAAACTGTTTCACACCCGGGTTCCTGGCTCTCCACGGGTCACGCCACCCCACCTCCTCCATGAATCTACCCAGAGCAGAGCGGGTCACTTTCCTCCCTCCTCCCCCCTGTGGGTGTCTGTCCAACTGAGGGTCCGTGCAGCAGTTGAAGTCCCCAAAGGCGTACAATGGCACCTCTGGAAACCGCACCTGGAACTCCACCAATGCCCTCAGTACCTGGTTGTTATACGGGGGTGGTATATACACAAAGGCAAGAATACATTTGAAATCAAACAGCTTACATAGTAAAAACACATATCTACCGTCAGTGTCAATCTCAGAGCACAGTTCCTCGTATTTGATCGAGCAATGTATCAGCACACTCACACCCCTAGAATATGAGGTGTGAGTGGAGTGGTAACTCTGACCCACCCATCGGTATTTCAAGCATGACAATGAGTCAGCAGTGAGATGGGTCTCTTGTAAGGCACATATGGCCGGCAGCCTGGCTCTCAGTAAGGTCGAGACCATAGTGCGTTTAAGAGGGTCTTGCAGCCCCCTGACGTTCCAGGAGAGTATCTTAACCGCTGCCATCAGGGGGGGTCAAACACACATCCATCAGGGGGATAAACGCCACCCACAACCCACCCCACCTCCCTCTCAGTGGCCGTGAATATCACAACATATTGGGGTGCAAGTAGGGACAGAGCAGTTCGCTGGGCAAAAAAGGAATTTGGGAAGCCACTCCGCAAGTAGTAGGAAGTATCCGCTCCGGGGAAGTCCATCGCATAACAGGAACTGTAATCGCACAACGGTGCTTCGGTGGAACACGCAGAGCCCTGTCGCATAGGGGCTTGTCGTCGTACCAACCTCTGGGGAGCCAACGGGCAGTCCCTCCTCAACTGGGACAACTGATCCCACACACCTTCAACTGGGCCATCAAACGTGGCTGTACATTCACTGGCCAACTTCACTGGGTGGAGTGGCATCATTAATCACATTTCCGAACTCGCATTTAGTAGGAAGAATTGTACGTTTCCGGCAGGTTTCTCAAACAGGGAAAGCTCAATGCAGCTCAACTAGCTTACATCTGGTGGTTCAGTCATCATGTTCAGGAGATCTCTGGGCCTGGCGCAGCGCGCCCGCATTAGCATCTAGCCAATCCGAGGCTTCAGCAGGATGTTCAAAGAAATAGGCCTGACCCTGTAATATAATCCTGAGTTTCGCCGGGTACAGCATTGCATATGGAGCTTGTAGTTTCTGCAGGCGTTTTTTAACTTCAGTGAAGCGCGCCCGGCTCTTCTGGACTGCAGCGGAAAAGTCAGGATAAAATGAGACCCGGGTGCCATTAAACTGAATATTTCTCTTTTCCCTAGCCAGCCTCAGTATTATTTCTCTGTCCCTGTAGTTCAGCAACCGGGCCAGCATCGGGCGGGGGGGATTCCCAGGTGGAAGAGGCCTGGTCGGTACTCTATGAGCCCTCTCAACCGCATATAGGGGGGTAAAAGCATCCTTGCCGAACACATCCGCCATCCATTGCTCCACAAACCGCGTGGGGTCCCGGCCCTCCACCTTCTCCGGTAACCCCACTATGCGCACATTGTTGCGTCTGAGCCTATTCTCAAAATCTTCTGCTCTCATATCCACTGCCCTGGCCATCCTCGCAGCAGATTGAGCTTCCCTGATCAGCGGGGGTAATTTATCCTCTATGTCACTTATTCTGCTTTCAGCTGCGGTGGTTCTCTCCCTCATCTTTTGCATGTCCTGTCTGATTAGGCAGACCTCCTCCTCCAGGCCCCCAAAGCGAGCCCTCAGACAGTTCACAGAGGCTGTACATTTATTCACAGCCTTCAGTATGGCAGCCAACGTGGGTTGTTCTCCCCCCTCAAGCTCAGGGTCCTCATCTTCCTCCTGTATGTCTGGGCTGCCCTGACTCTGTGCCATCATGGCGCCGGCCCCCAGCATTTCCTCCCCCTCCTCCATGTCACTGTCTCTAATGGCGCCATCATCATCCAGGGGCTGCGCTGCAGGCAAGTCTGCTCTCCCAGCTAGTTTCAGGGCATAGTACCTCATATCTTTGGGGGGCTCTCCGGAGGTCTTCTCAGGGTGTTTGGGCTGTTTACTCACCCCCTCCTTGGCCTTGTCTCCCGTTCGCGCCTTCTGCGCTGATGGTGGAGCGGCGCCATATTGGGGATCCTGCTTCGAGCTCTCTCCCTTCTGTCCTCGGGTCATCATGCCCTCCGATGGCAGCTGAGTGTCGGCCGGGTGTTGAGGGAGTGTTCTCAGGGCTGATCGGCGGAAAAACGAGCAAGTTAGTGTGCCGGAAACCGGATCAATGAAGGATCAAGACGGGAGCTCTGTGAAGACGCGTCTGCTCACATGCCGCGCTGGCCACGCCCCCCCAGATTGACATGGTGTTAAATGCCTTCAGGTGTTTGAGTCTCCCTCCTATGAAGTTCAGCTCAGCTCAGCAGCAGTGTTTCTCCTCCCAATGGATGTGGATGGGATTGAGTGCGTGTGTGCAGCATGAGCGGTCATGTAAAAATAAATATAGAGGGAGAGGACATAGTGTAATACTGTCTTTATTGTATAAAATACCCCCGCTTAAAAGTTATGCTTACAAGTATAAAAACAGTGGTGTGCACATTGGTTGCAATCTTACAGCTCACTCAGATAGCCTAGCGTCTCCGCTCCGTCTCTAGCTGATGTGTCCCGGGTGTAACTTGCTCTGTCCGTACGATTCGTCGTGTAGCCACGCCCTGACGCATTTCGTGATAGGCTTCACGTCTTCAGAGGGCGTGAAGACGTGAAACCTATCACGAAACGCGTCAGGCGTGGCTACACGACGAATCGTACGGACGGAGCAAGTGAAGGAAAACCTGGATTTGTTTTGTTCAATCAATTTCAAGATCTCTTCACTATAAAGAATATTATAGACTGTGTTTTAAAAAAAGCACCCACTTGACATCACTTGTGGAATATTATGTCATATATATACATATACATAATTTATATTCTATTCTACTACCTTTTTATTTCATGTGTACTAGCAGTTTTAATATTGTTCTTACCATTTGAGGTTAGCTACCATTTTAAGCATAGGAGATCCTGGTGGATGTTTGCACCTCACAAAAGCAGAGTTTGAACTTCTGAGTTCAATTGATGTAAAATCATATAGCGCTGTTAATGCCTCATAGAGACATACTTTTTTTACATATACTTTTCTTATTATAATAGCTGCTTTTCTGCATATACATTTCTATAACCTATTAAATTAGAAGACCTGTCCACTGAGCGCTAGGACCAGCCTTTATCTTAGGATATATCCTGGTATATTTTTCATAATAGTGTGCACCTGACTGTATTCAGTTGCCTCTCTTGTGTCAAAACATCTATTCCTGAAAATGTGAAATTACTGCTTAAAAATCTGCAATTAATAATAGTTTTAAAGAAACCAGAAGTGGCGTGGTTTGAGATTCTGCCAAGTTGTGTATTTTGTCGGTCACAACTGCCTATGGGAGAAAGATCATCACCAGAGAAGAGCTCCTTATACAGAAAGAGAGGTTGCCTGCATGCAATGCAGCTTTCTTTGCTGTTTACTTTCAATCTCCCATGATACCTTGCTGCCTGGAAGCAGTCCTGTACTGACTCCACCTCCTGAAACTCCTCCTATAAGCACCTCTGTAGTTTAGAAGGCAGACTCTGTGTAATGTGTGACACACCAGATCCTACTTCACATAGTGAATACATGTCACAGGATTCAGGGAGGTAAATGTGTGGGGATCTTCACAAAGTAACTTTACAAACTTCAAGATCCTTCAGAGTAATAGGAATAGGCTGGAAATAATTGAAATACAATGTGGAAATTAATATATGATTCTACATGTTGACCATAGATACAATTTAAGGATGGCTAAACTACGATATATATATATATATATATATATATATATATATATATATATATATATATATATATATATATATATATATATATATTTTTAGCACTGCTTTAAATAAAGGCAATAATGTTTTTTTGTGGGAAGTTAGGTTGGAATAAGGTAAAATAGGACTTTTCCAGTGATATATCACTTTGTATACTGCAGCCCCTGTGTCTTTCCACAAAGTTATAATCAAAACATAGAATTTAAGTACTGCTATGCGAGAACGTAGATCTCATTAAAATAAAGTTAACCATTAATTTCCCTTCGAGCCTGTTTCCATGCCTCTCAGAAGCAGTCATTTCGGTAAATCTATTTTGTAAACAGTAACTTACTCATAAGCGGAATAATAAGTCTCATTTGTTAGCAATGTCATTGTCGTTTTACCTGTGCATGGAATTCACATATAAGTGGCAGTGAAGACTGTAAATGTTTGTGTACGTGATATAAGTACAGTTCCTAGAATACCAACGAAGACTTAAAAGGAATTTGTAACCTTAGCCACTAATTAGCACAGCGCTGTACATGGCTTCTATTGACTTATAAAACCCACGTTCCTACCACTTGTCATGGGTGGCTGGGCAGAATGGCCAATTACCCTACCTCAGTCCCCCTGGCTTCACAATTCCAATTTAATTTGAACATGCATTTGAGGGGTTTACATTTCCATACTAAGTCATATTATGGATGCATATTGTGAAAAGAGCAGTTTCTACTTCATCTTCTAGGTAAAAGATGGATTAAATATTTGACAAAACGCCACCAAGGTCTCCATATTTAAAGAGCACTACAGGCAACTAGTCAATCATTGAACTGTTAATGGTATCCAGGAGACAGTGCAAATTGTGCGAAAATCCGAACTTCTGGATGAGCTTACAGCGTTTCATACATTTCCATGTTGTGTAACTTCCTTCTTATGCCTTGTACACACAATCCGAATTTCCGATGAAAAAAGTCAAATGTTATTTTTTTTATCGGATATTCCGATCGTGTGTATGCCCCATCTGACTTTTTCCATTGGAAATTCCGACGGAGTTAGAAAGAGAACATGCGTTTTTGACGGTCGGAATTTGGTGTGTTTGTGTATATGCAAGACAGCGTGAGCCATGGGCGTCCGCTGAAATTTTTTCAGAGGGGGGCGCTTCAGCAGCGGTGATAGGCAATCACATTTAACCCTTTCTTAAAACGCTAACAGGGGTTAAAAGCACCCCACTAGTGGCCAAATAGCGCAGCTAAAATGATGGTAAATCGCCGCTTTTTAGTGGCGCTTTACTGATAAAGCGGTCAGCTGGCAGTGTGAAAAAGCTCTTGAGATAATTCAGCTTTACTCCATGCCCATATAAATATAGCCTAGAGAATGTACAGACCCCCCTTTAGCACAGACCCCCCTTCAGCACAGACCCCCTGTTCTGCACAGACCCCTCCATTCAGCACAGATGGACCCCCCTTTCGCACAAACCCCCCATTCCGCACAGACCCCTCCATTCAGCACAGACTCCCCTTCAGCACAGACGGACCACCCTCCCCCATCCCATTCAGTACTTCTGATCAGCCATCAGCACAGGAGGTTCCCTTCCCCTGTGTACACATAATCACCGGGGGGAGGCAGCTTCACTCTGCTCGCTGTACCTGTCTGACATCCGGGCCGAGACCGCTCAAACAGCCCACGGCCGCTAGACTCTTCAACACCTTCTCCATTTTCCAGGGGGGTCAATTGCCCTCCCCCTGCCTTATGGAGCGGATGCCCATGGCGTGAGCGGAATTCCGTCGGAAAAAAACGGTCGTGTGTACGCAGCCTTATTCTCCATTGGGGATGAAAGAGATTACCCCAAACTGCATTTTAGTGGGCTCAGACTTAGGCCTATTAAGAAAAACTAAAGGCACAAATACTTACCTTAGTTCCAGCAGTCCGATGCCTGAGATATTCCTGATCGTCATCGGCAACTTCTTCCCTGGATCTTCCAGGAACCAGTCCTCAGCCATTTTGATTAGCCAGCATAGTATGACGTCACTCCCATGCATGTGTGGGAGTGCAGTCATCCCGACACACTGGCAGTGTAGTTGAACATAAACCATGCTGTGCATGTCAATTCTGCAGGTGTACTTTCCTGCAAAAGAGATATTAATTTCTCTTCTGCAATAAAACGCCTCCCTGTTCGCAATTTTACATTTTTTACATTTAGTTCTGCTTTAAAGAGGAACTAAACCAACTGATTTTAAGTGGAACTAAACCCTCCTATCCTTTACGTGCAAAAATTCTGCCATCTTTGTCTAAGTTTGATCTGTAGTTGCAATGGTGACGCACATGTAACTTGTTATGACACCACCCATTTCATGGTTTGACAGTTCGGTTGAGAGCACAAGTAAATGTGACAACTGAAAGCAACATAGAAAACTTACAAGCAGGCAGGTTAGTTATCTCAGAATAGACATGCAATGCAATAAAATACACCTATGTGGAACAAAAAAACCTGCCGCTCCAGGTGAGACCAGGAAGCCTAATGATCCAGTAGGTCTCGACTCCGCACACAATGAGAATAGAAGAAATGGCCGCACACCACTGTAGATCAAAATACTTTTTATTTGGACATCCCAAAACTACAAGAACCGGAATGCTAGGTAGACAGGTTTCACACTTTACGTGCACTTAGTCATTACCAATAAAATGGTAATGACTAAGTCAATAAAATACACCTACCGGCCTGCTCACAATATTCTGTCACATGTGAGCTGCATAGTGCCTGTATGCCAGGATGACTGGATCCTACACATGCATAAGAACTATGTCATCCCACGCCCAACAATGAAGATGGCTGAAGATCAGCACCCAGAAAGAGCTGGGAAGACTATGCCAGCACCGGTGAGGTACCCTTCTTGGTGGACCATTCAAGACTTTAGGAAAATGGTTAAGCCCCAATTGACACTGGTGCGATTTGACAGGTCAAATTGCATGTCAAATTGCAGGCTGATGCTGGCATTAGGAGCGTCCTTACCAATTTCCAAAATTAGGTCCTGCACTACTTTTGGCGACTTCAATAGACATCGGTGCATGAACACGCACTGATGTCTTTCAAGTTGCCTCCGAAGTCGTACTGAAATGTGGTTCAGGTGAAGTCACCCGATTTTTTCAAAGCCCTGTTCGGTATAAACGAGGGCTTAATCAATAGGTTTGGTTCTGCTTTAACAGTTTCTCTAAACCATTACATTTAAGATATGCCTTGGAAACAGATGGTAACTGTTAGGACTATCTCTCACTAGCAGACAGCATGTCCACTGGTGTGTGCTGGAAGAATACAGTACTGATGCACAGTTTCCAGTGTATTGCATTGTTTACTTTTTTTCTTTTTGGTCAGAACTTTATTGAATTATCACAAGTGATGTAAGTTCAGTTGGCCGCTGTGCCATGTGATGATTGTGTTGCACCATGCTGTGCTCTATGAAAGTACTGCATGCTTTACTTTTTTTTAGCTCACACCACCACAGATCAATGTTGTGAACTGGCCTTATAGGAAACCAGGCTTTTTGCTTGTCTGGCATTAGGACCCAGCCCAGTCTTGGCACACGTGGTGTGAAAGGGCATTTACAATTACCAGTGTGCTTATGTCAGCTCTTTACTGAACTGTCAAGCCCTCAAATGGCTGGTGTCATAGATTATCACATGTGCAGCACCATGGCAAGTACAGACATAACCAAGAAGATGGCAGCTTCCTGGGCTGTAAAGGATAGGAGGTTTTAAAAGCCTCTGCATTAAAATATGAGTAGGATTGAATCTGCAAGTGCTGACGACTACTTCTGAAAGAAACTATGCGCATGGCTGTCCCAACGGTATAAGGACTTTCTGACCTACTGACCTGTAACAAGAATGCAGCAAAAAAGTTCTGACTACACTAATTGCATGCTTATTCCAGGTCAGTGACTCAAGCCCTGTACACATGGGCGGGAATCCCGTCAGGAAAAAAAACGTTGGTTTTCCTGACGGGATTCCTGGCAAGCCGTGCATACAGACGGCCATTCAAAAGAACCGCCGTTCTTTTGAATGGCAATTACGCAGTGACGTCATGGACTACGACAAGCCAGCGCTCGTTGCATTCGATGCTGTGCTACCGTCTGCTACACCCCACATCAAACTTGTATGCTACCGAGCATGCGTCGAACTCTTATCGAGCATGCAAGAAACAGGTAAGCATACAGACGACCGGTTTTCTCGCCAGGTTCTTTATTTTCCCATTGGCATTCCCGGCTGTTTTCCTGAGGGGAAAACTGCCAGGGAGCATACACACAGCCGGGATTCCAGGCCAAATGCTCTCCTGGCAGTTTTCTTGCCGGGAAAACCAGTCGTGTGTACGAGACTTCAGAGTACTGAGACCACAAACAACTGAATGAATGAATGAATGACTTGTATAGCGCAACGCATGCGAACTGAATCGCCTCTGGGCGCTTTTTCCAGACAGTGTCTGCTTGGCTGGTGCGGTCAGGATCCGTAGGATCTTGACACGCTAGGGACACACAGTCATACACACATATATACATATATACTGGGCCAATTTGGACGAGATCCAATTTACCTAGCCGCATGTCTTTGGAGTGTGGGAGGAAACCGGAGTACCCGGAGGAAACCCACGCAGACACAGGGAGAACATGCAAACTCCAGGCAGATGGTGTCGTGGTCGGGATTCGAACCAGCGACCCTTTTGCTGCCAGGCGAAAGTGCTACTCACCACACCACTGTGTGCCTCTGTGGAAATTTAGGTAGCAGACCTGCTAAGGGTTAATGGTGAATGGCAAGGATTAAACTAGTCCGCTAACCTACCTATGGCATATAATAATTTTGGCTTGTGAAAGCATTACCTTTAGCTGATGTATACAAAGCTTCAACAAACTTTATGCAGTCTTTGAAACCTTTTAGTCTTGGTTCACACTGGATTCCCGGCATCCAAATTCGCATAGCAGGAGATTGTGACTGGATCTCTATGGAGCCGGTTTACACCCCTCTGCAGTGATTCTGTTGCATCCTTTAGTCCATTTCATTTCCGAATTCAGCCAAAGATTCGGGTTAAAATCTGACCTGAAATGGTGAATGGAGACGCACCGGACTCCTGCTGTGAGCCGGAGTGTGCTGTAGTGTGAACCCAGCTTAAAGAACCCTTTAGCTCCAGCCTGTGAGTTTTGAATACAGATCTTAGAGAGAGTGGTGGCTGTAGCCTAAACAAGGTTTTAACAAGGTTCAAATAATGTTAAATTTTGATAGACCTTGCTGAAACCTTCATGTTGCAGCTACCAGACTCGTTCTTCTCTGTCACGCATTTTGAGCAGTGTCATTTTTCCATCTCTACTCCTACAGATGGATAGCATGTGTGATGGAGCACGTCCGCATAGCACATAGGACATGATCAGTCACATTTCAAACTTGGAAGTTAATGGAAAGTGTTTGATCACCCTGCTTGCATAAAATAAACATGCTATAACTATAAGGTGGAAAATATGTGCTCACAGAGGCAGTTGATATGCGTAATAGTTTGATTAATGGCAGAGAATATATTATAGACTTAAAGGTGTTTTAGGTATGGAGTGATCTTCATGTCTTATGAAGTGCAATAAATCACATACAACTGAACTTAAAGCAGTATTAAACCCCCCCCCAAAAAGAAAATGTATGTATTGTGCCTTACTAATCCTTAAATGTGGTGGATGCATAGATTTTCTTTTTTAAACTTTATTTTATTTTTATTTTTACGGTGATCTGGTCAGTAACATACTTCCTATCTTAGGATTCATCCACTCTAAATGGAGGAACAATGGATCCACCCTTGGACATCAGCATTGTCATTCTGGGGGGAGGGTAGTGTTAGATGATCTAGCAGATTTAAGGCCTGTACACACGATCGGATATTTGTCGGAATTTCCATCAACAAATGTTGGCTGTCCATGCTCTCAAATTGTCCAACAACAAATGTGTTCAGTCAGATTATCCGGTCACGTGTACACTAGTATATCAGACTAAAATCCAAAGTACAAACATGCATGCTAACCATCAGTGACCATTGTAAGCACCCCTGTCCGAATAAAGTTAGGCTAAAGCCTCCTATCCTTTACAGCCAAAGAAGCTGCCACCTTAGCCTGTTTGATTTGCAGCTGCCATGGAACTACACATGTGACCAGTTTATGATACCAGCCATTTGATGACTTGACAAGTAGATTGAGAGAACAAGCAGTAGTGTCAGTTATCATTCATTGCATACCTTGAATGTAACTGTTTTGGAAAACAGTTAAACCAATAGGCTTAGTTCCACTTTAAATTGTTTGTCTCAACCATCTTATGCCTCGTACACACAATCGTTTTTCATAATCTGAAAAGTTACTTTTTTTTTTATGTCATTAAAAACAACCATGTGTGGGCTCTTGAGCATTTTTCATGACGTGAAAAACGGGCATTAAAAATTTAGAACATGCTCTATTTTTTCACGTTGGTCGTGTGTAGGCTTTAACGAAGTGAAAAAAACGTGCATGCTCAGAAGCAAGTTATGAGACGGGAGCGCTTGTTCTGGTAAAACTAGCATTCCTCACGCTGTAACAGACTGAAAAGCGCGAATCGTCTCTCACCAAACTTTTACTAACACAAAATCAGCAAAAGCAGCCCAATGGGTGGCGCTATCCGAATGGAACTTCCCCTTTATAGTGCTGTTGTACGTCACCGCGCTTTGCTCGAGCATTTTTTTTTCACGACCGTATGTAGGCAAGGCAGGCTTAAAGGATCAGTAAAGGAATTTTTTATGCTAAATAGCTTGCTTTACCTTATAGCAGCCCTGCTTTCATGTCCTCCATGTCCGCTTTTGCTTAGAAGTTGCTGTAATCTCTTGCTGAACTCCACACTTCCTGCTTGTCTGGCTCCTTATGATAAAACTCATGGTAGCTTTTCATTGTGGTCCATGATCAAGAAGATGTGATTACTATGGGCCAGATTCAGGATGGCGAGCGGTTCTTTAAGGCGGCGTAACCTATATCATTTACGTTACGCCGCCGCAACTTTACTCGCAAGTGCTGTATTCACAAAGCACTTGCATGTAAAGTTGTGTAAAGTTGTGGCGGCGTAGCGTAAATTGACCGGCCTATTTCAAATTTGGCGGGTAGGGGGCATCTCCTATTTAAATTAGGCGCGTCTAACTGTGGGGGGAGGGGGGGTGACTGGGGGGGGGTGACCGATCTGTGTCCATATGTACAAGGGACACAGATCGGTCTCCTCCTCTCCAGAGACAGGACACTGTCTCTGTGTAAAAACGGCAATGAGAGATGATCTATATGAGATCATCTCTCATTTGCCGCACAGATCGCATCGTAAATGGCCACTCTGATTGGCCGTTCGCCGCGATCTGTGATTGGCTGTGTCCAAGGGACACGGCTAACACAGGGCTTCCCCGCAGCGAGCTCTAGAGCGCGCGCTGGGAATGCCCAAAGGGGCGGCCGTCTTTTGATGGCAGGTTGGATATTCAGACCCGCGCTGTAGCCGTCATTCGGCTATACCGCGGGTCTGATGTGGTTAAGAAGAATCGGGTTGAAAAAAACATATATGTTTTTCTAGACCATTATAAATGGTCGTGTGCACACAGCATAACTGACTTTTGCTGCATTAAAGAATAACAGATTTACTTGCTGGATCACCAGGTAAAAATAAATTGAAAAAAGCCAAAAAACTAATGCAGTGACAATTTAGGAAATTATAAGCTGCTATGTGTTACATTTCTTTATTTGGTTTAATACTGAATACTTTTTTTACTTATATCAAAACAAAATTTAAACAGAGTTGTGAATAAATACCACCAAAAAAAGTTCTATTTGTGTGAATAAAATTATAAAAATGTCATTTGGGTACAGCGTAGCATGACCGCACAAAGCTGAAAATTGGTCTGGGAAGGAAGGGGGCGGAAGTGCCCAGTATTGATGTGGTTAAATACTCTATGGGTTACTTTACTGCCCACCCATTATGTCTAGATAAAGTACCTGAACACATTGTAATATTCTGGTTTATATGCAATCACATAAAGTGCCATTACAAGAAAAACATTTAAAAGTGTTGCAAGGACTAACTTTAAGTTGTATACTCTATTGGTTACTGTGATGTTATTGATTTATTGATTTACAAATTGATTTCCATTTTTTGTAGGACGATGAGAACATGAAATATCTAACAAATGAAGAGAAGAATGCCCTCATGTTTTTCGAAGAAACATTGGATGCGTTTGAGGAGGAGAATGAGGAACCACCAATCTTACTCAATTCAAGTTTAGGTTGTTACTCACTCAGAACAGAAGATAGTCACTCTGACAGCGATGATATAATTGACCTGGTGCAGAGGGGGAACAATCATGAAGGACTTTTGTCAGGTATGGTATTGAATCACTGGTTGTGTAAACGAAATGTTGTTTTGATGGACTTGGGTACCATTGTTCATAGACATTCAGCTCACAGCCAAATATCAGACATTATGAGGTTATTTTTTTTTAAAGGATTTAATAATGTTCACTTTGCAAAGGGACTGTTCACTTCATGGATACACCCAATCATGTGAAAAGAATATAGGATTTGCGTTTGCACATGATTGGATGAGTGCCTCGAAGCGTGGTTCAATCAGTGGTGGAGAGAGGGCCACCCGCTGATTGAATTTCAGCTGGTTCTTTAGGAACTTACTGAAATGTTATCTTTAGCAAGCTGGAAGACTCTGGATTGTGAATTCTCAATCAAAAAGCCACCAAGAATAACTTGGTGCATTGGCCATGAAACGACTGAGAGCAATGCATAGTTATGACTTGTCACCAAAGCATAGTGATATACATTGATTGCAATAGGAGTATCTGGCAAATAAATTCACTTTATGCCAAATACCAGTGTGTTTAAGCTTTCTTAAAGATCACCATGCTGACTGCAAAATCTAGTCTTTGATTCTGTGCAAACGTTAGCTGGTGCTCTGTAGTAACATAGTTTTATTTTACCTTTTACTTTGGGCATGATGGCATTATTATGATAATTATTAGCAATTTTAAGCCATTTTAACACCATAACCAAAATGACTTGTGGTACTTACACTTTAAAAAAATATTCTTCTTTGGATGTATGCACGTCTTTTCGTAGAGTATGTGTTAAGGTACCAGTACAGATTTTTATTTTTTTACTTTTAGCCACTTGAAATCCAGTACCTACAGTATATACTTCTTTTGGACCAAAGCCGTTTCTACAATTCAGCTATGCTGTAACTAAAATATTCACATTTTATTTTGTGATTGTCCTATTTTATAATAATTGTGAAATAACATTTCTGGTGCACAGCATAGCAAAGTTATTAATAAAGGCTACAAAAACAAATAAATAAAAACAAAAACAAAAAGGTTATATGTGAATGGTTAAAAAATATATTTAAAATGTAAATGTTATCTAAGGGGAGTATGAGAAGAAAGGAATATAAATACAGCTGATTAGGGATAAATGAGGAAGAATAAGTAGTTGATGAGAATAAAATAAAAGTTGTTTTTTGTTTTTAATTGATCTAGATCTTATCTACTTTTATTTTTCACTTTATCTGTTGATATTAACAGACCAGACCAAAGAATGCTCTTTTAATCCTTACACAGAAAATATAGTCTAAATGCATTGTAACATAAAATACTGTTACAGAACTTGCCAATGAAACTTACAAACCAAGTTTGCAAGCTTTAGTTACAAAGGAACTGCTGTTGTGCATTCTTGCAGCACAGAGCATTCTTTGGTTGTCATAACAACCGGTCTCAGTGATTTTGTCAAGTACAGTGGTTGTGGTGAGTGAAGGAAGCCCTGGGCACCCAGGGCATACCCAAGATGTTTAGATTAAGTATTTGTATGCACTTCATACACCCAAGGATCTTAAAGTTGTTAATAGTCTACCATGAGCCTGTCATTTTGATTATTTTTTATTAATCGGCTAATTTGCTTTATATGCTAAATAGTAATATTTTGTGTTTCAACAGATACTGGTTCTGGACCAACTATCAATGGTCAGAAACACACACAACATGATTCCAGGCTATTGGCTGTCACTGGCTTTGCTAGTGCACCCGTGGTTATCTCAACAAGCGCTATTCAGAGGGTGGAGGACCATTTTCCTTCTGAACCACCAATAGACTATCCTAAATTTCATGGAGCTGTTCCCACACCTGTAATCCTAGCACAAAAGATCTCTGAAAAGAAAACAGAGAATGTACATTTGTCCTCAATGTCACCCAAAGAGGAGAAATCACAAGAACTGAAAAAGAGTGTAGCCACCTCACCAGTTGGTGATGATCATTTTGTATTTCCTGGTTCACCTAATGGAAAACTTAACAGATTTCCAAATAACATAAGTGTTAAACTGTCAGGAAAACAGTATAACAAAACAATCGCTAAAGCAGCTGTCAATGTACAAGAAAGAAAAGCTCAAGTCCTTGCCAATTTACATGGGCCATCATTGTTTGCAGAAGAAATTGATGGAAAAAACAGCGAACAACTCAATCGGAGGACATCATTTCGGGATGTGTCTTCTGAGCAATCTAGGTATGAAGCACTGACCAAGCTTGGCTTGGTTAAAGAAATGCCAGTTCAAGCTAACATGCAGACCACTAGTGTATGCACTTCTCCTGTATCAAATGATCAGCACTCACCAAAGTTTTTCCCTCCAGAAATAAAGAGGAGATTTTCAAATGAGAAAGTGAATGCTAATTCTCAACTCTCAGCAAAAATCTCGTCTCCAGAATTTAATACAAAGATTTCAAATGAACACCATGTTATCAATGGTCAGAACTCTTCAAAATTTTTCGCTACAGAAACAAAAAGGGTACCTTCAATAGAGAAGGATAACATGAGCAGTCAGCATTTGCCAAAGGCTGAAGAATCCAACAGGAGACTTTCAAATGAGCAAATGAACCCACGTGTGTCAATAAAGGTCCTGTCTCCAGAATCAAGCAAAAAGATTTCATATAACCATGATTATAACAATGGCCAGAACTCTTCAACATATTTTACTACAGAAACAAAAAGGGTACCTTCAATAGAGAAAGAGACCATGAGCAGTCAGCATTTGCCAAAAACTGAAGAATCCAACAGGAGACTTTCAAATGAGCAAAATAACCCGCGTGTGTCAATAAAGGTTCTGTCTCCAGAATCAAGCAAAAAAGTTCCATATGGCCATGATTATAACAATAGCCAGAACTCTTCAAAATATTTTACTGCAGAAACAAAAAGGGTACCTTCAATAGAGAAAGAGACCATGAGCAGTCAGTATTTGCCAAAGACTGAAGAATCCAACAGGAGACTTTCAAATGAGCAAATAAACCCGCGTGTGTCAATAAAGGTCCTGTCTCCAGAATCTAGCAAAAAGATTTCATATGACCATGATTTTAACAATGGCCAGAACTCTTCAAAATATTTCACTACAGAAACAAAAAGGATACCTTCAGAAGAGCAAGACCACATGAGCGGTCAGCACTTGCCAAAGGTCTTGGGTGAGGCATCAAGCAGGAGACTTTCAAATGAACAAGAGAGTATCAGTAAAATATTGAGGAATGAACCCAGTCCCTTTGTTCCTTTGGGGAAAACGGTTGTTATTAAAGGAGAGACACCAGCTTCATATATTGATAAAAACAAGCGTCACAGTAGCATATATGTTAATCATGAGCAAAAGCAGTCAAATCACCAAGAAATAAAGAGAACATCGTCGGTGCCAAGACCTACTGGTTTTAGATCTCAGGGAATTACTGTACAGTTCTCTGGACGTGACTCTTCTGAAGAAACTAGGAAAGATGCATTGAGAAAGCTTGGCCTACTAAAAGGACAGTCTGGACAGTGAAATCGTATTCTGTTTTCATTTTGTGGACATAGCTGAAATTTATATGTGAAGTGCACATACTGCACAAATTATAGACTGGTAGCATCTGAAGGAAATTGTTAATGTGTACAGCACAGTTCTAAACATTTATGTAAGATATTAATACCATTACGCCAAAGAATCTTTAACATGTCCATAGAATATATTTCTACTTTATTGATTATTAAGTCTTACCTTGCAACTTTTTTTATGTATATTTGTTTAGCCAAATGCAGAAAACAGGATTTGGCTTCTATTATATGTTGTATTGGCCAAATCGAATACAGAGTGCAGACTATATTTTACACCTGACTATATTCATCTACATCTGAGTTAAGCAGGCCACGTAGAATGATTTTGTATTGGTTAGCTTTTCAAAATTAACCAACCACTTTTTAATAGATGCGTTAAGGCCTAAAATAGTTACTGGTGTTGAACCAACAAATCATATGGCGTAAAAAGGCTTTTCATTTAGCATAGTGCAATGTATTCTGTTCTCTTATTTATTCAGTATGCTCTGATCATACAGTAAGCTGCTTCTCAGACTACATAGTCTATTTCACATCTCCACAAGAAGTACTGTACACCTAAAAGCACTTCTTGAATGGCAAGTGAAATCAAAGCAATATTCATTCCTCAAGTATTTTCTTGAAACGGAAATAAAGCCTGCAACTTTTGTAGAGTAAAAAACATTTCCCTCTGGGGGATCTATGTACATTGCAAGGATGTTAACAAACATTTTTGCAGATTCCTACCTTTTGCCTACCTCCCTACATGTTATTCTCAGGAAATAGCTGTTTGTCTGTGTCCATGTGCAAAATGAATGTGAACGGGAGTGATTTATAATTATCACTCAGTTGCTCCACTGTCAGGGTCTGCATCCTTTTAGGCTGCGTACACACAATCAGTCCATCCGATGAGAAAACGGTCCAAAGGACCGTTTTCATCGGTTATCCGATGAAGCTGACTGATGGTCTGATGTACCTACACACCATCGGTTAAATAACCGATCGTGTCAAAACGCGGTGACGTAAAACACAACGGCGTTCTGAAAAAAATGAAGTTCAATGCTTCCAAGCATGCGTCGACTTGATTCTGAGCATGCGTGGATTTTTAACCAATGCTCGTGCGTACTAACAATTGGTTTTGACCTATCGGTTAGGCGTCCATCGGTTAAATTTTAAAGCAAGTTCTCTCTTGACCGAAGGATAACACACGATCGGTTTGGACCGATGAAACGGACCTTCAGTCCGTTTTCATCGGTTTTGACCGATATTGTGTACGCGGCCTTAGACATGATTTTCCATTTAGGGAATACCTCACCAAAAATAGATTTTTTTGTTGCAGGTGATGCCCAAAATCTGACCTGTATCTTAGTACAGATGTCTGGGAAAATCAGTGAGCCAATCACACCAATAGGAAATTACATGTTCTTGGGGGCGTTCCGTACAACATCTGTGTGTACAGAAGGCCTCCAGGTTGTCATATTGCATTGCATTTTACAGAAAATTAAAGCACTGTAGAGTGAAAAGGAAGAAAGTTCTTATTAACATTTTAATTATAATATGACTTGTGTAGTAATTGTATATACTATAATATTTTTTTTATTTGCTATTTTTTCCCATAAAAGTGCAGTTATTTTAATATCACATTTATAGTTCCTCCAAGCAGGTTTGGAACAAAAAACTAACAACACTAATAGATGTTTGAGAGTGCAGGCTCCTTGAGCTCTCTTGTAAATTTTACCAAAATTGTTTACAACCTTCTCCAAGTTTCTTATATATTTATATTCACCTATTTATCTATACACATAACATTATATTTGATTTCTCTATGTTAAAGTTGGCAAAGAGTGGTAACAAGCAAAACATGGGTTTGCATATTTATATGTCAAGGTTACTTACTAGTCCCAGTAGAAAGTCCAACATGGAGTGTATGAGCACATGACCTAACCAGCTAAATGAGGATCCAATAATTAATTGGAAATGCACATAAATCTACTGGGACACTATACCTGTAGGGAACTATGAGCAAACACTGCTTAGATGAACAAACACATGGAAATACAAGACTATCACAGCCTTATGTAATACTTTATTTAGTTTAAGGAACCATACACCTTGAGAGAGCTTGTTGTATACATTAGATGACTGTTAACGGGCATGCTCTCTCACCTTTTAGTCTTTCGGTACTACAGACTACATTTTTCAAAAGACTATGAGTGCCCCAAATTTCTTGGAACTCAATAGCTGGGACTAGTTTTAACTCCCAGCCTAGGGTTGTCTCAACATATCTGTTGTGGAATATAAAATGTCAAATCTAATACAGATACTGATACCTTGCCATTGATTTAAAGCAGCTAGCGTGGCCTTGGGACACTAATGACATTTAATCCTTTTCTCAGAAGACATACACAGTGTATATTATATCATGATTTTAAAATATCCAGAGTAGAATATTAGATGCATTGTCGTCGTTCTCTCCGTTCAGATACACATGTATGTACACGTCTGCTCTTGCTTTGCTATAATCGACTAAATCTCCTTTGGTGGTTCACACGCTTTCCTCTTTGAACACAATGATTACTATAAAAGAAGCTTTTTTTGTAATTAAAGCTTTCACCCTTTCCTTTTAAAACCATGAATTCAAAAGATGTGTTCTTAGACTCCTCATAATAAGACTTCATCCTAATTAATATCTGGCTTTGATGGAGGTTGCAAGGAGAGTTCATGTTGTGCCGATTTTGGTCACATTTTCCTTTTCCCTTATAGCCAATCTTAAAACACTGTGAATGAAAAAAACAACATACAATACTCATCTCTGTTATCTGACTTAATGGAGAAATCTTATTATAAACAGAAAAGCAAAAAGGTGCTTGGGAACTGGGGATCCTGCCTCTGTGACATGAGTCCTTAGATCTATTCATCTGAAAGATTCTAGGCTGAGCACTTAAATGGGTTGTAAACCCTCACAGTTTTTCATCTTCCTTACCTTAGCCCGATCGTTCCAGTGATGGGGACGAGCACAGCAGCTTCAGCTGCTGTCTCTATTCTCATTGGACAGATTGTTAGCAGATCGATCTTCCCTGCTTGCTCTATTGTGTTCTGACAGGGTGATGCCACCCACCTCCGCCAGAACACTTTGGCCAGCGCTCTCAGCCATTGCCTGCGAGTGCTGATTAGGAGTCAGTTAGCAGACATTTTTCTGTCATGCCCCTTCAACAGAAGCCGGCCCGGCAGCAGTACACATGGGCCGAATGTTGGCCAGTTTTTATTGAAACGGTCAACGCCACCCAACATTCAGCACATGTGTACAGGCATACCCCACTTTTAAGTACACAATGTGGTTTATTTACTAAAGCTAGAAAGCGCAAAATCAGGCTCACTTCTGCATAGAAACCAATGAGCTTCTAACCCCAGCTTGTTCAATTAAGCTTTGGTAAAAAAAACCTGGAAGCTCATTGGATTCTATGCAGAAGTGAGCCTGATTTTGCGCTTCCCAGCTTTAGTAAATAAACCCCATTGTGTACTTAAAAGTGGGGTATGCCTATACTAGGCTTTACTCCAGATCCTACAGAAGCCACGGTCAGCTCTTTATCCTGTGTGCCAGAAGATTTAGCTGAGACTTCTTAGGAGTAATCACCCCTCTGGCACCTAACCTGAGGCAGCAGTGCACCTATCCCCAGACTATAGACATTAAAGAGGTTTTCAAGTTGTACCTATAGGTAAGCCTTCAATAAGGCTTGCCTATAGGTACAGTAAATATCTCCTAAACATGTGCTGTTTAGGAGAAATTTACTTTGCATTGCGCCAATGATGTCTGGGGAAAGATCCTGACTTTACAGTCGAGATCCACCAGATGCCTTGACCCGCAGCTGACTCAGCCCTTCATCTGCACTGCTAGGATACTGAACCAGCCGCTCCCTCCACTCCCCAACCCAGTGCTCCAGTGACCGACAGTCCCAGCTCTCTGCTCGGGGGTGGGGGGGGGGGGACTGAGTGATCAGTGGTGTTTCATCGCTCAGTTCTCAGTGCAAAGGCGGCGAGGGACAGATGCAGCTTCGGATCAATGCTGAATCCAATGTAAGGGATTTTTTTTGTAAACACATACGTCTCTTTTAAAGTGCTTGTTTAAAATTTGTTAATATTTTAGTATGTATAGTCTGGGCACAGATTCACTTTATTCTGGAGAGATTTTTTTTTTCAGAAAAAAGGTAAAGCGGTTTTTGGATTATGGAAATAAAGCTGCTGCTCGTGTAATTCAACCAGGTTGTTTAATTTTCCAAATGCCATCTTGTTGCCATACACAAATGTGTCCAACAGAATTGAAATTCCATATATCTAGGGATACATACTTTCTGGTGCATTTTGTGTAAAACATTACAATATATGCATTGCAATTAAATATATGATAAGATTGTGACAAACCTTTTTTTTAATTATTAAACTTCTGTACATTATGTTATGAATTTATCAAGACTGTATATAAGACTCTATATACTGTAACTATTATTTTTAATGTCCTCATCTTTAACTGATGTTTAACTGGTAACGAAGTGCTGGAGATCTTTTGTTTTTCCTAGTTTGCTCTAGGCATGTCTTATTAGAGGTTTTTATTTTTATACAACTTTCACTTTTATACACTATATCAATAGTGGTATGTACCAGTATACACAGAATTTGTATATTATGATTTTCCGATTAGCCCAGTTTCTAGCTGGGCATAGCTAGCGTTCCAAATGCTTGGTATAGCCAACAACATTTTGCTGTATGCCATTATATTTGGTTATATGAAACCTATATGATACTGCTGTTACATCAACCATCTTTGTTTCTATTAATAAATACTTTTTGTCTTCTTACATGTGTCTCTGGTTTCCGTTTATTTAAACATTTCTCACATGTTCTTGAGTTATTTTGTACATGTGGCATGCAAAACAATCTGATAGCATCAAGATTCAAGATGTCAAAGGGTGTAGTGTGCAGTAGCTGTTTATATCCATACCACAATGACAACAGCATAGGCGTGCGCACAGGGTGTTCCAGATGTGCCCAGGCACACCCTAATCACCCTGTGCAGCACAGATTCCCCCTACTGCCCTGGCTCCCACCTTTCCCCCGCAGCGCTGCCAGCTTCCCTCCTCTCCTATCGGCTGTTGCTGCTGGGATGTTTTAGGAGTGTGGAAGGGGCCAGTAAATATGTAGTTTACCGGCCCCTTCCCTTTCTAAATGAACATTGTGAGTGATCGGTAGTGTGTGTTTGGGCTTTGGGGGTGCACACCCTAATGAAAAAGGCTGCGCACACCTATGGACAACAGCTAGGAGATCTTTTAGCTCCCAAAGGTCTCTCAACTGGAAACAAATACCTCTTTATGGTCTAATATATCAGTGTCGTCGTCAACCCTGTCCTCAGGACCCAGTAACAGGCCAGGTTTTATGTATTACCTTGGGGAGATGCAGACTAGAATACTGTAATCACTGGGCAGCATATGAGACCACCTGTGATGTATTTCAGTTATCTTGCAAACCTGGCCTGTTAGTGGGCCCTGAGGACAGGGTTGATGATCACTGGTCTATATTGATCTCTATAAATGCACTATTTAATGATTAAGTGTGTTTTATTACATTTATATTCATCCACCTTGTACATCAGTGTTTTTACACTATCCAAATGTGGTTAACTACTTGTCATCTGCCCACTGTCAAATGACAGCGGGCAGACGACTCCATCCCGTGCGAGTGCCCGGCGGCAACGATCGCCGCCAGGCACACGCGATTGCTCAGTAACTGAGCGGGGACGTGGAGCTCTGTATGTAAACACAGAGCTGCACGTCCCTGTCAGGGAGAGAGGAGAGCGGTTGTGTCCCTTGTACATAGGGACACAATCGGTCATCTCCCCCAGTCACCCCCCCCCTCCCCCTACAGTTAGAACACTCATAGGACACACATTTAACCCCTTCCCCGCCCCCTAGTGGTTAACCCCTTCACTGCCAGTCACATTTATACAGTAATCAATGCATATTTATAGCATTTTTCACTGTATAAATGTAAATGGTCCCAAAAATGTCAGAAAAGTGTCCAAAATGTCCGCCATAACGTCGCAGTCCCAATAAAAAAAATCGCAGATCGCCGCCATTAATAGTAAAAAAAAAAAAAAAAAAAATTCCATAAACTATCCCCTATTTCGTAAACGCTATAAATTTTGCGCAAACCAATCGATAAACGCTTATTGCATTTTTTTTTACCAAAAATATGTAGAAGAATACGTATCGGCCTAAACTGAGGGAAAAAATTTTTTTTTTATATATTTTTTGGGGTTATTTATTATAGCAAAAAGGAAAAAATATTGCATTTTTTTAAAAATTGACGCTCTATTTTTGTTTATAGCGCAAAAAATAAAAACCGCAGAGGTGATCAAATACCACCAAAAGAAAGCTCTATTTGTAGGAAAAAAAGGACGCCAATTTTGTTTGGGAGCCACGTCGCACGACCGCGCAATTGTCAGTTAAAGCGACGCAGTGCCGGAAGCTTATATTTTGTCTGGGCAGGAAGGGGGTGTAGGTGCACAGTAGGCAAGTGGTTAAAGATGTGCTTAGGATGAATTTTTACTTTGTACAGTGGGGGTCGAAAGTTTGGGCACCCCAGGTAAAAATTTGTATTGATGTGCATAACGAAGCCAAGGAAAGATGGGAAAATCTCCAAAATGCAGCAAATTACAGATTAGACTTGTATGTCAAAAAAAGTTAGATTTTATTTCCATCATTTACACTTTCAAAATTACAGAAAACAAAAAAATGGTGTCTGCAAAAGTTTGGGCACCCTGCAGAGTTCATATCTTGTACTGCCCCCTTTGGCAAGTATCACGGCTTGTAATTGCTTTTTGTAGCCAGCCAATAGTCTTTCAATTCCTGTTTGATGTATCTTTGCCCATTCTTGCTTACAAAAGTCTTCCAGTTCTTTGAGATTTCTGGGTTGTCTGTCATGCACTGCTCTTTTAAGGTCTATCCATAGATTTTCAATTATGTTGAGGTCAGGAGATTGTGAAGGCCATGGCAAAACCTTCAGTTTACGCCTCTGGATGTAATCCCCTTGGATTTTGAGGTGTGTTTAGGATCATTATCCATTTGTAGAAGCCATCCTCTCTTTAACTTCAGCATTTTCACAGATGGCATCAAGTCACCATCCACAATTTGCTGAAATTTTATTGAATCCATTTTTCCTTCTACACGTGAAATGTTCCCTGTGCCACTGGCTGCAATACAACCCCAAAGCATGATTGATTCACCCCCATGCTTAACAGTTGGACAGAGGTTATTTTCATTAAATTCTGTGCCCTTTCTTCTCCAAACGTACCTTTGCTCATTCCGGCCAAAAAGTTATATTTTAACCTCATCGGTCCACAGAACTTGTTTCCAAAATGCATGTAATATGTTTATTTGCAAAGTTCAAACGCTGATTTTTGTGGTGAGGATGTAGAAGAGGTTTTCTTCTGATGACTCTTCCATGAAGACCATATTTGTACAAGTATCTCTTCATATTGGAATAGTGTACCACAACTCCAGAGTCTGCCAGATCTTTCTGGAGGGATCAGGCAGTCAAACGTGGGTTTTGAATTGCTTTTCTCACAATCCTGCAAGCTGTTCTGTCTGATATTTTTCTTGGTGTTCCAGATCTTGCTTTAACTTCCACTGTTCCTGATGACTGCCATTTCTTAATTACATTCCGAACAGAGGATATTGATCTAAAAACGCTTTGCTATTTTCTTATAGCCTTCTCCAGCTTTGTGAGCGTCAACTATTTTCAGTTTCAGTTTTCTAGACAACTGCTTAGAAGAACCCATGGTGCTGATTGTTGGGGCAAGGTCAGATGAGTCTGGGCATTTAAAACCTTTGAGATTGACATCACCTGGTCTTCCCAGACGATGATTGAGAACAATCCATGACACTGGCAGGTCTCAGCTTTGCAAAGGGGGCAGTGCATGCTATAAATTCTGCAGGGTGCCCAAACTTTTGCAGATGTCATTTTTTAGTTTTCTGTAATTTTGAAAGTGTAAATGATGGAAATAAAATTTTACTTTTTTTGACATATTATAAGAATGTCTAATCTGTAATTTGATGCCTTTTGGAGATTTTTCCATCTTTCCTTGGCTTCATTATGCACTTTAATACAAATTTTTACCTTGGGTCCTCGATCCCCACTGTATATAAGACTGTGAGATGAGGAGACGCAGTACTGTTTGGATATGTATACTACTAAGAAAAAATACAAATGTAATTTTCTTTAGCTTACAAAAATGGAGAACGCCTCCAAATGTATTCTGTGTGAACGTTCTTGGTAATAAAAGCTTTAAAATGTAAAAAGTTTGAAAAAAAGAAAATTGAATGACAGATACCGTAATTTTCCTTTTCCTGGCAAGCTCCATGTGAGCACAGCAGAGTATGGGCCCTGCCTCCCCATATTTCCAGGACCTAACTTATACATTTGAGCCCATCTGCAGCCTCTGCATTTTATAACTAGTCCTACCAAACCTGGAGGGAATTGTGCTGACATGGAGCGCATCAGGAAAAGAAAATCGTGGTAAGTATCGGTCATTAAATTTTCCCCTTTCCCTGACTGCTCCACGTCAGCATAGCTGGGACCACACAGGGGCAGGATAATGCTACAGGCCTTAATTCTGGCTAAAAGTAGAAGAGAGGATGCTGCTGCCAAACTCAATTGTCATTAAGGTGCCAAGATCCCCCTGGCACAGCCAACCTTTCATTTTTATTGGGATTTTATGCAATAGACAAACACAAAGTGGCACATAATTGTGAAGTGGAAGGAAAATGATAAATGGTTTTCAAGATTTTTTACAAATAAATATGTGAAAGTGTTAGGGTATATTTGTATTCAACCCCCCTGAGAACATTGTAGAACCACCTTTCACTGCAATTACAGCTGCAAGTCTTTTTCGGGATCTCTCCACCAGCTTTTCACGTCTAGAGTGTAACATTTTTGCCCATTCTTCTTTGCAAAAAAATAGCTCAAGCTCTGTCAGATTGGATGGCCAGGATCTGTGAAACTGTCATTTTCAAGTCTTGCCACAAATTCTCACTTTTGATTTAGGTCTGGCTGTATGTTTAGGGTAGTTGTCCTGCTGGAAGGTGAACCTCCACCCCAGTCCCAAGTCTTTTGCAAGTCTTCTAACAGGTTTTCTTCTAAGACTGTCTTGTATTTTGTTCTATCCATCTTCCCATCAACTCTGACCAGCTTCCCTGTCCTTGCTGAAGAAAAGCATCCCCATAACATGATACTGCCACCACCATGTTTCACAGTGGGGATGGTGTGTTCAGGGTAATATGCAGTGTTAGTTTTCTACCACACATAGCGTTTTGCTTTTAGGCCAAAAAGTTCAATTTTGGCTTCTCGTAAAATGCAAACAAGACTTCTTATGGCTTTCTTTCAACAAGGGTTTTCTTCTTGCCACTCTTCCATAAAAAACAAATTTCTGGAGTGCACAACTAATAGTTGTCCTGTGGACAGATTCTCCACCTGAGCTGTAGATCTCTGCAGGTCCTCCAGAGTTACTATGGGCCTCTTGGCTGCTTCTTTGGTTAATGCTCTCCTTGCCCGGGCCTGTCAGTTTGGTGGATGGCCATGTCTTGGTAAGTTTGCAGTTGTGCCATACTCTTTCTATTTTCGGATGATGGTTGAACAGTTCTCTTAGATATAAAAACCCAAGCTTTGAATATTTCAAACAGTGCTTTAAACTTTTCTACAACTTTACAGCTTTATCCCTTACCTATCTGGTGTGTTCATTGACCTTCATGATGCTGTTTTGTTCACAGAACAGCTGTATTTATACTGAGATTAAATTACCCACAGGTGGACTCTATTTACTAATTAGGTAAATTCTGAAGGCAATTGGTTCCACTAGATTTTAGTTAGGGGTATCGGAGTAAAGGGGGCTGAATACAAATGCACAACACACTTTTCAGATATTTATTTGTAACAAATTATTATTATCATTTTCCTTAAATTTCCATTTCACAGTTATGTGTCACTTTGTGTTGGTCTATCACATAAAATCCCAACAAAATACATTTACATTTTTGGTTGTAACATGACAAAATGTGCAAAATTTCAAGGGGTATGAATACTTTTTCAAGGCACTGTATATCAAGCCCTGCCTGCAGAAACTTTCAGGAAATGATAGACTTGTGAAGAGACCAGTGTAAAACATGGATCAGCAGCAATTCTGTGAATCTATGCTATATTGTACTATTGGCACTGTTAGTGCTGTCCTTATTTGCTTTCATAAGAGCATTCACAACCTTTACAGAGCACTCAAGATCTATTAGCCTCTGCCTCTAAAGACTCAAGCCATCTGAATGAGCCTGTCAGGTTCTGGACAAATGGGACTTTGGAGAAGATTTGATCTTACCAGCCGAGGGAGTGGATCCTTGACCCTTATTAGGCGGTACAGTGGGTACCAAGGCCAATCTGGGATCATCACCAGAACTTGCACCTTCCCCCGCCACAGTCTCAGCAAGAAGCTAAGAATCAGAAGGAGCAATGGCAACTCTATATCAGATTGTTTACCTCTATATAAATTGGCTCTAAAGATCAGACCTTTCTTCTGTTGCCTAACACCACAGGCCCAACTAAAATGGCTGTACCCAAATCAACATTCAATGGCTTAACTCTGAAGGTAAACTATCCCGCACACCCACTATCTATACAGAACCTTGGACATGTGTGTGCGTGCCCATATGGAACCAGTGACTTCAGTCCCTTGGAAAAAGGATGAGGCATTGGATCTTCGGCTAGCTACTTTATTGGGTGCATGTAAACTCCCGCTTGGCAAAGTGTATCTGCGCTATGCTGACAGTATCCAAATAGCAAGGCAGACACTGTGAGTGCTTAACAGGGCGTCAATGAGACCTAGGTCCTGGCAAGTGCAGGCAAAAGTGAAGTAACTCTGTCTGTGTGCAGTGTCCTTGTTTCCTACCCTCTCACCAATCCTGCGGTCAAGGCCCAAACAAACATCCCGGAACAGGTCTTCTGGTAATCCGACTGGTCACTTCACACTGAAACGCCTCTTGCCGTTGGTGCAGGTGCACCTGGATATGCACCAGGGATTCTCTCTCTGGCTGGATACCCCTGACCGGCCGTGGATGCCTGTAAAGAAGCGGTGGACTGACCCAGGAGGCAACACCTCTCCCCTAGGTCCAGTCTCTTTTCCTGCCCCTTGGTGACTGACTCCCCTCAATCAACAAGATGGAGTCTTTAGTTCCTTTTCTCCCAGAACATGCTGGGCTTTGTAGTTCCTGTCCCTATGTGAGGTACCTCCGTGATCGTTAGAACAAGAGGAACAATTCTAGTGCAGCTCCTCCTTTGTAACTCTAAACAGGTAAACTGTAAAAAAAATTAAAGGGTCGCCATTGGAGATTTTTAAGTATCGTAGTCTCCTGGCAAAAATAATGTTTTTTCCTTGTAAACAACAAATGTCAGAAAAAGGCCTGCTCTTTAAGTGGATTGGTCTCAGTACAGTAAGAATTTTCTTATATGGTCCTCATATTAAAATATTCAGGTGTTGAAAGGGGCTTTTTATTTTAGGATAGGTGGGTCACATTCATCAATCAGCATTTAACATCATCTTAAGGACAAATTCACAATACTTCTGTGTCCTTTGATCCTTATATAATCGAGGGCTATGACAGGATGGCTGCCTGATCGTAGGCCCATAAATGACAAGTAGATCATATGAAAGTGCGTGGAGCTCAAGAACATAGGAATTTCAGGGATTTCTGTTGCCATGACAATTTTCATAAGAATGTGTTGGGAAACGAATAATCAACACATGTTTTATGAGGAGCAAATTCTAGTTTCAAGGTCACGCCTTGCTGGGCTATATTTAATCTTACATCATGAGATCTATGTGCAGTGATTATGAAAAATGACATACAATATACTGTAGATTCAAGTGATTGTAAAACCTACTTTCTTTAAAGGGGTGGTTCCCCTAAAAAGAAACTTTTAACATTGCCTGTCTCTTCTTAATAACATGTAGAATCGGCTGGTAGTTTAAAAAAAAACGTCTGTACATACCATTTTCGGCATGTAGTCTCACCGCCGCTTTCGGGTATGATGTTTGGGGACAGGCATCCGATCGACGCATACAGCGCGTCACGAGATGCCGAAAGAAGCCTCTATACGGCGCATGCGCACCAACGTTCGGCTTCTTTCGGCATCTCGTGACGCGCTGTATGCGTCGATCGGATGCCTGTCAATCAAGTAGGCACGCCCATCCCCGGCCGCCAGACCCGGAAGCGGCGGTGAGACTACATGCCGAAAATGGTATGTACGGACGTTTTTTTTTTAAACTACCAGCCGATTCTACATGTTATTAAGAAGAGACAGGCAATGTTAAAAGTTTCTTTTTAAGGGAACCTCCCCTTTAAGTTAAAAGAAAAAAGAGGTTATACTTACCTGTTCTGTGCAATGATATTGTGTAGAGCGGTCTCTTACCACCTCTTCTGGAGTCCCTGCCTCTTCTCTTATGGGTTCACCCTCGGCAAGCTGTGTACTTAACGCAACACACATAAATGCAAATAAACACAATGCAATTTAAAGTAAGGATATCAAAATAAAATTATTGTCAGCATTTTGCCCCTTTCAGGAAACTGCCAGTTCGTAACTGACAAATTCCGCCGTGTGGCACTGTACCCAAACAAAATTGATGTCCTTTTTCTCCCACAAATAGAGCTCTCTTTTTTTGTGGTATTTGATTACCTCTGCATTTTTTTTGCGCTATAAACATAGAAGAAAAAAAGAGCGATTTTTTTTTACTTTTTGCTATAATACATAACCCCCCCCCCCTCAAAATGTAAAAATATTTCCTCATCAGTTTAGGCCAATATGTATTCTTCTACATATTTTTGTAAAAAAAAATTGCAATATTGATTGGTTTGCACAAAAGTTATAGTGTCTACAAAATAGGGGATAGATTTACGGCATTTGCCATTTTTTTTTTACTAGTAATGGCGGTGATCTGCGATTTTTAGTGGGACTGCGGCGGATAGATCGGACACTTTTGACACTTATTTGGGACCATTGGCATTTATACAGCGGTCAGAGCTAAATATAGCCACTGATTACTGTATAAATGTCACTGGCAGGAAAGGGGTTAACACTAGGAGGTGATCAAGGGGTTAAGTGTGTTCCCTGGGAGTGTTTCTAACTGTATAGGGGCTGGGCTGTCTGGAGTTGGATACATTTCACTGTTCCTAATCACTAGGAACGGCAGATCACTCTCTAACTCCCCTGTCAGAACAGGGGTCTGTCTGTTTACATTGGCAGATCGTCGTTCTGGCTCTCGTCCCCGAGATGACGGGTGGCCGACGGACAACGCAGCCGCCGGCCACACGCAGCATGACCTCTGCCATACAGCGGGCGCACGCGTGGGCCTGCTACTGCTCCTTAAAGAAGCCAACGTACACCTACTGCAATTTGAGGGGAACGCGCCCACCTGTCGCGGTATAACGATGGCAGCTGGTCGACAAGTGGTAAAATATACACTCATGGGCCACTTTATTAGGTACACCTGTTCAATTGCTTGGTAACACAAATTGATAATCAGTCAATCACATGGTAGTAACTCAATGCATTTAGGCGTCTAGACAAGGTGAAGGCAACTTGCTGAAGTTCAAATCAAGAATCAGAATAGGGAAGAAAGGAGATTTAAGTGACTTTGAACGTGGCATGTTTGTTGGTGCTAGATACTGATCTACTGGGATTTTCACACAACCATCTCTGGGGTATTAAAGAGAATGGTCCGAAAAAGAGAAAATATCCAGTGAGCGGCGGTTGTATGGACGAAAATGCCTTGTCGATGTCAGAGGTCAGATAGAGTAATCAGACTGGTTCAAGATGATAGAAAGGCAATGGTAACTTAAATAACTACTTGTTACAACCAAGGTATGCAGAATACCATCCCTTAACACAACACATCAAACCTTGAAGCAGAGGGGCTACAGCAGCAGAAGACCACACTGGGTGCCACCCCTGTCAGCTAAGAACAGGAAACTGAGGTTACAATTTGAATAGGCTCACCAAAATTGAACAAAAGAAGATTGGAAAAAGGTTGCCTGGTTTCATGAATCTCGATTTTAGCTGTGACATTCAGATGGTAGGGTCAGAATTTGGCGTAAACAACATGAAAGCATGGATCCCTCCTGCTATGTATCAAAGGTACAGGCTGGTGGTTGTGGTGTAATGGTGTGGGGGATATTTTATTGGCCCACTTTGGGCCCCTTAGTACCAATTGAGCACTGTTTAAATGCCTTGGTGTACCATGTCCATCCCTTTATGACTACAGTGTACCCATCTTCTGATGGCTCCTTGCAGCAGGATAATGCACCATGTCACAAAGCTTAAATCATCGCACCATTGGTTTCTTAACATGACAATGAGGTCACTGTACTACAATGGCATCCACAGTCACCAGATCTCAAACTAATAGAGCACATTTGGGATGTGGTGGAATCTGAGATGCACATGCATCTCTGCATCTCAGATTCCAACTGTATGATGCTTTCATGTCAATATAGACCAAAATCTCTGAGGAATGTTTCCAACACCTTGTTGAATCTATGCCATGAAGAATTAAGGCAAGAGGTGGTCCAACCCGATACTAGCAAGGTGTACCTAATAAAGTGTCCGGTGTGTGTATATCAGCACACATGCATCTTTGAGGCATTGTGGTGTATTTTTATGTACAGAATAGTGTGAAAGGACACTAGAACTGGAATGATGGGGGCAGATGGGGGTTCCAGTGGAAGGGGGGGTTTGGGGGATGAGTGAAGGCAGCAAAATATTTGTAAATGTATTATGAATCATTAGGGAATGATCCTGTGACCATGTCACTCTAGTGACGAAACGTTGGGAGGAACAACGTTCTGACGTCACCGCGTTGTGCACCAGACCTGGAAGATATGGGCTGCTGAATCGAAGAGCCGGCCGGCTCGATTGTATTTTATATGCCTTGTCTCACTTCTTCGATGCAAGTGTGCATTTGTATGTTACTTATAAAAATGTTAAGGGTTTTACGCTATGCTAGTCCCTTCCTTTTTTTTTTGTATTTGGTGCATCCTGGATTGCTACGTTGTTTGAGACATCTTCTATACAATATTAAACCACATTGAGGGATTTTTTCTACCAAAGGAGACCCCAGGCTGGGATATCAACCATATGCGCATATTGATCTCCCATAATTAAAGATCATATCCATCTGGTAAGCGGCAGTGCTATTGTTTGGTGGAGGCACTAGCCTGTCAGCACTTTTTCCTGGACTATTGGATTCGTTGAACACTGGGGATATTTAAGTTTATATGAACACTCTGCATTAGTAATTTTTATTACATTCACATTTTTTACCTTTGCCGCTTTGTTATAATGGTATTCCTAAGGTTTTTTTTTTGGTTTGTTCACACGGATTGCTATTTATTCACTTGATAATTCTCAGGTTTCTACCTAATTTAGGAATTAACCCCTTCTTGTTATCCTATTGAGGTCTCACAGACCTATATACAGATAACATTGTTTTCACTCAGTCTGTGTTTCATAATTTCAATTGATATTTATCTAGCACTTCATTATCACTAGTGTCACATTTTAGCTTACAACAGCGCAGCTCTTCTTTTGACCATTAGGGAATGTGGGTTTGATTTCCTAAAGACAAATTGGCTGTGCACTTTGCAAGGGACTCTTCCTCAGTGCTTAGTGAATATTATGAAATTATACTTTACAAAATACCTGATGGAAGTCAGCAGAGCTTTACCTCAATTCAAGCTCTGGAGAAAATACCCATACAAAGTGTAATTTCTCTGCAAAGATCCAACAGGATGTGTGGACAAATCTCCCCAATGGGGACACCACAGTAAAAACTTTAAAGAGGTTGTAAAAGTTCGATTTTATTTTCTAAATAGGTCCCGATGTTTTTTTTTATTTTCTTCAAAAACTTTTTTGCTGAAGTTTGGCTTTCAAGTTATAACCTGGAAGATGTAAAATCTTAGATCCATATCCTTGCCGCATTGATGGTCGGTACTTCAGTGGAAATGCACTGTGTTCCTGACAAGCATTCCGTGTCCTCTAGCTAACACACAAATTATTACTTTCCATTTAAATTAAAAATCATTTTGTTTCATAACACTTAATGAACAGGATAGGTGACACATAGACTACATCAATCCATCATGTTATATAATTGTTTCTTGGAACATACTGTTAGGACTATTAGCAGGGCGTGAGGGCACATTCTCTCCAGTCCTACGTTGTAGCAATATACAGGTGCATCTCATAGAATTCGAATATTATTAAAAAGGTTATTAGGACTCCAACAGATGACATGACGCCCCAAATCATCATTGACTGTGGAACATTTTCCATTTTGTGTGGAAAACAGAGTGGAGAGGCACAGAGTCCAAGTGACAAAAAGGAAGACTGTGCTGGAAAGTAAACATATTGCTAAGCTGCAACACAAGGTGAAATACACACAAATATATGTAAGGACAAAAATATGGTTGCATTCTAAATTAAAAAACGTGCAAGTGAACCTGAACCTAAAATAAATAAATAATGTGTTGAATAAATTACTGAAAAATGTAAATGAGTCCCAACAATAAAGTTATTAATTCTGTGGGTAATCCTGTGGTAATAAATCAAATATCCGAATAAAGATTCCTTTACATGAGGCTAATCATATGCAGAAGATGAATTAATATGTAAACAGTTCAATGAAATTCATGTGACTTTTGCTTGACAAACACTGTGAATCCACCACTGTAAAGAATGTGCGCTTACAAGCTGCACAGGCTAGACATGCCTGTGGCTAACACCCAACCAGGGCCTTCTCCTCACCGATAGTCCGACACCAATCTGGTCACTCCATCAGCGGGGCTGTCTGAACAGGGACACAGCTGGGCGAATCCTCCACTCTCGGCCCATACACGACTCAATAAGTGGTATTATGGCTCAGAAATATAAACACAAAAAGTGGCCATAGGTAAAACCTGGTGTTTTTTTTTTATTTAGATATAAATGTCAAAGGAAAACCGCCTCTAAGGCATCCAAATATAAAAAAGTTAAAGTTAAAAATATGCGGCAGGCCGGCAGCAGTACACGTGCAAACAAACGGGACGTATCGCATAGTGATGTCAGCACGTCGCTCCTCCTAACGTGTTTTGGCTCAATTCTGGCGTCATCGTGGGGCACCACAGAATCCAAGCTGCATGAGGTCCAGTGTGAAGTTTCCACAGTCAGTGATTATTTGGGGAGCCATGTCACCTGCTGGTGTTGGTCCACTGTGTTTTATTAAGTCCAAAGTCAGCACAGCCCTGTACCGGAAAATTTTAGAGCACTTAATGCTTCCCTCTGCTGACCAGCTTTTTGGAGATGCTGATTTCATTTTCCAGCAGGACTTGGCAGCTGCCCACACTGCCAAATGTACTAATAACTGGTTTAACTACTTCCCATTCACGCTATAGCCGAACGACAGCTACAACACGGATCCTCCCTATTGCACGCTCCCCAAGCACCCCCTGCAGGGCACGCGCGGTGTGATCATCGAGTCACTGAGACACGGGTGATCACAGATCCGAGTAACTGGCCGGTCCCGGCCCCGGATCACCTGATGTAAACAAAAGCTCTGTAATAGGTTTTTGTTTCTCCTCACACTGACAGCCGATCACCGGATTTAGTGCAAAGGAACATTGGTCCCGAGTGGAAGAGGCACATCTGCCTCATCAGTGCCCACCAGTACCGCCTGTCAGTGCCCACTGCAAGTTCCATCTGCCAGTACCCACCAGTGCAAAACAGTGCCCCTATCAATGCCCACATGTGCCACCTATCAATGCCCACCAGTGGTGCCAATCAGTGCCACCTAGCAGTGCTGCCTATCAGTGTCACCTACCAGTGCTGATCAGTGCCCATCATTGCCACCCATCAGTGTCCATCACTGCCATCTATCAGTGCCCATCACTGCCAGCTATCAGTGCCACCTATTAGTGCCAATTCTCAGTGCCCACCGGTGCCACCTATCAATCACCTTTAGTGCCACCCAACAGTACAACCTCTTAGGCCGCGTACACACGATCAAATCTGTCTGCTGGAAATGGTCTGCCAGACCGTTTCAGCAGACAGATTCGATCATGTGTACGGGCAAACAGACGGATTTGGCTAGCCGACAGATTTGAAAGCATGCTTTCAATTCTGTCGGCTGGGAACCCGTCCACCCGACATGTCTGCTGGTTAGTATGCTAACCAGCAGACATATCTGCTCGCACACGCATCGAATGGTTTTGACGCATGCGCGGAAGTGTTTTACTTCCTGGTGCGGTGACGTGGCGGCGTCAACGCCACCGCCACGTCACCGCGCTGTCTGCCGGCGGGGATTTTGGTGTGTACACGATCAAACCAATACGTCCCAGCAGACAGATCTGTTCAAATCGGTCTGTCCGACCGATTTGAACAGATAGATTTACTCGTGTGTACGGGGCCTAAGTGTCACCTCTTAGTGCCCACCAGAGCCACCTCTTAGTGCCACCAGTGCCTCCTTACCTTTTTTTTTGTTTTTGTTTTTTAGGATGAGTGTTTGGAATGATAGGAGGGTATAATAGAGGAATATAGGATGGAATAAGAAAGGCATTAGATAACAACCAAGATCCTTTATAGATATACAGGAGAAGAAATAAATGAATAAGCATTTTTTAATACATTTTGTATAAAATTTCAATTTTTTTGTATAAATCAACAAAAAGAAAATTGAAAACAAAATGTCTGTCTTTTTTTTTTAACAGAAAATAAAAACCACAGAGGTAATCAAATACCACCAAAAGAAAGCTCTATTTGTGGGAAGAAAATGATAAAAATTAATTTGGGTACAGTGTTGCATGAGCGCGCAATTGTCATTCAAAACGTGAGAGCGCTGAAAGCTGAAAATTGGTCTGGGCAGGAGGGGGGTTTAAGTGACCAGTAAACAAGTGGTTAATGATCATAGTATCACTGTGCTTGATTGCCCAGCAAACGTGCCTCACCTAAACTCCATAGAGAATCTGTGGGGTATTGTCAAGAGGAAGACGATAGACACCAGATCCAACAATGCAGATGAGCTGAAGGTCGATATCATAGAACCCTGGGCTTCCATAACACCTCAGCAGTGCCACAGGTTGATCACCCCCTCCCCCCCAAATCCATTCCAGACCCTTATCAGAGCATGAAGTCCACTTTGGACAGCAGGCTGGGAATATTATATACAGGTGGTTCTCAAAAAATTAGCATATTGTGATAAAGTTCATTATTTTCTGTAATGTACTGATAAACATTAGACTTTCATATATTTTAGATTCATTACACACAACTGAAGTAGTTCAAGCCTTTTCTTGTTTTAATATTGATGATTTTGGCATACAGCTCATGAAAACCCAAAATTCCTATCTCAAAAAATTAGCATATTTCATCCGACCAATAAAAGAAAAGTGTTTTTAATAAAACAAAAGTCAACCTTCAAATAATTATGTTCAGTTATGCACTCAATACTTGGTCAGGAATCCTTTTGCAGAAATGACTGCTTCAATGCGGCGTGGCATAGAGGCAATCAGCCTGTGGCACTGCTGAGGTGTTATGGAGGCCCAGGATGCTTCGGTAGCGGCCTTAAGCTCATCCATAGTGTTGGGTCTTGCGTCTCTCAACTTTCTCTTCCCAATATCCCGCAGATTCTCTATGGGGTTCAGGTCAGGAGAGTTGGCAGGCCAATTGAGCACAGTAATACCATGGTCAGTAAACCATTTACCAGTGGTTTTGGCACTGTGAGCAGGTGCCAGGTTGTGCTGAAAAATGAAATCTTCATCTCCATAAAGCTTTTCAGCAGATGGAAGCATGAAGTGCTCCAAAATCTCCTGATAGCTAGCTGCATTCACCCTGCCCTTGATAAAACACAGTGGACCAACACCAGCAGCTGACATGGCACCCCAGACCATCACTGACTGTGGGTACTTGACACTGGACTTCAGGCATTTTGGCATTTCCCTCTCCCCAGTCTTCCTCCAGACTCTGGCACCTTGATTACCGAATGACATGCAAAATTTGCTTTGGACCACTGAGCAACAGTCCAGTGTTGCTTCTCTGTAGCCCAGGTTAGGCGCTTCTGCCGCTGTTTCTGGTTAAAAAGTGGCTTGACCTGGGGAATGCGGCACCTGTAGCCTATTTCCTGCACACGCCTGTACATGTTGGCTCTGGATGTTTCTATTCTAAAATATATGAAAGTCTAATGTTTATCAGTACATTACAGAAAATAATGAACTTTATCACAATATGCTAATTTTTTGAGAACCACCTGTACACTAGCAGAGCTGTGAGCTGATTAGCTCTGAGCGGGGGAAGCCCGCTAACAGCTGATGAGTCATCGGTTGTTAAGAACGCGGCTGACAACCATTCCTTAGCAACCATCTTGATGTGGTAAATTACCGCATTAACTAATGCAGTAATTACCGCTAAATCAAACAAACACTGCATGCGGTAATTAACTATGAAGTCTTAGGCCGCGTACGCACGAGGAGACATATCCGATGAAAACGGTCCGACGGACCGTTTTCATCGGACATGTCTCCTGGGAGATTTTGGTCTGATGTGTGTACACACGATCAAACCAAAATCCCCGCGGACAGACATTGCGGTGACGTTGACCCCGCAACGTCACCAAACCAGGAAGTAAAATGCTTCCACGCATGCGTCGAATCCATTCGACGCATGCGGGAGATTTCGGTCCGCTGGTCAGGCGTACTAACCAGCGGACATGTCCGACAGACAGCTTTCTAGCAGACAAGTTTTAAAGCATGCTTTAAAACTTTTGTCTGCTGGAAACCTGTCTGCTAGCCCGTACACACGATCGAATCTGTCCGCTGAAACTGGTCTGCGGACCAGTTTCAGCAGATAGGTTTGATCGTGTGTACACGGCCTTAGGGATTTGAACACTTGAACAATTACAGTATTTATTTTATTTATTCATTATTAGCTTTTTTTTTTTAACTCTAATGCACACGATCAGATTTCTGATGGAATAAAATCCGATGGAATTTTTTGTTGGAATTCCGATGAAGCTGACTTTCATCAGTCTTGCATACACACTATCAGACTAAATTCCGACTGTGCCAAAACGCGGAGCATGCGTCAACTTGATTCTGGGCATGTGTGGATTTCCACACAGACGATCGGAATTTTCTATCGTTTTTTTTTCCATCTGAAAAATTTAAAACATGTTCTATTTTTTTTTACACCGATGGAAAAAAGTCGGTTTCCCATCTGACTTTTTTCATCAGAAAAAACGATCGTGTGTACACGGCATTAGTGGATCGACCCCTAGGTCTGGTATTTTTCAACTACCTTAAGAGTCGGTTCACGCTGGGGTCGCCTCAAGTCGTCCCAAGTCGCGCTGTAGAGAAAAACAATGCAAGTGAATAGGAGCGGTGTTAATACACACTACTCAAGTCGCTCCGACTTTTGAAAAGGTTCCTGTACGACTTCAATACAACTTGTAGGCGATTTGTACCCATTGATTTCAATGGAAGTCGCTTCCACGTCTGATCACTGTCTTAACTGAAGCTACTTTCCAACAAGATAACATACATTTCTCAGGCAAACCCCTCCCTCCCCCTCCCTCTCCCAGAGCTGATTGTTGTTTTATTGGACACTGGAATGTCTCCTGTCCTGGAGACGACTTCAAGTCCTGTTGTAAATATCCCCAGATCGCCCTGTGGTTCATGCTCAAGTCGTGTTGGAGTTGCTTTCTGAAAGTCGTGCTGGAAGTCGTGTCGCCCTAGTGTGAACCGACTCTTAACATATCAAACTATCCAGCAAAAATGGCAGTCAGAAGGTGGGGACAAACCGTTTATCTCTTACCGGGTTCCTACAATGGGAACTTTTATCAATTTATATAAAACCTTTATCCTAAAAGAAATAATAACTGTTGCTGTAACTTCTCAAAAAGTGTAGCCAAGTCCATCTAAATCTGCTAGTGCATCTAATATTACTCTCCTCCCAGACTGCTGTGCTGTCCAAAATTTGCTCCATTGCTCCCCCATCCAGAGTGGAGACACTGTAAGACAAGAAGTGTGTTACCGGCCAGATCACCAGGTGAAAAGAAAGGGAAAAAAGCCTAAAAAAAAGTGACCCACAACTAAGAATTGGTAAGCTGCAAAATATTGGATTTTTTTTCTTTTTCTATATAATACCACTTAAAACCCTTTAACCACTTCCCGCCGTGAGGATTTCCATGGATGACCCCCAGTTTTAGTGGTTATACTGGAATGATGTGTGCACCTACAGGCATCATTCTAGTATGTATCTCTTCAGCCAGTGCTTCTCTTGTGATCCGAGTGGCTAATTAACTGAAAGGGGGTCCCACCAACCTCCTGCGGCCACCACCTCTACCGGGCTCTACCATTCTATCACGGAGCCTTGGAGCAATGTGGCCATCAGCGATGGTTGCCGTAAACAGAAAGAGAGGAACTGACATTGTTCTTTTCTCTCTGTAATCTCAGAAACCAGGAGCAACATCACTTCTGGTTCGGCCTCTTTGTTTACCTGGCCAACAGCAGCCAGGAAAGCAGCCGATCACACTGATCTGTGTCTGATTGCTGCATTCAGGGCTGCTGATAGGCCAGTACAACAGTACAAAGTTGTACCGGGCCTGGCCAGCAGGGGGGCCCGAGCAACCTGAACAGATAAGTAATTAATATTAAAAAAAAATCCTCCAGCCCTGACAGATCAGAGTCCGTCCGAGACCTAACCGAGGCAGCATGGGTGGCACTGTCTGCAGGTGGCCCATGCTGCCAATGACGTAATGTGCTGCAGACAGTGTCACCCATGCTGCCAATGGCATTATATCATTGGCGGCATGAGTGGCACTGTTTGCAGCACAATATGACATTGACCATGTTGACTTTGTTTTGACTCAGGGTCTCGGGAGGGGCCAGGGGTGGGGCTGAAGGAGGGACCAGGGGTGGGGCCAGGGATGGAGCTGAAGGGGGCTCCTTCAGGTAGGCTGTACGGGGCCCATGATTTCTATCAGCGGCCCTGGCTGCATGGGAGGCTAGAGGAGAGGTCTAGTCAGATCTCTCCATAAAGAGGATTTGTCATGGCTCATGCTGTCACAAGGGATGTTGTTCATCCCTTGTGATAGCAATAAAGTTAATCCAAAAAAAGTGTAAATAAAATAAATAATAAAAAAATAAAAAATACATATCTTGTTTGGGGGTTCTAAGTAATTTTCTAGCAAAATAAAGTAGATATTTACACGTAGGAGTGAAGTGTCAGAACTGGCCTGGATGGCAAGTGGTTAAAAACATATTATTGTAGCAAGCTTTCTACATTTTACATGAATGTGTCAATGGACAATCATGGTGTGCATTTCATGTATTGCTCATTGCTCTGTATGTTGTGACTGCCATTACAGTTATGAATTATTATTCTTTCTGCTAATTTCCCCTTACTCAGGACTCTTTGAACAAGCCAGGTGACACGTGAAATAATTATGTGAGTAGTAAATGGTGCCTGCTATTCAAGATCATTATAAAAACAAGATACTGTATATCCACACAACAGTACACAATATGGGTTCTTTTTTAAACTCCATGCCTGTGTGAGGGCCTTGTTTGCCCATACAGGATGCACAGGTGCTCCATGCATCTGCATGCAGGCTGCGTCATTCATATCAATTGGGACACAGAGGCTGCATGGACATCGCCACTGTTTCCAATTTGACATCTGTGTGGGTCCCCGAATGCATTGTGTGCAGGGCACTTCACTAAAATGCTACATGACTGCATTTTACCGTGGCTCGCTGAACCACACCTCCAGGTTGTGTTGCAGTGCAAAAAAAAAATAGTTTTCTACACACCCTCGTTTAAAAATGCAGGTGTTCCGCTTCCCCGTAGTAAAAATTGTGCTTGTTCCCATCCAAGTGCAGAATGTGTGCAATGAGTTTTAAAAAATACTTCATCTCTTTATTTGTTTTTGCATTATATTGCCTTTGGAGGCCTGTAGAAAGTCAATGTAAAGTTTGGAGGTTAACAATAGGGTTGCCACTTTAGCAGCCTGGGACCCCTTTGGGTGCCCCAAGGAGTGTAGT
Organism: Rana kukunoris; assembly: GCA_029574335.1. Lineage (NCBI taxonomy): Eukaryota > Metazoa > Chordata > Amphibia > Anura > Ranidae > Rana > Rana kukunoris. Next base: position 134,317,250 of record CM056051.1, read on the forward strand.
ATTGCATTGCGCATAGCATGCTGCAGCAAACAATGGGTATAGCCAAATTGCTGACCCTACCCCCCAGTGATGCCGAACCTGCCCCCAGACAGCCACCCAAAGCTCCCGGTTGGCAACAAATTTATGTGTTGGCAACGTGTGGAGCCAAAGCCCGGTCAGGTGGCAGCCCTAATTAACGTTACATACAATTTGATGTGTTGGAAACAGGTACTAACAAGCCTTGTGCATTGGCTGTTCATATGATCAATTCCAAATCCTAAAGCCGGTTTCACATATGTGTGGCCACAGTTCACAGTATAGGGTCTGGTGCGTCCCTGTTCACCGATTCTGGTACGATTCAGGTCCAAATTTTGCCTGAATTCGCACCAGAACCATACCCAAGTCTCGCTCGCGGAGGGGAGAAAAAATTTCTGTAGTCCCCCCCCCTCTCATGTCACGGTGTAAGAGGTGAGTGAGATGCCAGTGTCATTTTCGAAAACCCCATTCCCCCCGTTCTTAATTCACGGCACCCCCCCCCCCCCCCACACCCCTTAATCTCTGCTTCAGGGGGCGCATGCCTGAAGCTGTGTGAGGGGCCCCAACATTTCTGATGGCTGACCTGCCTGTGTGAACCAGCTCTATTGAGAGACGGTCACACCAATAGAAGATTATGGGGCCCCAGGGCAATAGGAGATTTTGGGGCCCCCAGGCAATAGGAGATATGGGGCCCACACAGTATACACACACATATAGTATACATACACAGTATACACACATACAGTATACACACAGATTACACACACATACAGTATACACACAGATTACACACACACACACATACAGTATACATACACAGTATACACACACACATACAGTATACATACACAGTATACACACATACAGTATACACACACAGTATACACACATACAGTATACACACATACAGTATACATACACAGTATACACACACATACAGTATACACACGCAGTATACACACATACAGTATACACACATACAGTATACACACACAGACACACGGTATACACACACAGACACACAGTATACACACACACACACAGAATACACATACACACACTCACTGAAAGGGTACTGGAGAGGCTGGGCAGCTATAATTTTGGTATTTTTTACATACTGTCCCTGGTTTTACTGAGGCTGGCAACCCGGATGGTGCCCCCTAGTGGCATGGGGCCCTCGGGCAGTGCCCGAGTTCCCAAATGGTCAGTCCGCCCCTGCATATATGTGAACCCAGGCTACAGTGAAAGCATTGAAAACGTGATAAAAAATGCATGTCAACGCACAAAGGAAACACACATCGATGCATGACAATGCACCGGCCTAACACTAAAAAGAAAACAATTGCACCTACACACACACACATATACAGTAGATCCAAATGGGCCCTGACAGTTTATTTGTTTGTGATGTTGTTTGTGAGGTACAGGATTTGTCATGCCATACCTCAGATTTACTATATTAGGTTTTATTACTCACATAAAACAGGATACATCACATCAACAAATCAAACCACGTCCAGTGGCTGTAATGTCTGGTTTTCTAAGAATGTCAGCTGTCTCATCTGGTATGTGTGAGGTACAATAGGTACACAATGTGTTGTGACACAGAAAATTCCAAGACTTTACAGAACGGGATGTTAATGTACAGGTAATGGTAAAACCATGTGTAGTATTGAACTACTACTTGAAGCCTTACCAGTGACAGCTCATATATGTTATGAAACCTGTGCCACACCTATCAGCGTGAAGTTCACAATACAGAATGTTCTATGTGTAAAGAAGTAATTGCAGTAAATAGCCAAAGTGATAAACAAGGGTGCTGCAATGGAATCCTTCGTATAGGGCTGATTTATTAAGGCTGAGGAAAGGGAAATTACAAGAAATGTGAATTGTTGCCCTGCCTAGCACAGAAGAATATCTCATTTTTCATTGATGAAATTTCACTTTCATTCACATTCCTCTTGACACCCACTATGTGACTGGACACTAATGCCCCATTCACACGAAATTCCGACGGCAAAACCCTCTAAGCGTGTGTATGCTCTATCTGACTTTTGCTGTCGGAATTTCCATCAACAAAAGATTGAGAGCTGGTTCTCAAATTTTCCGTCGGAAAACATTTCCGATCGTCTGTATCAATTCCGACGCACAAAATACCGACGCATGCTCTTAATTTTCTCGGCTCACTGTAGTGTTGTATGTCACCACGTTCTTGACGGTCGAAAGTTCAGAGAACTTTGGTGTGACTGTGTGTATGCAAGCCAAGCTTGAGCGGAATTCCATCAGATAAACCATCCAAGGTTTTTCCGATGGAAAATCCGATCGTGTGTACGTGGCATTAGGGCCACTCACACTTTGCTATTCTTTTGCGTTGCTTTATCATGTGTTTTTGCCACCCACGAATGTGCGTTGCATTTTTGTTGCATCCGTTTTTTTGTTTTTTTTTATGGTAAATACACAGGAAGGAACCATAAATGGATATGCTGCATTTTTTCTGATGCAGCGTGCCATAAAGTATAATAGTGTATTACAGTGCGATGTATGTGCATCAGAGCTGCATTGCTTTGGTACATTGGGATGCCAGTAAAAAATGATTGGCACTGCAGAGCACATAATACGCGTATTGTGCATGAGCCTTGGTTCACACTGACTGCGGGAATGAAATTGTGTGAGTTCAGCATTATTTCATTCACGCATGTCAGTCCTAACTTCGGGGGAGATTTCAGAGACATCTGTGCGGGTTTATGAACAGATTACAATGGAAATCGCACCCCGAAATCGCCAAAAGTAGTACAGAAACTACTTTTGGGAATCGGTGCGACACCGGACATGTCAAATCGCTTGCCAAATTGCGTGAATATGAACCAGGGCTTAATGTGCATTGTGTTAAAATGCGCATTACCAGAATTTTCTGCAATGCAAAAGTGTATTTTAACCCTGAAATGCCCTGTACACACAATCGGAATTTCCAAAGGAAAAAGTCAACTTTTTCCATCGGATATTCCGATCGTGTGTAGCCCCTTTTCACTTGCCACATGCTTATTTAAATATTCAAAATGTTGCTTATTGTTTATATTTATCAATTGATT